>JAJGOT010000315.1:57500-80000 GCA_022457155.1 Cladopsammia gracilis | reverse complement strand
TATAATAAACAGTTGCACCACAGGAAAGTACTGCTCAGTAGCTTTCAACTGCACGATTTTATACACAAAAACTATAACCACATGACATGGCTCTTGTAGTCAAAGTGTTTAACCTACTTCCTTTATGTATTTGTTAGCTTAATTTTTTAAGGTAAATTAGCATGCAGATACTGGTAGTACGTCTCCTTGAAAAAATGATCATGGTCATCAGTGATCTTAGAAGACCAAAGCTGGACAAACAACAGCATGTTATTGTGCTAAGTTATTTGACACAAAATACTTTAAAGATTCGTTTCAATGTATTTCTACTCACGTTTTTTCGGTTTTCTTTAAGATTTCAAACTAAAATAGCAAAGAGTGACATCAGTACCAGTTATAACATCTAATTTATATTTACATTTCCTATCGTTGATTCTAAGCAACCTTTTTTTTTTTAATTTGAGAGACCAGAAAATAACATCAATGGTCAGATTATTAAGCGGATTAAATGGTTACCTGTAACCTCAACTTGTATGTTATAAGCCCATGTAGTGGAAACCACTTGAAGCTTGCACTGGAAAGTTGCCCTTTCTAGTTCAGTCACTGTGTTTATTGTTAAAGTCGAAAATTCTCTCGTGCTTTCAATACGGAACCGAGTTTGATATCCACGTCTGTCGTTCACTGTTGAACGACCACTTAGCACGTAACCTATCGTGTCTGGTTGGCTGATACCATCACCAATGTAAAAGAAGGTAAATGTTATACCTTGGTCAGCAAATAGAGTATAATTCCATGTCAAATTATAATTTGTACTCCCGTTCAGTACTCGAATAACAGCAGTGCGAATATCGGCTGTTCCTGGATTAGATTGATTCCAGGCCGGAGGAAGGCCTACTCTGGGACCTTAAGTCGCCTTAAGTCGCCTTAAGTTGCCTTAAGTCGCCTAAAGTCGCCTTAAGTCGTCTAAAGTCGCCTTAAGTCGCCCTTTGTCGCTTAAGGTCGCCTGAAATCATTAGACTTAAAAAAGGCCTGCACACCTTAAAATTGCCCTAAAAGGTTTCACTTCTACCATTTCTTGAATATATAATAATTTTATTGCCCCAAATCTCTTTTTTAGTTCCCATATACGATTATATACTGCAAGGGTATGGCCCAATGCAGTAAAACACCATGCTTCAATAGTCATGCACCATGCCCTAGTTGTTTCAATTATATTTGCCGAACCCTATAAAGGATGGACCATTTAATTTTTGAGGGGGGGGGGGGGGGGGGGGGGGCAAATACCAAGAAAAAAATTCACACACCAATAAAGTACAGAAAAGTATGGAAAAATCACAAAAAAAATTCTTGCACAGCCTCAAGATGGTAAAAAAATTTCATGCTTGCTAAAACAAAATGCCCAACCCCCACCCCTAAAAATAAAATGGTCCATCCCCAAGGAGGGTACACTCATTCATCTTCAAAACATTGACAGCTATTTCTATAGGTTTACTTATATTTCATGGACAAAGTGTTGCTGAAAGGATGAAGTTGTGACTTATATTATAATCAACATCTACATGTAATATGAGCAACATCATAAAAAAGAAACACTGCTGATCAGCAGTCAATACTGACATACTGTATGGTGCAGGCATTCCTTCACCTTCAGGGTATTATAACAACAGTGAGAGCTGTTTTCGATCACCAAGATCACAATAATTTGAAAAGTATTTTGGGGTTAAGCCCAATTATTGCTTATCACTTTTACATTGAGCAAGTAAGCTTGAAAAGATCACAAGCTTAACCAAAGGCAATGTAACTGTATACAAATGTACTTAACTTTTAAGCTTACTTACCCAACGTGAAAGAGCAACCAAAAATGGGCTATTTCTCCCGCATACAACCTCTAAGCTGGGTTCTAGCCATCCAACATTATTCTATTTACAACCAATCGTAACTGAACGTTTGAAAACTTGAAGCTTCTTTACAACTTGTACATGTCATCTTCTTGACTTGATGAAGCAAAGAGTTTAAATTAACCTATACGCTCAAGATTGCAAAATTTCCGTTGATTATGTTACTATGACGGCTCTCTGTCACAAAGGTCAAAAGGATTTCTTGTTATCAACCATTAAGCAGGAATGTGCAAAGGATTTGCAACTGCTTCCAGCAGGAAAATTTGCCTCACTCGAGCAAACATGGCCGCCACATGTTTTGACCACGTGACTTCTTTTTGGAAATGGATGCCCACGCGCGCGGGCGCGCGCGCAATTAGCACTCAGTTGATTCGGCAAACAAAGCCAAAGCTGAAGTGTTGCTGTTGTTGAAATTGAAACACATTCCCACTTTACAGTACAGCCTGACTAGGCTTCGTGGCTCCCTCTAGGCTACCACTCACGTGCTTCACCTTCGTGGCGTAGATTGTAAATCAAGCTGGCCTGGAATTTTTTAAATCGTTCTTGTAACCATTGACTGGCTTCCTGCTTGTATTGCGAAAAGAAAACTAATTCCGACAACTCAATTCAAGGAAAGGTAGATGCAAATTTCTGAAATTTATTGGTTAAGCGAGCGCGAGAGCTAGTCGCGCGGGAGAGGAAAAGAAACGCGCGAAGCATGGAAACCATCTACGATTGGAAAGGAATTCTGGGAGAATCAAAATGTCGGACGCCAATGTAAATATTGTCAACTCTGTTATTTGCTGTGCATTCGTTTGTGATCCATTATTTTCTGGAAATTTTTGAGGTAATAATTAACTTCTACACCGGTAAATCTGTCAACAGCCTCATCAGTAACACTTTTTAGTTTTGTTTTGACAGGTTAAATTAAAATGTTGCCAGGTGGAAAAGTGTGAGAGCATTTCGGGCCTAGAAGCAGAACTAATCAACCCTGCTAGAAAGTCTCCTACGAGGGTTCGGTTCCCTGTCAGTGGAACATCCAAGTTTTTAGGAGCCGGACAAATAATTGGAGAAAATGGGAAAGATGCCCTATTGAGAAGGACCCTCGCTTACGGTACCAAATATGATATTGGAATATTCTACGGTCGGTACAAAATGCAGACTGCAGACTGCAGATTGCAGACTGGGTATAAAATGCAGACTAGGTATAAAATGCAGACTGCAGACTGAGTATAAAATGCAGACTGAGACCAAAATTGGGTATAAAATGCAGACGGACTGCAAAATTGTCATTTCGTGCAATACACGATATATTTTCATCGTTAACTCACCCCATTGTCATGTAATCACCTTTCCGAGTTCGTTTCCTTGCAGTTTCCTCTCCATATGCATAGACAGTCCGTTTACTTTTTGCGCTGAAACAGGACAAACATCACGTTCGATCGTGGAGCCGCCATCTTGAATAATCAGAGGGTATGTCTAAAATCTGGAACGAGAAATCGAGGAACGGGGATCGAGGAATCTCTAAAACAGGGAATCTCTAAAATGGGGAATCTCTAAAATAGGGAATCTCTAAAATGGGGAATCTCTAAAATAGGGAATCTCTAAAATGGGGAATCTCTAGAACGGGGAATCTCTAAAATAGGGAATCTCTAAAATAGGGAATCTTAAAAGCAGCTGTTATGAGAAATGAGATCACAAGAGTTTTTTCAAGGTGGCCATAAGTAAAGCTGTCCGCTCGTGATAAAAATTTCGTTCAGAAAACTCTGACAAGGCAAAGGACATTGCTGAGGGTCCGTTGCACGCGACTTTTAATGTATACTCGTTAAGAACATATATGCATATATTGGTGGCAAACGACATTTTAAAGCAGCCATTTTACACAACATATACTTGTTAGAGGAAAATACAAAAGTTTTCACACTGGTAGAGATCGGCGGCCTGTCGATGCCTGTTGATGTCATGTCAACCCTTGCTATTTCCTACGTTCAACTGAACTTGGCTATAAAGCCTGTCATGTCCAATCAATGAATATCGATCATTTGAAAAGCAACTGATTTATTAATCAATATATACCCTATAATAATGAATAGATTATCATCGACCGCTTGTTCAAATGAAGACATGAGGGAGACTAACTGGCAATAAAAAGGAAACTAGAGATTTAGAGATTCCCCATTTTAGAGATTCCCTGTTTTAGAGATTCCCTGTTTTAGAGATTCCCTATTTTAGAGATTTCCCGTTCCCCGACCCTCGTTTTCCGATTCCCGTTCTCTTTTTACAGACATGGCCATAATCCGAGCAACCCCAACAAAGTCATTTCCGATTTGTGATCGTGATTTCCGATTTGTCATTACCGCTCCCTGTTATCGCTGGCTTTGATGTTTACCCACTGCTTAAAAATCACCATCACCTAAATATCAGCTCCCTGTACCAAAAATACGTATAGTATTATTCAAAGCTTTCAAGAAATAAAATTACTTTCACATGAACAATATCGCTTAGAAAACGTTCCAGAACTACAACTTACCCGGATGGTAGATAAGAGGGTCGCTCCGAGTCACATGATTCTCAGCTGATATCGACTTACAATGGGTTAAATCGCGGAAAGCTTGTTTTTTCCGTTCGCCGAGGCAAATAAGCACGTTATATTCTAAGTAATAATAATTGTGATTTTGCATGTGTATGAGCACATCTACAAATTCCTCAATTAAGCTTATAAAAGTTTAATTTCTCAATCTCAAATTTACGCCAAAATGCGTGTTTAGTGTATGAGATGAAACTATGAAAGTTTGAAAGCGTTTCTCGTTTTAGTTTTGGAGATTCGATTTTCTGTAGGAAACCGTAGTTTTTTGACTGAGTCCTTGATATTGTAGTCGCCTGAAGGTGTTTCCCTCCAGTTTCCGTGCAGCCGCACCGACCATTTTTAATCGGACGTTTAACTAACTTTCTTTTATTAAATCAGTATGAAACTTACACAAAGTATTGTACAAAGTTTGAAGTTTATAATAGTGTAACAATTTTGTAAATCGGATTTAAAATTGCGGAGATAAACGAGAAACATTGAAATCACTTGAGTCTAAATTCCCAGCGATTGCGATGGCATCTAGAAAAATCAAAACTATTACGATAAACTATGACATATGGCAAACAAAACATCTAAAAATTAGAAACTTTTGTCAAGCCGATTTTGAGTTAATCAGAAAAACATTTCGAACTTGTGATTTTGCATTTGTATGAGCACATCTACAAAATCCTCAATTAAGCTTATAAAAGTTTAATTTCTCAATCTCAAATTTACGTCAAAATGTGTGTTTATAGTATGAGATGAAACTATGAAAGTTTGAAAGCGTTTCTCGTTTTAGTTTTGGAGATTCGATTTTCTATAGGAAACCGTAGTTTTTTGACTGAGTTCTTGATATTGTAGTTTTAGCACATTTCTACATATTTCAAAAACCGCGAGATAGATTTTTTTTTTAAACTTTTATAGTCGTTTCTTTATAATATGAACAACATTGTCTCGAAGTTTCATCTTGATTGAAACATTGCAACATGGTCAAATAAAATAATAAAGTTCACCTAAAACGCGATTGAGATGTTGTGCTTTGATTGCACGGTTGAAGGCGCACGTCGCAAAGACGCTTTAATTAATTCAGATGAAGTGTAACGCATTTCTGCGTGTTGAGAATTATGCAAATCGAGTTGACTTCTTTCTTTTCCCTACAATTCAAAATGTCGAGAGTGTCCAGTGCACGTCAAATGCGAATAAAAAAACTGCTTTCAAATAAACGTCCCACTGAAATTCGTGGGAATGATAAAAATAACGTGGAACACAGCCCCTAAACATTACTCCGCAAAACATGATGGTCACGCAGAAATGCGTTGCGCTTCACCTGAATTAATTAATTAAAGCGTCTTTGCGCGCCTTCAACCGTGCAATCAAAACACAAAACACAAAAATGTGAGTATTTTCACAAAAAAAGTTTAGTATTGCGCAGCTGGAAACGAAAGTAAAAAGACTTGATCTGAGCTATAGGCGATTTGCACGATGGCGTCATTTGACTACAACTACCAGAATTCATTTCGTTATTCCTTTGTTATTTAAATTTTGTAATCCCAGTGCGGTTTAAATAACAATAGCCCTAATTTGCACTACAAAACAAAAAAATAGGCACTCAAGGAGTGCATGTGGCTACTGTTACTGGTGAGAAAGTTGAAAAATAGGCACTTGCGGGAGTGAATGTGGTTTACAGGAAGCATAATTTGTGGGTAATGACTGGCAGATAATTTTTGCCAGAGTTTTTCACTAAACAATTGCTGCCGCGGGTATGAAAAGAGTCGGGAAGAAGACAAATGTTATGGAATGTTTATGGAATTATAGAGAGTTTAAAACTACACATCTTGGGCAAATTTTGAAGCGCCTAAGCATTTCGTTCAAGAGTTAAAGGCGAACGAGTATTAGACATTTTTAGTAAGAAATGTATGGAGCGGCCATCATTGTGCCCCACTCAGGGGCACAAAGATGGCGGCCAAAAATTCAAAGTCTTAATTAAATTACACCAAAAATCAAATAAAAAAATATTGTATTTGCTATAAGCTCCATTTATGTCGGCTTATAAGCACTTATAATGCAAACAATAACTTTCAGCTGATTCAAGTTTGTTTATTTTCACTGCTTATCTGAAATAGCGTGACGAATTGCGTGACGCATTTAAAACCTTTGTAAATCGGAAGCAAAACATCGTTAAAACTTGAAACTTTTTGTGAAAGATTAATAATACTTGTATCCACATACCATGTTAGAAACAGCTTTGTAGGGTGTATACTTCATATTTTTTTTAATTTTTGTGACGCCATGTGAAAACCAAGAGAATGCGTAGCAGAGTGTAAAAGAAGATTTTGTAGTAATAACAAAGAAAATGTTAATTCTTGGAGTCAAAGATATTAAGTTACGCTATCTGTTTTCATGTGAAAAGACGCATGCAAAGACGTGGAAAGACGCATGCAACGTTTTTAATCAATAGAAAGTCGATAACTTCCGATAGATGACAATCGTCGAAGTTTATCGTCGTTCGCCGTAAACGCCGAAGATTCACGAAGATGATGAAGAAGAAACATTGGAAAACATCGCACAACATATCGAATCATTATCGTATTCTCATGCCCAGTGGGCTCCCCAAGGTCTTTACGTTGCGAGTTTACATCGACGGGATTGACATTTTTAAAACGCTTGATGGTAATGCGGCCAGTAGGCTTGTTTAGCGACAAAAAGAAAAAAAATAAAGGTTGTCTTGGAAAAAACAAAAAAAGGAAAAAAAAAAAAGTTTGGCTTTAGTTGAGAGTCGAACCTGCGACGTACGACTATGCAATATATCCGACGAAACAATCCACTAGGCTAGCAAAGCAAATCGTTAACGAAACCCGTAAAATTATTTTTTTAAGGAATTGATGTCATTTCTCAAAGATGGCGGCTGTTACACGCTCGATAAATATTTTTACTAACGATTCCAGAGGGAAAACGCTTACGGAACGATTCAAAATTTGCCACATGGTCAGGAAAACCTTCAAAGTGACTCGTGGAAGCATTTTTTCAGGAACTCCACGGTCGAAACTGACATAAATTACATTACTTCCGGTCTTACATCTTACGGACTTACGGACTTACGGACTTACTTACAACCCGATGACAATGTAGCCACAAAAACCTAAAGGATTCTGGTAGTTGTAGTCATATGACGTCATCGTGCAAATGGTTTATTCCCAGGATCAGACTAGCTTCAGAGAGAGGCTCATGCAAATATATTTAATGATATTCTGTATCAAGCTGTGATCCATATGCATTCGACCTAAAATTCCGATTAGAATTTCTAAAAATTTCGGCGGCAAATGGAACAGTAAATTTCGGCTTTACCGGATTTCTCGGGAAAAGAGAAGAACCAACCTTGCGAGATGTTCCCAAATTCCTAAACATTCTACCAAAAAACTTCCGTTCCGTTTGGTTTCCTTTCTGGAATTTCCGGAAAATTTGATTAAATGGTTCGCAGTTCGCCAACACCGAGCCTTCTCAAAAGTTCTAAAATATTCCATGGGTCTTTTCCTTCTCACGGGCTTTTTCCCTTTCCACATTATTTGCGTTGCTCGCCCTTGCACAAAAAAACTCATACAATTCTGACTCCAAATATACTACTAAAAAAAACACTCATACAAGGCCTTTGAGCTGAAGTCTATTCTTAGTAATTCTATGTAGTGTTCCACGTATCAAAAGAGCGCATGCTCGGTGTCAAGTGTCAAGCCTTGTTATGGAACGCAGTCGTTATTTAATAATGGCGGAACTTCAATCATATTTCTATTTTCTTGTCATCTACCTTCTTTCTGATGTCCCTTTATCAGGTAAGGAAGCTTTCTTTCTCCCGTTATGTTCTATTGGGAATTTAACACTATAAGATTTCGTAATGCTCTATTCTGACGTCCAATGATCTAAAGCGCTATCACATTTCACATTTGTTTATGTTTTGTTTTAATAATCGATCAGTTTTTCATTGTCATTACAGTGACTCCCTCGCTACTTGTTACGAACAATATCTTGACTTCGGTTTTAATCAGCTGTAAACTTATATTTGTCTGTGGAGAATGTACGCATTAATTTTGAAACAGATTTAAGGTCTTTCACTATTCCATGAAATCATTTCACTTTTCCGCAAAACTGTTTTACAACTTCTTTTTATTGCATCTACATCATAGTTCTTGCCGATCAGTATTTTATTTAAGTGAAATCGCTTCCATAATTGATTTATCTTTCCATTATTAAACTGTTCAAGAAGTTAAGGCGCATTGACATGAGCCTTTTTCAAAGTTTCCACTGGACATTTCCTTATAAATTCATGAGGACAATGAACAATGCAATGTTTCAAAACAATTTATGTTTACTTGAACACTGCCATAGCGCGGTTCACTGATTGCAGTCATACGCCGAGGAAAAAAGCATCGAATCGTTCGTATCAAAGTTCACAGCTCGATCCCAGGTTTGGAAGTGAAAAATTTATTTTCAACGAAACTGCAATCGGTGTCCGCTTAGATCCGTCCACGTGCCATTTTCTAGGAGAACCCAGACAGCGTTGCAGATATGTATGAGATAAATTTCTTTTAGATGAAAAAGTGCCAATGTGAAGGAAAGAGAAGGTACTTTTTTTCTGTGGCAACACATGTTCTTCTCAGGGCTTAAAATTTTCCACTAATGTCTTGCCGAAACTCTTAGTTAGAGACTGCACCAAGCATTGACATCGCCAGTCTTTCGTTGATTTGAAGGTTAGCCTCTAAACTCTAGAAAGAAGCAGAGAGGCATTAATTTAGTAACTGTAAATTGCTACTGGACGGTTGGACGGTCGAGCCACAACGGAAGCAGTTAGCAGAGACTGGTGCAACTGAGGTAAAAATCTTGGAAAAAAAGTTATTTGCATAGCGAGTCATGTTTTAAATATTTTAAAAACAAATATGTTACCGTTTGATGTGCTGTACAAACACCCCCAATTGCTTTGCCCGTGAGTTATACCCAGGCCCGATGCCGGCCTCTTTGATATATAACCGATGTAAGGAGTTTAAACGGAACGAATCCGCTGTATCTGAAGGTACATTTACCTTCATGTACCTTTCCAAAACTGGGCCTAGGTTTTGAAGGATGCATAACATTTTCCTTTCTAAAAAAATTCACTGAGATATTGCGGAGCTACATCGATCCATTTATCCTTTACGAAGTTAAAGTTCATATAAGCATCGATAGTAAACTTTAGGGGTGTAACTGACATTTGCACAATAATGATTTCTTCCAGACGCTATATTTATGTGGACTGCGCCTCCTCCAGCTTGGAATCAAACCAACCCAGGGATGGCAAATATTCAAACTGCTGTTACTGAAGCGATAAATGGAAGTTCTAATGTTACTTTGAAGTGGAATTACACTCTATTAGATGGCCAGGATATTGATTTCACCTACTTTGCTATCGGGGATGGTATCAGTCAGCCAGATGACATCGGCTTTGTGTTGAATGGAACCTCTTCCTTAAATGACAAGAATGACTACCGAGCACGGTTTAGCATTGGTAGTACGAATGAATATTCTACAGTGATATTAAAAACGGTGTCAGAAAGAGAGAACGCTACATTCCAGTGCAGGGTACAAGTAGGATCAGATACATGGGCATACAATATACGGGTTGAGGTAACAGGTAAGATTGTGGACTTTAAATTCTGAAAAGAATACTTGCTACAGCGTCCGGGGAGGATTTTTATTAAGTCAATGCATGATATTCGATCTACGAAGATCCGTTTCTGTGTTAGTAGACTGACTGTATTCACAAAGTTGGTGTCTTATAAAGATGATTTTAATCAAAGTGAAAGAAATTGTGGTCTTGATTGGTTGTTTGATTCACAACATTGACAATGACAATGACATTGAACATTGTGAACATTAAAAAGTCTCCACTTTGAACTATCTTTTCTATTTCTGCAAGTGAACTGCTGTTGGTTTATGTTGATAAAGGTGCTTATATTTAGGTCCTTATGTTTTCTTGGTTCGACTTTGTAGTTCCTGCAGGCATAACCGACATTTCTGGTAATCAGACAGTCAGTCCGAGTGAAACAGTTCATCTCATCTGTTCAGCTACTGGTCATCCAGCACCGGGCATCAGTTGGATAAAAGTGTCTGATAACAATGTTGTCACCTTTCCTTTGACCATCAGTGGTGTAAAGGATGAAGGAGCCTACAGATGTACTGCTAGTAATGGAATCGGAAACCCAGCCAGCAGGGATGTCTTTATCACTGTGCAAAGTAAGTCCAAACAGTATTTATGATAACATACACAATGCGAAAACAATGAGGCTGTCCTCTTTTACAATACAATTTCTAAATATTGTCATAAGTTAACCATGTTTGGAGTAATTGAATATGTAATGGAGAATAATTGTGGCCTGCAGGAGTAGCAATATTTTAAGTACTTCATTTTATAATAATGGAAACTAAGCGCTGACAGTTCGAGCCAGTGGCAACGTCCGAAAGAAAAATAACAAAATTAAATGCACATTTTGATACTAAGCTGAAACGTTCTTTGTTACAGACTACAGTCCAATAAACACAAATCTGACAACTAATTTGAAGGCAGACAACATTGTTGCTGTAGATTCCAATTTTACCCTCATCTGTAGTGCACGTGCAGACCCACCTGCAAAGTATCGATTCTACAGAGGACAGGAAAGTTTGTTTAACACCACAACTGGCAGTAATATTGCGGTGTATACGACATCAATCAATGAAAAAATAAATCAAGTGAACTTCAGTTGTACTCCATTTAATGAGTATGGTGAAGGACCGACAGAATTTATTACTCTGCCAGTGAAATGTAAGTAAATTCGCATGTATACAGCTATTTTAATTAACGTTGTCGGGTGAAAGCTTAAAGCTCAAAGCTCAAAGCCAATAAAAATAAACCGAGCGCCTGCTTCAGGCATGCAGATAGTTGGAAACGGCGAAACGAAAAGAAACGGCGCGAATGAGTGATGCGACGAGCGAGAAAAACGTCCCTTTTGCGCCGCTCCCAACTATCTTGACTTGTAGCTTTGAGCTTTTATCCGACAACGTTAATTGAAATAGCTATATATATATATATATATATATATATATATATATATATATATATATATATATATAAATTAACGTTGTCGGACAAAAATTAAATGTATATATATATATATATATATATATATATATATATATATATATATATATATACATATATCTTAGATGTTTTCCATTTTTGCTATGTTACTTTTGTGCAGTACCTTTGGTTCTATTAAATACAGGTACAACGATAATTGTAACGTTGTTTCAAGTAGAGCTGGTCGACTTGCGGTTGTCAGCCTACCTTTGGTTGTTATTACGGTAACCCTGCGCTTTTAAATGATAATCCTACCTAAGATATATCTTAAGATATAACTTAAGAGAAAATTTAGGGATTTCCTAAAATATGTCCTAAGTGCTATTCACGAACGATATCTTATGACAATCCTAACTGGTAAGCGTAACTTAGCAGTCTCCTAAGTTTAATGGTTGCGGGCAGTTATCGATTAGTAAAAGTAAACCAATCAGAGATAGTTTATCATGGCGCGCTCTTCTGAATAATAAGTTATGAAAATGACATGAATGAAATTAGATTTTCTATTGTGTAAATTGTTGTTGCAATGACAATACAATAACATTTATTTCATCTCGAATTTAAGATAGCAAAACTGATAATATCTTCGTTCATGGTCAGCATGCAGCGAAAGCAACAAACAACTCCAACATCATTTTAATAAGGGCTACTTCGATATTTCTTGTACAAGCGGGCTTATGTTGACGAAAAACGGAAATTTAACTCTGCAATGAGAAAGAAATTTGGAACCCGTTAATGACGCGAAGGCCTAGATGTAACTAACCGTGTTGCTTGACATTACTAGAAAATATTTAGGAAAGCAGTATAATCATCGCCAGAAATAGCGGTCATGTTCACCGCGCGTGCGCGAGTTTCAGTGGCAATATGGCCGCCAAACACTAGAAGGCTTTGTATGGCAGAAATAAAACAAAATCAAATTGGCTGGCTTTTAGCTTACCTGGAATATTTGCCGCATTCCGGGTAAATTTATGAACATCTTTTCAAGTGTTTTTGTAAGCTTGATTTTCCCCACAATTGTTACTGGCCCTGCTTTTCAAGAAAACATATTTCCGAAGCTTCGCTCATACAATGCTCTCTATTTTAGAAGCCATTAATGCCGATTTTCACTCAAAACGGGATTTCGAGGCACCATAGTTCGTAAAGTGATGGGGGTAGCCAACTTGCCGCAATCGTCTGAGAAGAAGCACCGACTGAACTGACGATCATCGCATTCTCACGTTCTACGATGGTTCCTTCGCCCTGCTTTTTGCTTTCAAAAATCGTTCAGAGCTGTAAAAATCATTTCCACCAACAGTCCACGCTAAAGTCTTGAAGTTCGCTGTCTTCGAACTGCGATATTTGGGCACAGAATGCTCCAAATTTTGCTGCAAATCCCTCATTCAAAAGCTAAAGTCTTGTTGTTTTCAACTGCGAGTGAATTATTTCGGTCAGTGGTTTCTATATGGGCCTAAATACGCTTTATTTAACACAACCATTTTTGTCGCACCGAAGCCGCACCAAACGAATTTGAGTCCCGTAGGGTGGAACAGCGGTGTATACCAATGAAGCGACATCGCAGTGTAAGACGCACGAAAATTCGCTGCTCCAATGTCCCTGATTTCTGGCGATGCGGTAACCACAGTGGAACCTCGATTTAACGAACCTCTATTTAACGAAGTCCTCGGTATAACGAACGATATTCTATGTCCCGGCCAAAGTTACAGTAAAATGTATGGAATAGAACCTCGATATAGCGAACCTCGATATAACGAATTCCTCGATATAACGAACATAATCCGGAAGCCCAAACGTAAAATCTACCTCGATATAACGAGAAAGAAAGAGAAAGTGACTGTCGTTTTTTTGGTAAACAAAAGCTGCGCGTCTGCTCAAAAGTGAAAATAATTGCTACTGAAAGCCACCATGCTTAATGAATTGCCTCTCAAAACGCGGCACTTCTGGGCGACGAAAATTGCATTGAATTGCGTAACAGAAGTCACCTGTGTTACAAATCAATCATTAACTATGACCTCGATATAACGAACTTTTTGGTCGTTTCCCCTCAAGTTCGTTATATCGAGGTTTTCGATATAACGAACCCTCGATTTAACGAACAAATTTGGCCGGTCCCCAGCGACTTCGTTAAATCGAGGTTCCACTGTATTGTGATACACAATAATCACGCTGAAAATCGACGTAAATTAAACTCGTCAACAATCGAATTTAGCACTCGTCAAGACATGTTTTAATAAGCAAGGGGGTCAATTTTGACCTCCTAAGTTTGGAGAAAAATTAAGACATATATATCTTAAGTTAGGAGGTCTTTGTGAATACCAGTTAAGACATGTCTTAAAAATTTAGAAGGGTCCTAAGTTTAGGAGAAAAAATAAGACGTCTTAAAATAGGAGGTCTTCGGGAATACCAGTTATCTCCTAAGTTATATCTTAGGAGGCTCTTTGGAGTTAGGATGCTTTCGTCAATACGGCCCCTGAAGAGCATGATTTGTAAATCTTAATCCAACTACAACCGTGGACAAAATAGCTTGGGGCACTTAAGAAAATACTACACAATGACAATTTTTTTCCAAGACAGCAACTATCGTTCCATTTCCTATTCCCCCCTCCCCCCCCCCCCCCCAATACAAAGTTGAGACATTGTGGCTTGGTTATGTGCATAAAACTCAACATTGTATTGGGGGTGGGGAGGGGGAGGTAACGACAAAGTCAATTTGTGCGGAAAAAGGTAAAGTGTCCCAAAATTTCTGACCAAGATTGTAGCACCAAAAAACTAAAGTTTATTCTAGTGAAATCTTCAAATCGTGTACGTTACAATTTTAAAATTGAAAAACATGCCCGCGCTGACTTTTAAAATTCATATATATATTTTTTCTAATATAAAAGCAAACACCACCAGACTTTATGACTTTCCTAACACTTTATCTGGCAACACTTTGGAAAGACATCTCATTAAGTGGTACGTTTCTATAGCAACAAAAATTAACATCCATGTTTTTTAAACTTTGGATATTTTTTTTACCTTTTAATGAAAATCTAAAAGTTAATTCTCGTAACGTTTACATTTTGTATACCATTTTGGAACCAATTTGGCTGGTTTTTAAGGTTTTGGAGAACTATAAAAATCTAGTATGGTAGATCCCAGATGACGATTAGTAAATCAGCAGAGTTTTGAATTTGTACATGTACAAGTGTAGTCTTGTTTGTTTGTTTGTTTGATACATTTATTTGATAATAATTATAGTATGTTTACTGATTATATTTATCTGCCGAGCTGACAGAGTTACCATGTATAAATAAAGTTGTCTCCCTCCCTTACTTCCTTTCTAGACCTTCCATCTACTTCAAATCTTACGAGTGTTCCTAAAAACACCACAGTGCTGCGGGGCAATACCGTGTCATTAATCTGCAGTACAGAAGCAAACCCTGATGCCCATCTGTATCAATTCTATGTCAATGATATCCTTATTGGTAACAGCAGCTCGGGTGTGTTCAATGTCACTGTTGAGACAGATGGAGTATACACCTGTGTTCCTATCAACACAGTCGGCACAGGACACAATGCTTCTATCAACATCACCGCGGTCGGTGAGTCAGTAGATAGTGGTTAGATCCCTGAATTCAAATGGTTCTTTTAGAATTGTTTATTTTTTATACATGATGTATGCCTTTCAAGTGCTTCTGTTTATGAATATGTTGTTGTTGCTAAATCCTAAAATTATTTTTGCAGATGCCTCGTCAGCAATAATCGAAAAGACAGCAGACACTGTGATAGAGGGGAACAACATTTCATTATTTTGTAATGCATCTGGCAAGCCTGAACCCACCATAACATGGATCAGAGTTGGCAGTTTAGAGGTCCTCTCTTATACCGAATCACTCACAGTTGTGAATGTCAGCAGGCCTGGCACCCCTGATAACATGATCCAGTATCAGTGTACAGCCAGTAATGGAGTGGAGAGTCCTGCTATAGCTGTTGCAAATATTTCTGTCCTTTGTAAGTCTACGTTAATGTCTTTTTCGTGTTCTCTTAAGTTTAACTTAACAAACATGACATAATATTCCAAGTGTCAACGTCAGGATCACATGTGCTCCGTTCCTCAATAGAAAATGCTAGGCTTCAAAGCAGCAATTCGTTTGATTGTTTCAAACAAATCAAAGAAATGAATTTAAGATAAACATTTTGGTCCGTTTACTTGAAGTAAAAAAAAAATTACTTTTAACTTAGTGTTGTTTTAAACTTCCGTATGCTTACTGTATTCATTCCAATTGTTATTTAGATTTTCCATCTACTTCAGTTCTTACAACTGTTCCTAATAACAACACAGTGCTACGTGGCAATACCGTGTCATTGATCTGCAGTACAGAAGCAAATCCTGATGCCCATGTGTATCAGTTCTATGTCAATGGTATCCTTATCGGTAACAGCAGCTCAGGTATGCTCAACGTCACTGTTGAGACAGATGGAGTATACACCTGTGTTCCTATCAACACAGTCGGCACAGGACATAATGCTTCCATCAATATCACCGCAGTTGGTGAGTCAGTGTTTAATATGGCATCTCCGAATACAGTTCGTACACAATTCTTTTATTATGATTTTTTTTTATTTTGTTATACATGATGTTTGATTTTTTCATTTTGAAGTGCTTCTTTTTATGTAAATGTGCTAATAATCCTAAAAACTAATTTTAATTTGCAGATGCTTCGTCAGTAATAATCGAAAAGACAGCAGACACTGTGATAGACGGAAACAACATTTCATTATTTTGTAATGCATCTGGCAAACCAGAACCCACCATAACATGGATCAGAGTTGGCAATTCAGAGGTCCTCTCTAATACACCATCACTCACAGTTGTGAATGTGAGCAGACCTGGGACCCCTGATCACACAATCCAGTATCAGTGTACAGCCAGTAATGGAGTGGAGAGTCCTGCTATAGCTTTTGCAAATATTTCTGTCCTTTGTAAGTCTACTTTCCTTTGTTTTCGTGTTCTCCTAAGTTAACTTATACAAGCATAACATATTCCAACTGTCAAAGTCACATGTGTTTTGTTTTTCTTTTTAAATGCCATGCTTTTAAGCAGTAATTCATTCGTTTGTTTTAAATAAATCAAAGTAATGAATTACTTTTGATACTTGGAGTACAAATTATACCGTACCGTTATTTGATAATTCCATATGTGTACTCAGTGTATGCCAATTGTTTTTTAGACCTTCCATCTACTTCAGTTCTTACAACTGTTCCTAATAACACCACAGTGCTGCGTGGCAGTACCGTGTCAGTAATCTGCAGTACAGAAGCAAACCCTGATGCCCATGTGTATCAGTTCTATGTCAATGGTATCCTTATTGGTAACAGCAGCTCGGGTGTGTCCAACGTCACTGTTGAGACAGATGGAGTATACACCTGTGTTCCTATCAACACAGTCGGTACAGGACATAATGCTTCTATCAATATCACCGCAGTTGGTGAGTCAGTGTTTAGCATGGTATCTCCGAATCCAGTTCATACACAATTATTTTATAATAAATTGTTTTGTTTTTGTTATACATGATGTTTGATTTTTTCATTTTGAAGTGCTCCTTTTTATGTAAATGTGCTAATAATCCTAAAAACTAATTTTAATTTGCAGATGCTTCGTCAGTAATAATCGAAAAGACAGCAGACACTGTGATAGAGGGAAACAACATTTCATTATTTTGTAATGCATCTGGCAAACCAGAACCCACCATAACATGGATCAGAGTTGGCAGTTTAGAGGTCCTCTCTAATACACCATCACTCACAGTTGTGAATGTGAGCAGACCTGGGACCCCTGATCACATGATCCAGTATCAGTGCACAGCCAGTAATGGAGTGGAGAGTCCAGCTATAGCTGTTGCAAATATTTCTGTCCTTTGTAAGTCTACGTTACTTTCGTTTTCGTGTTCTCCTAAGTTAACTTATACAAACATAACATATTTCAACTGTCAAAGTTACATGTGTTTTGTTTTGTTTTTAAATGCCATGCTTTTAAGCAGTAATTCATTCGTTTGTTTTAAATAAATCAAAGTAATGAATTACTTTTGATACTTGGAGTACAAATTAAACCGTACCGTTATTTGATAATTCAATATGTGTACTCAGTGTATTCCAATTGTTTTTTAGACCTTCCATCTACTTCAGCTCTTACAGCTGTTCCTAATAACACCACAGTGCTTCGTGGCAATACCATGTCATTAATCTGCAGTACAAAAGCAAACCCTGATGCCCATATGTATCATTTCTTATTCAATGGTATCCTTACTGGTAACAGCAGCTCGGGTCTGTTCAACGTCACTGTTGAGACAGATGGAGTATACACCTGTGTTCCTATCAACACAGTCGGTACAGGACACAATGTTTCTATCAACATCACCGCGGTCGGTGAGTCAGTAGATAGTGTTTAACATGGCATCTCTAAATTCAGTTCTCAAACTCATTAATAATTCATGACGAGAACACAAAGGAAATCACTACCGTGAGGGAGGTTTTGAAATCGCTTCTTACTTTGCATAGATTTTGGCGATTTTATTCCTTCGTTTTCTCCGCATTTAACGATCAGTTTGAGAAGCTATATCAAACACTCGAAACAGTGTTTCATCAGATTTCCAAACACCTTGAAGTGGGTTTAAAAAAACTCGGCTGCGCCTCGTTTTTCCAACCCACTTCTTGGTGTTTGGAAATCTGATGAAACACTGTTCCTCGTGTTTGATATATTACTTCATAAACATGATTCTTTTACAATAGATTGTTCTTTTTGCTATACAAGATGTTTGACTATTTCATTTTGAAGTGCTCCTGTTTATGTAAATGTGCTAATAATTTAATCCTAAAATCTTTAGTTCATTTTAATTTGCAGATGCTTCGTCAGTAATAATCGAAAAGACAGCAAACACTGTGATAGAGGGGAACAACATTTCATTATTTTGTAATGCACCTGGCAAACCTGAACCCACCATAACATGGATCAGATTTGGCAGTTCTGAGGTCCTCTCTAATACACCGTCACTCGCTGTTATGAATGTGAGCAGACCTGGGACCCCTGATAACGTGATCCAGTATCAATGTACAGCCAGTAATGGAGTTGGGCGTCCTGCCTCAGCTTTTTCAAATATTACCGTTCATTGTAAGTCTGTATTACGTTCTTTCCATTGTTCTTTTCAGCTTAACGTCGTGTGCTATAGCTATGTTCCTGAATGAAAGTGTTAGATTATAAATACGTTTAATTCTAGTATAATCTCAATCTTGCACGATCAGATGTTTAACTGAAGAGGCGCGATCAAGAATTGCTAAATAAATGTTTTGTAAGTATTTGAATCCACTTAACATGATTGTTTAAAGTGAAATGAAATGAAATTTTCGACCCGTTTTTTATACTAACAAATTAAAGTCCATTTTTCTCTGATTCATAATTTTCCAATTTAAGTTATGGTCAAGCAACGAAAAGTATTTTTTGGGGCCTGGAACTAGTAAACATAGAATGCACGACCACTGCAGCAAACCGTCGAGAATGGCCGGATCTGGGTTTCCAGACCTAGATCAGTATTAATACTTGAAGTGAAACAAAAGAAGCGGCAAACTGATCCTTATGGCAGAAAAACAGAAGCAGAAGCAAATAACATGGTGACGTCATCAGTTGTGCAAAAATGCAACAAAATGTGGTGTCGCTTTCAAACTTTTCAGTATTTCTCGTAAACAAACTACTTTTTTAGCTATATTTTTGCAGTTTTGCTCAGTTGGAAATGTCCTGCGATTATGAATTTTTTCTACCATGTTGACTACGATGGTCTGCTCAACTGTTGATGTCACAAGTCCTAATTTGCATGTTTTGACCGTGCGCTGGTTGTCCCATATTTTTGGCTCATGAGGTAAGAAAAAAAATAGATTGCGCGCTTGACCATAACTTAAATTTAGTTAAAATGATATTTTAACAAAGTTAACCACCACAAGCTTAGCGGGCGGCCCTCCTGGTCAGCGGTCACATGTTCAAGTGCAGGCTCACATGGTTGGATCCAGCTTTGTTTCAGCATGTTTTAACGTTCTTGTTAGTGGCTTGTGAGCAGCTCGCGCTGCTCGGTTTCTCTTTTCTTGGGCGGTTAGCGTTTATAGCGGTTGCCTTTTAGCAGCTCGCGCTGCTGGTTTTTAAACAACGGTTTGTCTGCATTCCGCGTCCCAAGAATTATTTCTCCTCGAAGCGTGCGACGCGGTCGACGAACAACAGCATGTCTACCTTCTCTCCACCAGCTGCTTCGCCTTCCAGCTCTCACAACAGCTCGACAACTTCGACTTCCATCTCGACCGTCACTACAACCTCGGCTTCGCCCCATAGTGTCAGTTTGCCGGACAGCAATGCCCTTTCTCTGGCGATTTCGAAGGCTTTGGCGGATTCTTTATCTGCTCTGCTGTCGTCACTTCGCGAGCACGTTTGTGAAAACACGGCCATGTCTTCCAGTTTGGTTCCATCGTCAAACTCTATTCCGGCGTCTTTGGCTTCGCCCTTCATTATTCCCGGCCAGTCTTCTTCTCAGTCAGGTACACTGGTAATTCCATCGTTTATATCTACGTCAGTACCTTGGGTTCCTGTGTTTTAACGTTCTTGTTAGTGGCGTGTGAGCAGCTCGCGCTGCTCGGCGGTTAGCGTTTATGATGGTTGCCTTTTAGCAGCTCGTGCTGCTGGTTTTTAAACAACGGTTTGTCTGCGTTCCACGTCTCATTGATCTCCCTCCGCTTCAACATCTTTACCAGGCCCTGCACCATGGCCAGTTTCATCGTCTTCCGAGGTACCTGCTGCCTCGGGCAACTCGAGTGCCACAAAATACTGCCACTCGTTGAATGATGGACGTTGTCGTTGGCCTTTTGGGCGTTGCCGGTTTCGTCATGCATGCGAAGCGTGCAATGGTGACCATCGAAGCACCCACTGCCTCCACCGCCCTACACGCAGAGCTCGGTCCCGCTCCCCTTCCCAGGAAAAGGGGGGCCGCCGCTACCGCTGACTCTCGAAGCACAGCCAATCCTGTACATAGCCTGGTTTTGTCTCCGTTGATCAATGTTCATCTGTTACAGTTACGTTCTCCTCGATTTCCAGTTTCTCAACACGTTACCACAGACTCTCTCAGCCTGGCCAATCCTGTTCATAGTTTTAATTCGTCTTTGTTGATTTATGTTCGTCCGTCACAGTTGCATTCTCCTCGAGTTCCAGTTTCTCAACATGCTATTGCAGTCTCCCCAAGCCCAGCCAATCCTGTACATAGCTTTGATTCGTCTTCTTTGATTAACATTCGTCCGTTCAGTTGCATTCTTCTCCAGCTCCAGTTTATCAGCACGCAGGTCAGTCACGGCTGGTTTCCCATCAACCAGTCTCGTCGTCTTCCGAGGACACTACCCCCACTCCCCCAGCAGCATGCCCCTTGAAACCAGTGTCACAGCTTTCCCCCATTGCGGTGGACAGACTGCAGCACGAACTTCGCAATTATCTACACCCAGACAAATCTGCCTATGTCATCCGGGGTCTACGTCACGGTTTTCACCTCGGCTTCAACCACAATATTTCCCTTAAATCAGCATCAGGAAACATGGCTTCAGCTCTCTCGAACCCCCAGGTCATCGATAATTACCTCCATACTAAGTACAACTGGGCAGGGTGGCAGGCCCCTTTTCTTCAGCCCCCTTTTGCGGGCTTAAGGGTGCCTCGGGACTTTGGCGAGTTCAGGGCCATTGCTTTCCCCAGCCATGAGCCCTTCCTTCTCTTCGACCCATGCCTGTGGCCGGGTCGGAGAGTCCCTTCGGCATGGAATGGGGGCTCATGGCTGGGTTGCGGAGATTTGCCAGCATGGGAGCGGTATTCTATCTAGGGGCTGGCTGGCCACAATGGAAGCCCTTAGATATCCCAGGCACCCACCTTCCATTGAAGCGAGGCAGCGGGTTAAATTTAGTTAAAATGATATTTTAACAAAGTTAACCGGCACGAGCTTAGCGGGCGGTCCTCCTGGTCAGCGGTCACATGTTCAAGTGCAGGCTCACATGGTTGGATCCAGCTTTGTTTCAGCATGTTTTAACGTTCTTGTTAGTGGCATGTGAGCAGCTCGCGCTGCTCGTTTTTTCTTTTCTTGGGCGGTTAGCGTTTATAGCGGTTGCCTTTTAGCAGCTCGCGCTGCTGGTTTTTAAACAACGGTTTGTCTGCGTTTCCCGCCCCTCCCTCTTTTCTTTCTTCCACTGATTCTATCAGTGTGACGGGTGCCTGGAATGGGGGCTCATGGCTGGGTTGCGGGGATTTGACAGCCATGGGAGCGGTATTCTATCTAGGAGCTGGCTGGCCACAATGGAAGCCCTTGGATATCCCAGGCACCCACCTTCCATTGAAGCGAGGCAGCGGGTTAAATTGGAAAATTATGAATCAGTGGAACATGAACTTCAAGTCTGAGTATAAAAAAACGGGTCTAAAATTTCATTTCATAGGCACTTTAACATTATGATTATGATACTAAATTCCATTGCAGATCGTCCATCTACTTCAGCACTTACAAATGTTCCAAGTAACACCAAAGTATTACGCGGCAATACCGTGTCATTAATCTGTAGTACAGATGCTAGCCCTAATGCTCATGTGTATCAGTTCTACTTTAATGATACCATTATTGGCAACAGCAGTTCAGGTGTGCTGAACGTCAGTGTTGATGCAGATGGAGTGTACAAATGTGTTCCTATCAACATTATTGGCACAGGACACAATGCTACAGTCAGCATCACTGTCGTAGGTAAGTTAAACAAAGTAAAAAGGAAACTGTAAAAGGTTTGCTTTGAAACCAAATTGCATTGAAACCAAATTTGGACTTGATATAAACACTACTATTAGAAAGCTATATGCGATCTGTGATGCAATTTCACAAGATGCAAGCAACAAGCCAAGTTGTCTCCTTTGT
>JAJGOT010000315.1:0-52500 GCA_022457155.1 Cladopsammia gracilis | reverse complement strand
ATCAATATGTTCCATACTTTATGAGATAGACCCCCCCCCCCCTAGTTTTTGGATGTACCGTAACTGACTCAGTCCTTAATATACCTGAGTCGTTCGATTCTCCACCCTGGACGTGCCCAATTGTTCAAAAGGGTGGATAGTGCTATCCACCGGATAAATCACTATCCAGCCGGTAGCACAACGGGTTTTGTTTATACTTATCGACTGGATAGTGATTTATCCGGTGGATAGCGCTATCCACCTTTTGAACAACCGGGGTCAGGTGTATGAATGGATAGCGGCAACGTAATAATGGGGTGACTCTGCGATGCACTAGCATCCCATTCAAGGGGGAGTAGCAATTCTCTTAGTTGCTACGTGCCACAGAATCAGGGTAAAGCTCCGGCCGTATGTGGCTGCTGCATGCATGTGGCTCTTGTGCGAGAGCCATAATTGGCATCATGTTTTAAAAATAACTCTGTTTTTTTTTCTGATGTCAGATTCTCCAGAAATTGTCAAACCTCAAACAGGCACATGGGAAATAATGGCTGGAGCAAGTGTAACCATTGAATGTCTAGCGAAGGGAAATCCAAGTCCACAGTATGTTTGGACGAATTCAGCTAGCGGAATTGTTACAAATGACAGATATCTCGATCTTAGAGATATAAGCGATAGCCACGGCGGAATTTATACTTGTACTGCGTTAAATAACCTGGGATCTGACAACTTCGTCATGTTGGTTAAAGTTATAAGTAAGCCTTACTTTGCTTAATATATTCACTTCTAAGGCTTTACGTCAATTTCTATGTATCTAGAAAAAAATATAGAAAATAGAGAAAATAGTCAACAATACTTTCACTAGAAAATCACAATCTAGTTCTGAATCAAAGAAGAAAACGTAACATCCGTATTACACAACATTTTGAGGTATGTTGAAATTGTCCGTATGGAGAGATTCGACTGTAGTTGTGTTTACATAGCGCCTAACCACGGGGAAGTAGGCAGTAGGAACAAGCGTTCTCGGATCGTCTTAGAATCAGGCTATCTAGCTCTTAAGTCTCCTTTAAGGTATACTTGAGTCTTTCAAGACTTAAGACTTAAGGAAAACCCCGCCTTTTAAGTCCTGCGAGCCCGAAATTTCAGTATCGCAGGCATTCGGCAGTATACCACGTATGCAATTAAAGTAAACAAACATGATAAGCTAACGAATATTTGAAAAGTTCTACCAGTGACATGACAAGTTTTTACCTCTAATCTGCCCTTCCCCCTCCCCCTCCACAATCAGTAAACTGTCAGTAAGATCATTTGTACTAGATTGTAAAAAAGGCTTCACCTTCGGGATGCTCATATCTGCTATAATGTAGAGGAGAGCAGCAATTTCTTGGTAAATGTTTTTGTTTCTAATTATTTCTAGGAGAGGAATTTCAACTTGAAGTGACGGTTGTACAGGAGAATGGAGCGAAGGCTATATACCAGTCAGATTATGAGAATATTAACAGTGCGCCTGCCAAAGCGTTTGCGGAATCGTTTGCAAAAGAGGTACATTTTAAACCACAATTTTGTTTTATTTCTATTGCTTTTTGTCTAGGATACGCGAATTTCACTGAAGTTATTTTTGACGAAGTGTAAAACGAAAGTTGTCTTCCCGAGACGTCCATAAAAGTTCATTGTGACGTCATCGGGTGTTAACGTGGCATTGTCTAATGGCGACTGTTGGATATTCAGTATGGCTTCCCCGAGTGGAATTTAAAGGCTTGCGTTTTTGGAAGTCTCGGTAAACAGAATTTCGTTTCTATGACTTTAATAAAGTAACTTTTATTAAGTGAAATTCACATATCCCAAGGGCTATACGTACGGGGCGATTCCGTCTCTGTCTTTTTCTCTTTATACAAGACAATATTGCCCATCGCAGTACCCAAATCTCGTACAATAAACTTTATTTTAACACAAGTTCTTCAGTTATATATTTTTTTTGACATTTGAACTACTTTCTTATACATTATACTTTTCAGGTAAATAAGGTGTACCAGAATAAAACCAACTTTAACAGAGTACAAGTAACTGCTTTAAGGTTGGTGTGTGAAACGCTTAATTGAACCAAACACCTTTCGTCTAAATTTTGCAAAATGTCATTTGCTTAACCTTTTAATAATTTTCACTCACAGGAAAGGCAGCGTGATCGTCTCCTTCTTGCTACTGTTTACAACTCCTGTTACAACAGATGAAGGCATTTTTGAACTCAAAGATGCTGTTGATAAGGGAACAATTGGTCCATATACAGTAAGAGTTCTGAAAATTATTCAGCACAGGGATCCCACAACTATAGCAACAATTACATCTACTGCACCTGAGCCGCGAGGGGAGAACACGACTAAGGCAACACCAGATAATTCAGGTAGTTCGACCTTTAATGAATGTCATGGCAATGTTGAATCGATATTCTACTAAATATATCATATACTTTTTACATGTTGTCATTACACAAAAAAATGTATAAAAGCCACAGTCGGACCTCCTCAGTTTTAAAATGCAGACACCAAAGGGACAGACCGAAGTGTCCGCATTATAGAGGTATCTGCATTATAGAGGTGTCCGCATTATGGAAGTGTCCGAATTATAGAGGTGTCCGCATTATGGAGGTGTCCATATTATAGAGGTGTCCGTGTTAAAGAGGTGTTCCGCATTATAGAGGTGTCCGTATTAGAGGTGTCCAATTACAGCTGTCCGTATTATAGAGGTGTCCCCATCCTGGAGGTGTCCACATTATAGAGCTGTCCATAGTATAGAGGTGTCTACATTATAGAGGTGTCCGTATTAGAGGTTGCCGTATTACAGGTGTCCACATTATAGACGTGCCTGCATTATAGGTGTCCACATTATAGAGATGTCCGTATTTTAGAGGTGTCCACATTATAGAGTTGCCCGTATTATAGAGGTGTCCATATTAGAGGTGTCCGTATTATAGAGGTGTCCGTATTTATAAAGGTTGTAAATGTGTCACGCAATTTGTCACGCTATTTCAGACAAAATTGAACTAGTTGAAACTTATTAATGAATTATAGATGCTTATAACCCGATTTCATGCCTCTTATAGTGAATACAATATTTTGTGATGAGATTTTTGGTGTTATTAAGACTTTCAAGTCTTTAAATTTTTCGCCGCCATGTTGGTGTCCCCAAGTGGGACCCGGAGTGGGACACCAAGATGGCCGCTCCATACATTTCTTACCAAAATTGTCTATACCCATTCGCCTATAACTCTTAAATGAAATGCTCTTGCGCTTCCAAATTTGGCCCAGATGTGTAGTTTTAAACTCTCTACAATTCCATAAACATTTTAGAATCGACAACTGCTTCTGAATTTTGATATGACGCCAGTGAAAATACTCTAAACATATCTTTTTTCAAACATATCTTTTTTTCCTTCGTTTTCTCTATAGAGGTGTCCGCGTTATAGAGGTGTCCGCATTAAAGAGGTGTCCATTTTAAAGGTGTCCCTATTATAGAGGTGTCTGCATTATAAAGGTGTCCGCATCATAGAGGTGTCCGTATTATAGAGGTGTCCGTATTATAGAGTTAGGGACTGTATGAATTTTCTTATCTTCACTACCAAGTGAACTGTCCGCAGAGGTACGTCGACTGTATTAGAAAAAAGCCTTTTTGATAACTTATTGGTTCAAAGTCCTCTTTTCATAAAACGCTGTAGAGTTGACTATCGAGGCGAGCAAACAGTACACACTAACGGCATCTGAATCCTGAATGGATTCGGTCAACGCGTAGATTACTGCAAAGCTTTACGGCATAAAAACAAGGAAGGCTCCAGCAATTACTTAATAAATTAGATTCAGAAGGAAAAAATAGTTCACCATTTTTCTACTGTTTAGAGTTAGAAACACTGAAGTTTAGCAGACCTTGAAACGGCAGTGAAAAAGCTTGCCTACTGTAGTACTTACATAATATAGTGTCTCGTTATCGCTGACGTTTACTTGTGTTTCTGTAAATTATGTTATAGAAACACCGATTTTTCTATTTCTTTTATGAAAATAGTAGATGTAAGTTAAATTATTGATCCACCATTCTCTTGTAGTGTGATTTAATTTATGATCAACAAATGCTTCTTTATGGAGTCTGATGATGCATGTACCATCCCCGGGGGGACACCCGGGTATCATCCAACGACGCATTATAACAAACTGCAAAATCAAATTGCAATGTGTCGACAAAGTCTTTAATAAGCTGTTAATAGTCAATTCTCATTTTTCTTCACAGAATGTAGATCTTGTTATGACAACATATATGGAGGAATCATCGGCGCTCTTGTGTTGGTCATCATTCTTCTATTGTTTTACAAAAGAAGTAAATATATTTGGTTTTTCATTATTATTTTAGTTCTATTTTATCTGGTTTTGGCATATACTTAATCTGTAAATGTCATTTTATTTCCTGCAGAAACTACAGCAAAGAACGAAGAAAGGTACGAATAGCTAAATCCTTTTAATTGGTTAAATATAGAGAAAAAAAATGTATTTAAGGTGGCTCCCAACAGTTTCCAGCACTTTTCAAGATTTAGAATTTGATGGGTCATTATATCCATTCTTTATCAGTTGATGCTACAATCATGACATCAAACGAATGCCCAATGATTAGTGAAATTGTTGTTATCATTTTAATGACACAATATGTTCCTATAGCAACAGTATAACGTGCTGAAAACACCCTTAATTTTAGCTTTAAGCGTTAATAACTCAAAAAATGACTCGGTGAACCCCATTTTTTATTGTCGAAATTTGATCAGTAGGATAAGATGCAACTTTTGGCAAAGTTTAAAAAAATTCTGTGAGAGGGGTTCAGAGCAACCTAAAATTTTCGAAAATTTAAGGTGGCTCTGAACCCCTCTTACAGATTAAGCTACTTGGAATAGATCGATAGATCGATAGATAGATACGCATCCATTCAAGGAGAATAGAGTACACGTAAATCAGTTAAGGACGTGGCTTGTTTACACCGATACGATGGAACGTTAACGTAATCAGTCAGTCAAAACTGTTAATACCAAGATAGAGTGACATTCCCTTGGAAAAGTCAAGGACGTTCGCAGGAAAATCTTCTATAAGACAGATTTTTTTCCTTCTTCTGTCACAGCCAGATTATGGAACACACTTGTCAGAAATGCGAAGTATAAATATTTATCTCCATTGTGTTTATTTATTATTTTTTTTTTTATGGAGTGGGGGGAGGGGAGGGTTACTGACTTCGTTATGGAGCTACATGTGTGTAGGATGCGTAGAAAAAAATACTCAGATTTTGGAATCAATCGGCGCTCGTAATTCGTAATGTCCCTAGTGGCTATTAGATTAAAAATAAGACGAATCGCTGGAGACAAAATTCATTACTCAGATTTTATGTAAGTGGATTAATTGAGTAAATAAGAGATCCTTCCCATTGTGAAATTATTCGGCTTGACAGTTTTGAATTTTTCGTCAAAAAGTATCTCTATCGAGCGCGCGGCCAAACAAGGCTGGGACCAGGGGCGGATCCAGTTGGGGGGGGGGGGGGGAGTGAAATGGGTGAATTTTCACCCCCCCCCCCCATCCCCCTTTTCTGAGACTCTTTCTTTCTTTTTTCTAAAGTATTTCTCAAATAAATAATGTTTTATTTCTCTGATATCTTTTTTGATTAAAATTTCACCCCCCATTTCAAATCCTGGATCCGCCCCTGGTGACGTAGAAAATACTTAAACTCACGAGTATCATAGCGGCAAAGGAGAAATCTTCGATCTCGGCGACTTTCTGTCTGTCTGACAGAAACTCTGTAGAAGACACAACTTCGTCACAGTCTGACATTCTTTTGAACAAATAGAACAAAACACTCTGTGAGCATACAAAATAACGAATCTCAAGCATTTCTACGGCACCAGCGCCATGGATATCGACAGCTAGTTCCCAGTCTCCGGGACACTGATTTCTGCAAATTCTGCTACTTTGGACGGCAAAAAAGAGGCCTTAAATTTTTTTCTGACAAATTTCTTTTATCATTTCGAAATAAAGACAAAATAGTCTCCAGAAAAAGACAAAATAAAAATTACTTCATACGCACTTTAAACATTCTTTGTCAAATTTACGTTATTTGTCATGTTGTTTTTGTGTCCTAGACCAAAAACAGAAGGGCAGCCATACGATCATGGAGGCTACGACGTGAGTTTCTTTTCCCTTAGGTTACATCAGTGTGATTTTGAAGGAGCCAGGATGTATCGTTTGCTATTTATTGTTTACCTTTTGTCTTCCTTTGTCACCTATCTCTTTTTTTATACGATAAAACATCAGTAGCTGCACATACGGAGAGGAAACTAAGCAATAGCAAAATTAATTTAGTCTGTTTAAACCATTTACATATGGTATATGTGACAGTGTGATTAAAATAATTAGAATTTTCTATGCCAAAGCGGCCACTTTTGGCCAGTTGGAAATAAGGCTAACCATAAATCACTTAACACGTGTGCTGTTCTTGATGGAAAAAAAGCATTCTGCTACAAACAGGTTCACGGAGAAAACGATTTACGATTTTTTTTTTAATAGAATATAGCCATGCAGGATATTGGACCAACCCAACGTGGTCCAAGTAATTCCATTCAAGAGGACACCCTATCTTGCTCCGGATATAAGGGAAAACAAGAAGCAACTCGATCAAGAAGCAACCCCACGGAACAAACAAGTCCAAGTATTACACAGCCGCAAAGCTCAGCCCAAGGTGCTGCTTACACACCTCTTCATCCATCAACGCGTTCTTGGGAAGTTGCAAGAACTCAAGTGAATATAGAAAAGATCATTGGTAAGGGTACTTTTGGTCAGGTTGCCAAGGGAACAGCACTGGATCTTTGGGGCAGGACAGGAAAGACTACGGTTGCTGTTAAAATGCTCAAAGGTAGTGTCCCTATTTAGTGGTTTCCTATCGATCTGATAGGTTGAGACTAAAATAAAGGAATTCGTTCATTCAAAGGTGGGACATGGTTTCACTGAGACGCTTGATTTTTAGTATTATTTTGATGACTTTGCTAGCTGCTAAACCTGTATAAACTATAAGCCGCTTTCGACGTCCGTTAACAAAATCAAGTGATCAATATCATTTTGGTGTAACCTAAGGGCTCGTTTTTGGGGACATAATCTGACCGTTCCGAGATTAAAACTAACCGCAACCGTGTAGTCTGGGGCGAGTGGCGCATGCGTATCGTTTTCAAGATGGCGTAATCCAATGTAATCTCGTTCTTCTTTGGTCTCTTCTTTTAGCAAATATAGTTATATTAGGAGGGCCACAGTTTGAACTCAGAGCGAAAAGACATGATTATGTTTTCTGTTTGGCCCAAAGAAGCAGCCCTATGGTCGGATTGTTTGTTACCTTTGCAGCTTTGCCATCAATATGCACAATTCAAAGGGGACAGACCTCAAATAAATGTGGCTACTAAATATATCTGAATTTCGTAACTGTTCATCAGTAGGATGCCCAAAATGTGTACAATTCCACAATTGGTTCCGGCTCCATTAAATCTTATACCAATTGTAGAACATTTTAATTGTAATATTTTAATATTTCACGCGAAATTTGCGCCACCTTCTGGCGCGAAAACCACGCGGGCTAGGTCGCCTTAGGCTGAGACGGTCGATTTTGTCATGTGAATGCAGTGCGAACTTCATTCTGGAACGAAATTCATTCTGATATCATGTGAAAAGCTCCAAAGAATATAATTGTGAAGTTGTTCACCGCCACCTCTTTGATCGCAAAAATGAGCAGCTATTATAACGTAGATACTTCAAGACATTCTCAATGAGTGCCACATTTCTTTACAGGCGTTAAGACATATGATTGTATTTCTTGCCAGGTTGTTCTTTTTAGCAACAGTCTTGTAGTTCGTTCATTGAATCGCACGGTTTATTTTGTACCAAGATGGACAATGGCTCAAAACGTCGCAACGATTCAGAAATGAGATGAATTACATAAATAGCATAACTATATCTAAAAACCTAGTCTAAAATATTTAATGACTGGTCCCGAGGGAAACAATGAATCTCGTTTCTCGACTACGTCTCTGGAAACATCAATATTCCCGGGAAACAAGATTTAGTATTTTCAGAAGGTTTAATAATATAACAACACAGAAAAACACAACACAACACAGTTTGAAAAACGCACCGAGCGCTCGAGGAAAACATCAATCGCATCATAATCATGCCACCATTTGTCACGGTCTCATCACGTGCGTTAGCGAGCAAAAGTGCACTGTTATCTTCTGACGTTACAAATGTTACCCGCTTTTGCAAATAAAAATTATTGCCTGCTCATGGACGTTTGGCGGAAAACAGTTTACAATACAATACAATGCAATGCAATGCAATGCAATGCAATGCAATGCAATGCAATACATAAAGTTAAGAAGTTAAAGTTAAAGTTAAGAAAATACTAATATACAGTAGCGGAATAAAAACTATTTAAAGTAGTGGCCTGCTTAGCCTCCGCTGACAGACTGTTCCATGTTATACTGTGCCCCTATAACGAAAACTTTTCTTAAGGGCCTCAGTGTTCGGTCGCGGAATAAACAGGTTATGTTGCTCACCTCGAAGTCGAAGATTATGTCTGAGAATGGTATTAACGCTGGCGAATTTATCAAACAGTTATTCAGGTACAAGATGATTTACAGTTTTAAACATTAAACTGAGATTTCAGTTGTTTTGCACGTCTGTCAGCGAGGCTATCCCATTTAAGGGCATGGGGAATCGGGGCAGATCTGGCATCCCAACTAGACCCTGTTATTATGCGTGCAGCCCTGTTTTGTAGTTTCTCTAGTTTTTGGCTGAGGCCATTACCGATACTGCCCCAGACAGCGCTACAATAATCGAGATGCGGAAGAACCAATGACTTGTAAATTGTGACAAGGGTACTCTGGGGACATATATGTCGTAGCCTCCTCAAGGCAGCAAGTACTTTAGCAACTTTACCGACAACTTCGAAGATGTGAGCCTCCCACGAGAGTGTTTCATCAACCTGAACGCCTAGGCATTTATAACTATTAACTCTTTCAATTAAATGCCCATCAAGGCATATGTGTGGTTCACTAGGGAGCAAAGAGATTTTCTGCCTCGTGCCTGTACAAAAAACATTTAGTCTTGAGGACATTAAGACTTAGACGGTTAGAATCGAGCCATTGTTTCAGATTTCCTAAATCGTGAGTCAGGGATGAAAACAACTCTTCAGGGTCTTTGGAGGCAAACGTGAGATTTGTGTCATCGGCACAGGGAGCCCAAACGCTTTATCGGCTGTAACATAATCATTTAATAAAATATTGTTATTTACCTGTTTTCCTGTGTCTTTTTGAGTCGGTTTGGAAGGGATTTGAATCAGAGCGAAGACGGTTGACCTTGCACGTTTCAAATATTATCTTGTCTACCGCTTCGTAATTACGTCTCAAGTTTCCATTATCTCGAGCTCCCATTATTATTAACTACTAGGAGTAATCGGAGATTAGGGTAGTGCGTTCGGCGGTTGAAAGGGGGGATTTTGTTTTTTGGTTATTGGGATAGATGAATATGTCTATGGCAAATTGTCAAATTAAGGGTTATTGTGTACAGTGAAACCTGTATTTACTCTGTGTATGAAGACAGTAGGGAAACTTTGGTAGCAGAAAAACAAATTACATGTAAATCCTTTGAAGTTTGTTGTAGTTGTCGGTAAGGGGCGGACCATTAGAAATCTTGGGAGGGGGGGTGACAATTACCAAAAAAAAAAATCCTGCAAAGGAAAATTGTCTCAAAAAAAATTCCTGCAAGTAGTTGACCATAAAAAAATAAAATCCTGCAAGCTAACTGGCTATATATACATATATTTATTTATTTATTTATTTATTTGAAACTGGAACATATGAGAGTATGACATGCTCTCTGGTAGTAAAATTCATCAAAAAGCAACTTCAGGTTGAGTCAAATGCCATCAAAAATTACCTGCCTCAAAGGTCTATCTGGTACATGTACCAATATCTTAATATAACCAAAACCTTGTTTATGTACATATTTGAAAACACTGTAAACATCATGAAATATGTAACCTGCTCTACTACACGCAAGTATTTTTTTAAATACATTACAGATTGTCCAACCGTCCCGATTTCGTCGAGATTACCCCGATTTTGCTTGAAAATCCCGAATCCCGACCAATGTGATTGGGATAGGAAAAATCCCGATTTTGACATCCGGTTCTTCGTCAAATTCTCATAATACTTACTATACAAAAAGATGAAATTGCGTATACTTAACTCTGATATCCAGATAAACTAAAGAAACAGCAAGAAATATAAAATGAAATCGAGTACTTGTATGTGGAGCCACACAAAGAGACGCAAAGAGACGAGAAGCCACATCAATTTGCCAAACATTTTTGACGGAAATTGTTGTCTCAGAACACTAGAAATGGAGTTTCAGAGCATCAAGATTTCAAAATTTTCTGGTGGGGCATACCCCCAGACCCCCCTAGTGACTCGCGCCTTCGGCGCTCAACCACTCCATTTCAATTCTTATTCCCCCCCCCCCCCCCCCCATTTTTTATGCAAAGGTTCGACAGTCTGACTTAAATCTACTCTCCAGCATTTTAATACCAAAAATGGATTGGGCCAAGTATAAAAAAAAATTGGAGCTTGCACGCATTTATAAAAAAGATCTCAGAAAAAAAAAACCTGCAGGCTTGCACCTCCCAAAAAAAAAAATCCTGCAGGAAACTCAGGCCGAAAAAAAAATTCATACACTGAAAATTTTTTGACCCCCCTCCCAGGATTTCTAATGGTCCACCCCTAAAGAAAAGTGCTTGGCGGTCCCTTGGGAAAAGTGGAAAAAGTGCCCCAAATTTGCATATGTCAAAACGGTAATTTGAAACTTGAAAACACAATGGCGAAAGCGAAATGCGCAAGTATTTATATAAACAGACTATGCGCTTCTACAAATTCTCCGTTTTCTTTGTAGTTTCGCTCGCCAAATTAAGATTAAGCTTTTCCAAACTCTAAGCCTTCATTTCCAAGTTTTCCACCGCGCTAAAAAAATCACAGAAAGTTTGGAGTGTCTCCGGGAATAAGGGGTGGACCATTAGAAATCCTGGGAGGGGGGTCAAAAAATTTTCAGTGTATGAATTTTTTTTTCGGCCTGAATTTCCTGCAGGATTTTTTTTTTTTGGAGGTGCAAGCCTGCAGGTTTTTTTTTCTGAGATCTTCTTTATAAATGCATGCAAGCTCCAATTTTTTTATACTAATGGCCCAATCCATTTTTGGTATTAAACGCTGGAGAGTAGATTTAAGTCAGACTGTCGAACCTTTGCATAAAAAATGGGGAGAAATAAGAATTGAGATGGAGTGGTCGAGCGCCGAAGGCGCGAGCCGCTAGGGGGGTCTGGGGGCATGCCCCACCAAAAAATTTTGAAATCTTGATGCTCTGAAACTCCATTTCTAGTGTTCTGAGACAACAATTTCTGTCAAAAATGTTTGGCAAATTGATGTGGCTTCTCATCGCTTTGTGTAGCTCCACATACAAGTACTCGATTTCATTTTATATTTCTTGCTGTTTCTTAGTTTATCTGGATATCAGAGTTAAGTATACGCAATTTCGTCTTTTTGTATAGTAAGTATTATGAGAATTTGACGAAAATGACAGAATTTCATTTTCAAGCAAAATCGGGGTAATCTCGACGAAATCGGGACGGTTGGACAATCTGTAACATATTTAAAAAATATTTGCGTGTAGTAGAGCAGGTTACATATTTCATGATGTTCACAGTGTTTCAAATATGTACATAAACAAGGTTTTGGTTATATTAAGATATTGGTACATGTACCAGATAGACCTTTGAGGCAGGTAATTTTTGACAGCATTTGAGTCAACCTGAAGTTGCTTTTTGATGAATTTTACTACCAGAGAACATGTCATACTCTCATATGTTCCAGTTTATAAATAAATATATGTATATATAGCCAGTTAGCTTGCAGGATTTTATTTTTTTATGGTCAACTGCTTGCAGGAATTTTTTTTGAGACAATTTTCCTTTGCAGGATTTTTTTTTTGGTAATTGTCACCCCCCTCCCAAGATTTCTAATGGTCCGCCCCTAAATAAGCCGCGTTTGGTTTCGCGAGCGTTCTATCGATCCATCCGCATAATCTCCATCAAAGTGAGAAAAACATTCGTCGCTTGATTCTTACTCGTTTTCTGGCTTGAATCTCGCCCGTGTCCGGCCATAAATTTTCGAACGGGATGGCTTGAATATGGTCCGATTCAAGCTCAGTCAAGCCATCCGAATGTCACGGCGGTACACATGTCTCCCTCTGTTCTCTCTCAATTCTCGTTTGTTTGTCTCGTTCGTGTCAGCCGAATTTGATTCTCGCTGATTAGCATATTTTATGTTTTAGGACACACTAAGCGTGTTGTGCCAGCGTGTTGTGAGCGTGTAGTTCGTGCGTCCTTCTGCTTTCGACGCACGAAAAGCACATGGAAATACAGAATGTGAGCAAAGATGAGATGAATGACCTTCAGCAATCTTTTTGTCAGCAATCTTTTGAAGGATGAGATGAATGAACTCGCCACGTGAGTTAGTTCGTCAAAGTGAGGCAAAACGTAAGCAAGCGCCTCAAAGCGAGGCAAATGTGTGTCGACGAACCAAAGCAATCTCGAAAAAACTTCCCTTATCAGTTGCACAGGAGACCCAATAATGCACAGAAATCCCAACACAAATTAGGAGTTGCGTTCTCGTTCCTCGAACGCAATTAACTCTCCTCGGGGGAGAATCTCGGGTTTCAATTTAACGGCCACGAGAAGAGAGAAGAGAACAAGGGGTGAAACTCACTGAGAGCGATCGTACAATCTGTGACTACAGTTGAGATGACCAGTCTCGCGCGTGGATATGCGCGAGGAAACACGAGCCAACGGCCGGCAGCCTTTGACTACAATTGTTAGGACAAGCGATTTCCGCTCAAATCAAGGTCCAGTGCCGGGCAATTTTAATGTTGTTTACTGGTGAGTCAAATAATATTTCCATTTTGTTTTGCTCGGTTCTTTGCCAGTTAAGAACACAAATTCATGTGGACAACCAGAACATATTTTAGCCAAGGGATCGCTCAGCTTTTGGTCCCGGCCGCGATTATAGAAAATAAATCAGTAAATTATTTCTCCTTTTGCCGTAACAAATTGAATTTTTTTAAAATTTGAATTTTGGCTTTACGGTTCGTAGATAAGAACACAAATTCATGTGGACAACCAGAACATATTTTAGCCAAGGGATCGCTCAGCTTTTGGTCCCGGCCGCGATTATAGAAAATAAATCAGTGAATAAACATTTCTCCATTTGTCGTGTATGCCGTGTATTTATAACACTGATACACGAGCGGTAGATTTATCTCGCGTCAAGACCGTGTATTCCGCGTGGAATGTTCTGTTCTATATTTCCGACATATGCGGCTGTCAAATGAAAACAAAAACGTCTGTCACGAGAACAATAAAACCACTTTGATGAAGGACATGCTCACGAGTATAAAATCACTTCCGGTCAAGTCAAGTGTAGTCACAGATCGGACGAAAAGCCGCATCTAAAAACAACCCAAAGCTAAGCAGGAAAACGGGCGTCCCAACAAACAAATCATGCCTCAAATGATTATTCACCCTTTAATTAATTGAGGTGTGAAGTTCTAGCCGAAATTGGTCAGTAACAAGAGAATTATGCTTCAAAATAAAACTGCCCTCATTTTAGTTTCATCCCTTGCTCTCTTTCTCTCTTTCTGGTGAGTTAATAGTTAATAATAATGGGAACTTGAGACGTAATAGGCGCGTCGTATTTACGAAGCGCCAGACAAGATAATATTTGAAACGTGCAAGGTCAACCGTCTTCGCTCTGATTCAAATCCCTTCCAAAACGACTCAAAAAGACACAGGAAAACAGGTAAATAACAATATTTTATTAAATGATTATGTTACAGCCGATAAAGCGTTTGGGCTCCCTGTGTCATCGGCATACATTCTCACATCTGATAGAAGGTTACAGTTTGTTTGTTAGATGTCATGTGACTATCCGTCAACCAATGAACGCGCGCGTTGAATTGTTAAAAATTCCAGCTATATAACAATAAACACTTAATGACTGGTTCCGAGGGAAACAGTGAATTTTGTTTCCCGAGAATCTCGATGTTTCCAGAGACGAAGTCGTGAGAAACATCGAGATTTGATGGAAACAAAATTCACTTTTTTCCGAGGGATCAGTCATTAAGTGATTTGTTATTATAGCAACACAAAAAAAAACACAACACAGTTTGAAAAACGCGCCGATAACTCGAGGTAAACATCAATCGCATCATAATCATGCCACCTTATGTCACGGTCTGATCACGTGCGCTAGCGGGCAACAGTGCAATGTTACCCTCTGACATCAAAATTGTTGCCAGCTTTCGCAAAGTTGCCCGCTTACTCTAAACATGTTTCGGTACTGATGTGAACACAAGCTAAGTTTGTAAAATGTATCCGACACAAAATACAATAATACTAAACAAAATGTGCCTTTTTATTCTTTACGAACACCGCATAAGGTGCATACTAAAAAAACATGAACTGATAAAAATCATAATAATGATATAACCATTTGGCTGATTGCTTATTTTCAGATAAAGCTCCCGAGTCTGACAGGAAGGACTTGTTATCAGAACTAGAAGTGATGAAGATGCTTAAACCACATCGCCACGTCATCAAACTACTAGGATGCGTCACTGAATCTGGTAAAATATTAACCCTATTCAGCCTGGGCTTTTTTTGAGTTTCTGAGCCTGGGGGGGGGGGGGGCACATTGTGCCCCCCCTTCGTAACTCGTAACTTCAAGAACATTAAGGCTATGACAATGAAACCTAGAGGGTACATAGTACGTCCAAAATTGTCTCCTTTGCGGTCCGCACAATGGAGCGATGACGTCATATGACGTAGTTATTAGGTAATTAGTTATACGGCCGCCATCTTGGATCCGCCATCTTGGATTTCTGAAATTTTTTAAAACCTCTTAAAAACCGTCCAAATTCACTCAAAATTATTATTTTTCTTCATTCAAAGATATAAATATGCAAATTTAAAAAACATGGCTGTCAAAATCTTGTTACCATGGAAACATCAAGTCACGTGGCCAAAAAATTGTCATATCAAATTGTTCCCAGATAAATTTTAGGAAAAGTCACAAAGTTTGATGGCGTTTGAATACATATTAAAGAAGTTATGAATGTTCAAAGTTAGCGCGGGCACTTTGTCCCCCCCCCCCCCCCCCAGGCCGAATAGGGTTAACGGGATTAACTCTTTTTCGGCGTCCTGGCCAAAATGGTACGATAATGTACCGATAAGACTCCACGGCTTTAAAAAATTGCAACTTTCTCAATCGCGCGAACATTGCAGTTGTGTGCATTAACTAGAATGTCCTTCAAATTGAGACACCCAATAAACACAAAAAAGTCAGCGATTTTCGCAGAATTTCAGCGTTTGAATTGGAGAAGAACAAAAATGACCGTTTTTAACGTCACAGAAAAACAACAAAAATCACGTTTTTGTCTTCAGTTTTTTTTTATTGAAATCATCGTTGCAAACCCAAAAGTCAACATTCACAGCAAAATTCAGTCCTAGTCCTACCTTAGAAGTGATTTTTTTTGCTCTTATTCGTTGCCGGGCCGAGCTGCAGCCTCTCGTTCTAGTGCATCCTGGCCTTGCCTCGATTTTCAGCATCACGACCGCACTGCATGCTGGGAAATATCGAGAATTTTTGACAGGGTTCGTTCCGTCCCCCACATATTTCATATTTATACTAAGTCCACAGCCACTCCGACCTACCACCGAAATTTCACGCTTGTTGTGTTCTTCAGTGGTCGCAACTTCCAAAATATGCCGTGGTAGGTCGAGAAATTCATCCAGAGTCGAGTCCCAAAGCTGCTTCGTTTTGTGGCGGCCATTTTTCCAGTTCAACGAGGAATGAGCGAAATTTGTAAACGAAGTACAACACCTAACTCGCTTCATTGAGAAAGTGGACTCTTAGCTACCTTCACGCTTAATGATGCTCATCGGGCAGCTACTAAAGATGAAAAATGGCTGTAAACTTACCAAAAATCGCATACAAACCATATTTGATCTGTTCGTATCGCTTAACGAAGCAAGAACACTACGTCAGAATGACGTTTCTTGTAAACTCGAGCCTTCAGTGTTTTAGAACAGCAGCACTTTCCATGGTAACCCCAAATATGGAGTCACGAAATCCTATGGCTCGTTCATATGCAGAAAATCACTCAAAAACGTAAAAAGTCACCGTCGGAAAAGAGTTAAAAAAAAAAAAAATTGAGTGAACCACGCTACAGACGAATATTGGCTAAACGTCGCTTTAAAAAAAAAAAACTCCTGACAACACGCCACTGCGATAAAGCGATGGACTGATGAATCGTTGTACTGTATTCGAGATATCGATTGATTGATTGATAAATCATGCGTGACTGTTTTGGTCAAACTGGGGATGTGTTGTGTGACTTCCCTTTACATATATTTTAAAAGTTACAAGCGATCGCTTTAGTAATCCACATCTCCTTAACCGTTGCCGAGGACGTGACGCAGCAGTGTGATGCCTGAGGCTATGCCACGCTGATGAGTCCTAATTAGGACGAATCAGCTGTTCGTGGCTGCCACTCCACGGATAATCAGGCTGTGCCCATGCGTGAGGTTTTGGCCAAACTGGGAAAATGCGTTTTGCGACTTCCCCTTACATTTATTTAATCAATAAATCGACAAACCAATAGATCGATGGATCACTGATTTGAATAATGATCCTCGAGTCCTCTTGTCTATTACCAGAGCCAATATGGGTGTTGATCGAGTATATCCCATATGGAGATCTCCTGGGTTACATGAGAAAGAGCCGTGGATTGAATGACACTTATTATAAAGACCCGGATATCAAGCCACAAACAAGTCTGAAGTCACAGCAACTGATGAAGTTCGCTTGGCAAATTGCTGATGGAATGAGTTACCTTTCATCACGATCGGTAAGCAAACCATTTTTACGTTTTCTTTGCCATCCGTTTGGCATACGAAACAAGAACAAACTATTGAGTCTAGGCTTGCACGTGCCACCTGTTACCGTAACGATGGCAGTTATTGCTGTGTCACCAATTGCCCACCGCATTGAAAGGTCATTGTGGCTTCAACTATTTGGTACTCGTACGTCCTGAGCGATTTTACAAGGTGTTTACTGATCATGATCTGATGTCAGTTTACAATATAATTTTTCTGGCTGGTAATATACTGAATACTGATTAGCTAAGAGAATTAAAAAGTTTATATTTCGAAGTTAGTCCGAGGAGACTTGAAGATTCTACTTGTAATTTGTTATTTACGTTTACTTGATGTCCAGCCCTTTGTACGAGTTTTAGTTTCAACTCATTAGACAAATACAGGGTGTCCCAAAAGTTCGTTCCTCTACTTTACAGCCCTGTATTTTACTCTTTATTGTCTCACGTTATATCCATTTAATAAAAACAATCTAGTTTAATGTCCTTATTACTTACGGGCTTAAATGAAGCAGGCCTTTTTTTTCATTGTCCGGCTAAAATATGAGATTACAAATCGCGCGCGCGAAAATTTCCCTCCATTTTACGGCATTTCACAGCCGCGAGTTGCTCTGAATTAATTGTCAGTGTTTTGCTTACCGGCTTATAAAATAAATCCCCTCAAAGGCAAAAAATCTCCTACTTACTAGTACAAGCATCCATACTTAGATCTTCTGGTCTTTCTGTTCAACAAATCATCAAACTACTCGAAAAAAGCGAACGTTGGGTAGTAAAACGGTCGTCAAGAGCTGAAGATTTTGAATACAAGAAACGAGGTGGGAGACCGAAGATCTTAAGCGATATTAAAGGGTAAAAAACTCCTTGAGAACGCAAAGAGGGAAATCAACAAGGCAGCTATCACAACACTTCTGTGTCGCAAATGTTCAAGTGAAACAACCGTGAAAAGAAAACTTTTCAGTTCGAACCGTTACATGACTGAGCTCACACAGCTAAGGCCACGCAAACATGGTGCGAAGCAAATTTGCCCAATTTTATTGAGAAAGCAGGATGGCCAGCCAATTCATCAGACATCAACTTGATCAGAATCTCTGGAGCATAATAGATGAATTCACATACAAAGATCCTATCCCGAAGACCATGAAGGAACTGAAACGGCGGCTCAAACTAGCATGGGCAAACGTCCCGTTTTCCACGCTACAAGAATTATTACACTCCATGCCACAGCGATTACGAAATTTGATAAAAAAAAAATAGAGGCCACTCAGACTACTGAAACTTCGTATGAAAATAGTGTTCGTAACAGTTAAGAACTGCTGTATATTGATGCATATATCGCTTGCGAATCTGAAGTTATTTTAATATAAATCAGAGGAACGAACTTTTGGTCCACTCTATATTGTTTTCTTGCAGATTATTCACCGAGATCTTGCTGCTCGTAATGTGTTGGTCGGAGAGGAAGAAATCTGTAAAGTGACAGACTTTGGAATGGCTAGAGATGTTCAACAGGAAAATGACATATACGAAAAGAAGACTAAGGTAACAAGATATAAATATATCTCACGCGAGTAGCAGAGACCGGTCCCCTTTCCAGATGACAAAAACAAACATCTTGTGAGAGATATTTCAGCGATTAAATACTTGTGCAAGACTTAGTTTAGGTTCTGTAGTCTCACACAAGGTTTAACATAAGGCCCAAAAATTTCTTCTTGCTGGATTATATGGCCAGCAGACGAAATCTCTGTGAGGTCAATTGTGCCTTAGAATGTGCAAAACAGAAATCCAAATTTGGCTGCACGTTAGGCTATACGCCGGCCCGCGTTATATTTCCTACTTAGAGTGACTGCTTTGATGCGGATGTCCCTGCAACGGTCATGTCAATCTCTGCTCCCGGTGAATCTATCGTTATAACAAGCCAAGTCGGAGATTTCAACAAAATTGTGTCCCCACAACAGAACTTTTTTGCAAAAACAGGGATGTCACACGAGGAAAACTGTGGCTGCAACATGTCCCCGCTTCATGTCCCCGCAACATGTCCCCTAGTGTGTGCCGGCCTTAAAATTTAATGGCGGCCGTGTAAATGTGAAAAGTACGTTTTCCTTTGATCTGATTGAAAAACTGGCTGGACAGATTACTAAATACATTTTATTTCCTTCCGAAAAATGCACAAAAATGAAATTCATTAATTTGATCGAACTTGCACTTTAAGCAATGACCATACAATAAGTTGTTCATAAAAAATTGTTTTTAACAGTTAGAGTTTTTTTTTATAGAAGGATCGAATATGTTATGAAAACAGACGTTTTTTAAACACTGCTTTTGTAAAATGCTTTTGGTTCCTTTGAATGTTAAGAAAGAAAGGAATAATTAATCGTAACTCTGAGCATCGATAAAAATAACCATGGGCATTTCTTGTGTTCTACTAAAATTGACCGTTTATATTTTACATTTCTTTTTTAACCTTAGGACCGTCCTCTTCCGGTTAAGTGGACCGCTTATGAAGCGCTGTTCCATGAAACTTTTACCACCAAGAGCGACGTGTGAGTAAATCCATTTCTGAGTTATAATGACATTCTCTTGAGTAATAGCGGAGCCCGCGGGCCGAAGGCTCGGCGGAGCACTATATACTCATAGAACCTATGCCCATCATTTTTCATGGTCATGGCTAGCGGAATGTTTTGCGGGCGCGTGTGCGCCCGCCGCCTGGGTTGGGCAAGGCTTGATCGCGGGCTGGTATGACGTCGCAAAACATGCGCGTGTGACGCCGCAAAATATCCGGGATCTTTGAGGTTTTGTTTTTCGTGCGGCTACACAGCCGTCAGCTCGGTAAACACTTTAGCCGTTGCAGGATTTTTTGCTGTTTTTAGCGGAGAATTAAAGTCATTATTACCCAACATTTTTTTTTTTTTGCGGTTTGCTTCTCAAGACAGGATACTAATTAAGGGATACTCAGAAGCCGCTTTAGTGAAAAAAGAAGAGCTTTCAGGGAAAAATCTTGCTTCGAGGAACTATATACGTTTTTAGCAATGCGAAAGAGATGGGTTCGTTTTACGGATTTCAGCACCAACGCGGATATTTAAAGAATTTCCAAGTACAGTAGTAGCCGGATGGACTTACAGGTACATTTTTTGATGGGAATTTATCTTGATATCAATCTGTGATTGACTTTTTGATTGTGTTCTCGTTAGTTTTGGAGAATTGTTAATAAACGTGTAGCTTAAATTCAGTTGTATTAAATTCTTGAATTTTATCGAAGACACGGCTCGGCCTCGATGCGCTATAAATGGTACGCGTTTTGCTTTTAAACATAAACAAATGGAGATTTCAATAAAATTTTTCAAAAGAAGGTTGTGTTGTCCATTTTTATGTGTTTGTTCATTCATGACATGGATTGAGAAGCAATTTTAGGTAAACAAAACAAGACTTAGATTTTATACTCGCGTCGCCTTATGCAAATATGTTTGTGTATTTTTGCAATTTTGATTTCCAAATCAGTTTCTCGGGTATTTTTTGACAATCAACAACTGTATTTTATTCGCAAAATAGTCGTAATAGTTATTCTAGACGGAGAAAAAGTTTTTTTTTGTGTGTGAACTTTTGTTCGGTCTAAATGTACTGTGCAGACGGTCGGGTAATACTGTTTTTGAGAATTGCTAAAATTGAAAAATAGCCCGGTCGTCAATCTTAATTCTTGTGCTTCCGACCTTCATTAAGTTAAGTTTCATCTTAGTTAAGCTTGTTCAGAGGGTCTTCAGAGGGCGACGCTGTTAGGCTAAGCTTATATATATATATATATATATATATATATATATATATATATATATATATATATATATATATATATATATATATATATATTAACTCCATAAAGAAGATTCATGATCAACTTTCAAGGGTCATCTATTAAGGGTGAAGTAAATACACCCGATTATAATTTGACAGATAATACGCGCAGATATACAAATACTAAGAAAAAATATCCGTGTACTATCTGCCGAACTATACAATGGGTGATTTGTTATTTGACTGCTTAGCTTTCGAATTTTTAAGAAGCTATTCTTCCGTAACTTTTCGATTTATCCAATTTTGGTTCATTCTGTGCATGCTGAAAAATGTCAGTTCCATTGTTTACCTTTAAAGTCAAATATATGGCTGTGAACGTTAAGGCAGGTCATGTGAAACGATGATGACATATAAGGCGAAATTGCGTCATTATTCTGGATAACAAAATCAAAATCAAAAGAAACATGTTAAAATGATTCCGTTAATTTAAGCAGGAAATTCAAAATTCCGCCAAACATGATGGCCATGGAAACGTTACTTGTCGTTGTCATTATCATTGTCACATCAAATCAGCATGGTCAACCACGCCCACCCCACCCCCATCCCCCAGCCCTCTGGTAGGATAGTGATCTGATAGGATAATGGCACTTCACTGTTTGCAATAGACCATTTTACAGTTGTCCTCATAGTATCCTGGCCTTTGAGTGGAAGCGAGGTTAAAGATGACCTTGTTATGATACAGACCTTGGAGCTTTTCAAATGTAAATTTACCTAGTTAACATGAGAACAGCATTATTAACATATGGATAGGATAGGATAGGATAACTTTATTTAGACACGGTAAACTCATCAGTACAACTATAAAAACCTAATTATATACAAAATTATTATAAAATATGTAATAGCTAGAACTACATTACTCTAAAATTACTCGAAACAAGAAGCTGTACACAGCTTGAACTCGTGGCGCCTTTAACTCATTGCAGCATTGATTCCCAAGTGATTTGAGTGCTTTTACAGAGAAACATAAGCTTAAAATTATGTCTAATCAAAGGCTCCTATTAAAGAGCCAACTGCTAACGCGTAACGCGTAACGCAATATTGCCGTACGCTTACGTTTTCACACTGACACAGTTCGATATATATTTTTTTAAATTAAACGTAAGGATTTTTGACGAACGAAAAAAAAAGTACATCACTTTCATAATGTCCAGTTCGAAAAATGAAAAAAAAGGAAAAAAAAAAAAGACTTCATGGAGATTCGAACTCGGGCCGTCCGAGACTAAGCCACAAACTCAATCACTGCGCTGTCCAAGAGCACATACTAGTGGCGAACTAAATTTTATTATTTCAAGCTAGATACGCATCCGAACGCGTGTTTTGGTTGCAAAATCCTTTTAGATCGATTTTAATGTTGCACTAAAAACTCCAAATGCGAAACATCTGTAAGCTTATTGTTGTCTATATTCGTTTACATCAAATTAATTGTTGTTATCATTGGATTCACTTTGAATTCCTGTCACGAAACGTGCTCGTAACAAAGCATTTGCTCACCAAAGATCACTAAGTTTACAGCTGATGGAAGGAGCGAGTGAGTGAGTGGGTGAGTGAGTGAGTGAGTGAGTGAGTGAGTGAGTGAGTGAGTGAGTGAGAGAGTAAATTTTATTTAAACACCCTTGCCGATAACCTGTTCATCATGCTTTCACGTATACACGGGTTTAAAAGTAAGACTACACTGCATTCACTAGATTCAGTAGCTGACACCCGGAGCTCGATCGCTAAGCAAATGGCAAGTTTAATATGTAAAACACAGAACTTGCCAGAGCAAAAATCCCACAGGAATAAGCGGCGAACACAATATCAAACGGTCCTATCCATCCATGAACGCCTTGAATTGTCTTGAAAGTGTGCAGTTGTACGCAGTAGTTCTTTATCTTGCTTCTCGAGTACTCAAACGGAGAGATTTTACGGTATGTATTTCATGGCCGAAAGCCATATAGTCGTCGATAAAGACTTAAATATGCGTGCATAAATTTGCATGCGCTAATGTGACACGAAAAAAAAACAAGAAAAGTCAACGCCGGATTTACAACTCGTGATGTGCTTCGCCACGAGTAATAATCAATAACTATACAACAATAATATTAAATGCGAAATTTAAAAATCTGCTTTACATGAGTGCCGTGTGTAAAAATTCTAAATTTTCATGATGAGAAGAAACGCTCGCAGCCAGCCCGGAATGCTCTAAGGGAGTCAGCCTGCCGCAACTCGATTGGTAAGTTATTCCAAAGAACTGCTCCAGAGTAACTGAAGCTATTTTTCATATAATTTGTGCGTGGCTGTGGGATAGCTAGTTTGCCCTCTGTGTCTCTTAAGGAGTAATTGGAGACGCTACTACGGTCAACAAATTTGGAACTAAGGTAATCGGGAGTAAGACCATTAAGCGACTTATAACAAGTTATAAACCATCACAGCCCTATGGATTTTTCGTTGAGAATCTAGTTTTATCCATCCAAGTTTTTCGATAAGGTTATCAGCGTTTGCATCAAAGTTCGAGTAAGTGAGTATACGCGCAGCGCGATTTTGAAGTTTTTGCAGTTTACTGGCTAGGGTTTTGTTACCACATCCCCAGACAGAATTACAGTAATCGAAGTGGGGCTGCACTAAAGACATAAAGATTGATCGGAGACCTCACTTTCTTCAACGCTCCAATGCCAGACGCGATTTTCCTACATAAATTCTCAATATGGACATTCCAAGTTAGAGTCTGATCAATATGAACATCTAGAGATTTCGTAGAAGTAACTTGAGTTAAAGGTGCACCGTTAATCATAAGTGACGGAGAGTTGTGAAACGTGCTTAGCCTTTGCCTCGATCCGATCAGCATGAACTCAGTTTTAGATACATTAAGGGTAAGCTTGTTAGCAATTTGCCATTTTTCAACTGTAGCAAGATCCTCATTTAATATTTTGGATAGTGTTACTAGCAAAGGTTAAGTGTGTGTCATCAGCATACATTCGAGGTTCAGAAATTAATAGACAGTTAGGTAAGTCGTTAATATATATTATAAAATGGAGTGGTCCCAGAATTGTACCTTGAGGTATACCGCAAGTAAGAAAATGGTCCCCAGAGAGAGAACCATTTATAAAACATCGTTGTTTGCGGCAGACCAAGTACGATCTAAACCAGTCGTGTGAAGTGCCATAGACACCGTATTTCATAAGTTTAGACAAAAGAATATCGTGATCGACGGTGTCAAAGGCTTTCTTTAAATCCAAGAAAACGACTGCGTTTACATTACCCTGGTCAATGTTGTAAGCCCAACGATCAGTAGCTTCAAGTAATGCAGTGACAGTAGAATGAAGAGATCGAAATCCCGATTGGTGGCTAGAAATGAGTTTGTGTTCACTAGTAAGGTGATTATAGAGTTGATCATAAATGATTCCCTCGAAGACCTTAGCTACAACTGGAATTACTGAAATTGGGCGGTAATTATTTAGATCTGAACGATTACCCTGTTTGAACAAGGGGACGACTTTCGAAAGTTTCCATTCATCGGGAAAAATTCCAGAAACAATAGATTGGTTAAAGATAGTACAGAGCGATTCAGCTATTAAATCAGCACCTTCGCGCAAGAGTGTCGCAGATATTTTGTCCAAACCAGTAGATTTTGATTTACATAATCTCGATAAAAGCGGAAGGACCATGGAGACGCTTGTCGTTTTTAGTTCGAATGTGCAGTGACCAGTGTCAGCTAAATTATCCAAATGTGAAGAATTATCTTCATTGAAGAAAAATGATCATTAAAGGCGTTAGACAGCTCATGGGAATCATAAATAGAATTTCCACAGGGGAGCTTAATTTCATTTATGACAGAATTGTGTGATTTCCTAGACATAAGCTCATTGACAATTCGCAGGTGTTACGTGGATCACCTTGGTACTCACTGAGGGCATGCTTATGGTAGCATTCTTTCGCACATTTAATTTCATTGTTTACCGTATATGCGAAGTGTTTTGAATTCCCGCCTGTCGTTCGCATCACCAGAACGACTGGCTTTTAGGGTTTACCTCGGTGTAAGAACCTGTGACTTTTTCCTTTGTTTTTTACCTTTGTAGTATTGCATTCCCAGTTGACTCTATTGTTTTATGCCTTTTGTTTTCTTTGTTTTACGTCACTCGTGAATTTGACAGGTTCTTACACCGAGGATGAGCCGGCTTTTAACTTAAGAATATCTGTTGCATGCAAACGCTTTTTAAGTTGCGAAGTAATCCAAGGTGATTGAAAGGAAGAAAGGTTTGTATCAAAGCAAGGTCATCTCCTGCCTCACTTCCACTCAAAGGCAAGGTCACCAAGCACACAACTGTAAAATGGACTATTCATATTTCTCGACAGATGGAGCTATGGAGTCGTTCTTTACGAGATTTTTACAATAGGTATGATTTGCATTAATATGTGAATGGTTATTTATTCACACGTTAAGAGATGACACATAGAAATGCAAAATCGGATTAATTAATTAGTAGCCCGGAAAAATAGCAGAGTCTTAGTAGGAGTTACCTTCACGATCTGTACATCAAGGAAGAAAAGAACAGAAAGAAAGAAAGAAAGAAAGAAAGAAAGAAAGAAAGAAAGAAAGAAAGAAAAATAGAAAACCATTTATACCAATGAATAATTTAGATTTCTTGTTTATGTTTATGCATAAGTTGGTCTAATTTTCCACACACCATGCTTCGTAAGGCCGTAATCAGGTTTTAATGTCACTAATTAAAATCATTCCATGCCATTTTTCTCCCTTTCAGGTGGTTCACCATATCCACAGAAGAAAAACAAAGAAATTACAAACTTGCTTGAGCGGGGTTACAGGATGCCTAAACCAAAACACGTCGATGAGGAATTGTAAATAAAACGTATTTTATTTTAATTGAGACCAGTTAAATGTTAAATGTCATAGGCCTTATTCACGATAGCCGCCATGTTGGTTTTTATATTATTATGAAAATTTACAACGTGATTCCTGAGGGGGGCAAACAAGTCAAACTCGGAAGATTTTAAACCAGTTTTTTTATTATGCTGATATTTTTTCGGAGCTAATGCATTTCTACAGTTTTACAGTCGCTTTAGTAACAAGTAAACAGTCTGCGTAGTTTGAAAAAAACTAATACAAGTCTGATATAGAACAACCATTCCAAAGTTCTAATAAAAAAAATAAAAATGTCAACTATCTAGCTCTCAAATATAATTTTTACAATGATACTTCACCGTTAGAAAGAACCGATCCTCCCAAAATTGTTCTTTTATCCATTGTTTGCTCCCTGGCTGAGCACATGGCTAATTTGCATCATAATGATGCCACCAAATGGCGGCTATCGTAAATAAGGCCTATTCACACTGTATATAGCGATTGCTTTGGTTTTGATTGGGAAGTGGGGAAAGGGGTGGGGAGAGGAGATGACTGTACAAAATTAACTAAAATTAAGGGTATTATATAGTACGTCTTATAGTCTGCACTTTATGGTAGTCGTCTCCGAAGAGCGCCATCGAAATGAAACATGCCCCAGCCAACTAAATGCTTCCAGAAAAATTTTTAAAAAAGTCATAAAACTCAGAAAATGTTGGTGCGGTGGGTGTGTAGTTAATTGCTTTCAATTTTATACACTTTTAAAGTCACTGAGGGCACTTTACTTTCCACCTACCGCTCCTCCCCCACGCCCCCCCCCCCCCCCCCCCCCTCACCATACCCTTCATCATCATCATCATCATCTTTATTTAAAAAACACGGTAAATACATCAGGCGTTAACAATTTAATATAAACTACAACTTAATAAAAAACTATGTATGTAAATTAATCTTCTATAATTTAAAAATATAGCTAACTATTAAAGAAAAGTAAACTAAAATAAGGCCTGTTTTACATGAATGCCGTGTCGGAATTAATCTGAGAATCGTCAGTCGGAAATTAGTCAGAGATGTTGCCTGCCTAGCAGCTGAGGGTAGACTGATCCAGAGGACTGCACCACTATAGGCAAAGCTATTTTTGTAATAATTAGTACGTGGCAATGGTATTACAAGCTTATTATCAGAATCCCGCAAATTGTAAGAAGTAATCACATCACTCCGCTGAATAAATTTAGAGGACAAATAATTCGGTGCGAGGTCGTTTAAGGACTTATAGACCATCTCCGCCTTTAGTTTTTGACGTCGAGTTTCCACGAGACTGGATAGGATAAGATAATTACACCTTCAATTCCAACAATATATGCCATCTCCTGGCATTTTTTGGTAGCTTTTTCGCTGTTGTGTCTCGCTTTGAAATAAAATAAAGTTATTATCTTTTCCCAGGTATCAAATCATGCTGAATTGCTGGAAAAATGAGCCAGAGCTAAGACCGTCATTCGATGCTTTAACAAAACAGCTAAAGGATAAGGAAAATCAACACAAGGTGAGATTAGTTTTTGCAGTGCGACACTGCTTACCGTGAGCACCCAACCAGCTGTTTACAAGTTAGCCAATCAAACAGCGCGAATTCAACTGATGGACACGCCTCCTCGCAAAGTTGAACACGATGGAATGCAATCTTGTCGCTTTGTGTTTATAGTTATTAGTTAGAAAATGCAATTAAAGATTTTATTCACTTTATTACTTCACACTTATCCGCAGTTACGAAAATGATTATAAGGATGAACTGGTGTTATCTTGTAAACTTTTTAATAAAGGTTTGTTGGATGCTCACGGTAAGATGTGCGCACTGTAAAGGTTAACTTTTCATCCCAATCATACTCTAATGATTTTCTGCGCTACGAAGGAAATGTTCGCGGGCTAAAATTTATTTCCTCGTTTTTGCCAAAACTGAATACCAGCCGCTTTTATACCCAAAAGCATTTATATGGATTAGGACAGTTCTCAATCAATTCGATATTGTTAAATACAGATATGGCATGAAGAATACATGGTGAATACGAAAATGAATTTCGAACGTTTAAGCAAAATGATGTTTACGACAAGGCTAGTAGTTTAGCTTCAGGATCTGTAACTGTAATAACTATATTGAAACGCCGCGTGTCGAACGAGAGTTAGGGTTGGAGCACGGAGGGGCACAGTCTAGATCACACTCAGTGACTTATAATTTACTCAAACGAGAAAACACCTTACGTCAACAGCGTAAAGACATATAGCATAACGACATAACAGGGACACAAGGAGATAAAAGAGATAACATAACATAACGAGACAAAAAAAGATAACATTATTTTGTTTTCTGTATGTCATCTTATCACTAGTTTAAACCTAAGCGGTTACAGAAACCTTTTGTCAAACAATGAAGTCTTTCGCTCTCGTTTTACAAGAGTGAAAGAATCTTGCTAATATTTGTCTTTATTTTTCATTCACAGAGTCTGATCAATATGCACATTTACGACAATAAGTTGTACGAAGTTGTCGATGATTTGAACGTATAAACGACAATGAGCGTGGACATGGGAAAAAAGCCAAAAATTTCGCGATGATATGGAATCTATGGTTCTAATATTTCAGTCAAACTACATTTAAGGCTCTTTTTGTGATCACCATGTACCCTCACGAACCCGGTTTAGATTTTCAGTAAAACTCTGTAATTAAAAGTATCGATAAGCGACCACGTCCGTAAGCAACCGCTACCACATTTGGAACTACTGCAGATTTTGGAACTGGCTTTTTTCTTTGTTTTTAATTTCTAGTAAGCGACTACCCCTGAGAGAACTCCATGTAAAGTTAGCATTCGCCCGCCTTTTAACAGCAGCTGGTAGCCGATTTCAGCGCTGTTTCCAGACCCATGTTTTTTATATGATTCAACGGGTGACTCGCCCGTCATGATTTGCCCAAGATTAAGACAATGGTATAGAAATCCGCACATGATCATGAGATGAGGTCAAAAAGTAAATACTTACTTCCTGAAAAAGAAACGTCCGCAAAGAACAAGATTTGTCCATTTTTTAGATCTCGATCGAGCGATCGACAGCAATTATTTCTGGAAGCCCTTAAAGTAATTTCATTTTCTCAATTCAGATATATATTTTTTTAAAGTTCAAAAGGGTAAAAGCATGTTTCTAGGACTTAATGTTTTGCCATCTTTCCTTAATTCAAGATTCTGCACCTTTTTAGCAAGTTTTGACTTGTATAATTATTTACCTTTTGAGTTGCCGAAGCGTTTGTAGTTTTCGGCAGTCTACGAATAAAGTCGTATTAACCTTTTGCCACAGAAATGAAAGCTTTTAGGTTGCACTAAGTTGCAAGTTGCTCTAAAATGCATTTAGAGTTACTGTAGTATCAATTTTAAATGTTTTTGTATTAAAGAAATCCCGATTTAAAGTTTTTCAAGGAACTGAATATAACCCTGCTTACAGAATTCAAATCAAAACGGGTTAGCGACCCTAAATATACTTAGTATAGTTTTAAACTAAGTAACACATGAAGTATAAATGGCCTTACACTACAACTTTTCAAATATGACTAATGAACTAAATATGCATCAATGTTTAAATAAATGAATTGTCCTGTTCACCGTGTGTGGTCTTACTTTCCTTCACATTTAGCCTTAACGAAACCGCCTATATTTATGATATTTATTTTCTGTGTTTCACTAAAGAAGTCCTTTTGCTGGGTGGTGAAGGGGGGTGGGGGATGGGCTGTGGTGTGGGCAGACCCCATATATATTGACGAGGGTACTCGTCGTATATTTCCGGGTTAACAACGTCCATGTTTCAGTCCCTTGGATCTTCAGTTCCGCGGACATTTTGTAGTGCATTGCATTGGACGGAAATAACTTTGTTTCAAAGTTTGTGACCCATTACGAGCAGAATTATATCAAATAAACTAAAAGAAAAATAATGGGCGCCTTTAATTTCGCGGCTATGTGATTTTCTCAATATTTCACCAGTCAAACGAAAAACGAAGAAAAATGAGCCACCAGCCACCATACCTTGACTCTCAGAGGGTCCGAGGTCGCTCGCTCTCCCGGGGGGGGGGGGGGGGGGAGGGGGGACTCTGTAAATTTTTGGGTGGGGGTGTGCCGCTGGGACTTTAAGACCCTCAGCCTATACTAGACCATCTTAGCTGCATTTTGTAACCCTATTCTAGACTAAACAACAGAAAACCCTACCCTATCCTAGATCTATTCCAGACTCGCTATTTTCCAGAAACTCGTTCACCATCACAGTTATTAGTTGTAGACTTAATTTCTTCACGCAACTGATCAGTTTCGCGGAAAATGATACCCTATTCTAGACCAAAAATATCTGATAACTATACCCCATCCCAGACTAAACTGCCTGAAAACCATACCCTTCACCCATATAAAGCTCATATATGGGAGTATACCCCCCTCCCCCCCTCCCCCGCCCCCCCGGCTCGCTCTCAACTCACTTCTCTCCGCCATGTTTGAAGCCTTGTTCTTGACGTCATCTGACCGTTGAACATTTCCACCGAATCTGTGTACGTTCAATCCTATTCTTGAAATTCATGATGTGGAGAAGAATAAAAAACGTCTAAAGCCCCGGCTACACGTTATAACATTGTTAGATGATGTTTGACTGACATTTTTTATAAGAAGAATATTTTGATTTCGATCAAACACTTCTTCCAACAAAAAAAAATGTTAGACAAACTTCAACTAACATGTCGGCTACACGTTTTAACATTGTTGAACCAAAAAATGTTATATAACAATGTCAGAACGTGTTATGCCCCGGTTAGCGTCAACCGGCTTTCGAACAACTGGACCCTGTTTGTTTGAAACCCTTTTAATCTTCCTGAATCTTGTAATTGACCGGACAGGGAAAGTGATAGAAAAGGGAGGGGCACAAAAACGGTTAGACAACAATAAGGTTTAAATATAGAACATTTATTTATAAAATAAACAATTTCCATTCACAAACAGCAAAAACATCGCACTTATTTTTAATTAATGCCACAGGGCAGCGAGTTTGAATAAAAGGTCTATGTCATTTATTGTTAGTATTACTTTAAACCAAAGACATATTTGCATCAATAAAAAAAAACCAAAAGGCCAAGTTTTGTTTGAATTTGATCTAATGGTGCACTGAAATAATACTTTAGTGTTATAAATGACCGAAATAGCAATCGATTGTCTCTCGCAAAACTTTCCTTTTGTGTACTAACCTGCGGTCAAGCGCTCGAGTTTCGGCGAAGGGCTTCCTACCCCGCGCTCCGCCGACTTTACCTCCAAACAAAAAAGAGCGCCTGATCGCAGGTTCAGTTTGTGTACCAAAAAGCGATTTTAAAGGGGCTATGCCCTCAAGTTGTAGTGTCTTTTTCAAAAGATAAAACTGGCGTATTTGTATCAATGGAAACATTATAAACTTACATGTAAAATAATGGTCTAGGTTTATTTTGAACTACTCTGCAAATGCACTGAAACTATAAACAAGTGTCTGATTACAGATGACCAGGATGGAAGTGGATTGCTGGGGCGGATCCAGGTTTTTAGCAGAAGGGGTTCGATGAAGGAGGCCGACGGAAGCGTCCCCCTGTAGGGGGGGGCCCGGGGGCATCCTCCCCCGACAAATTTTGAAATTTCAAGTCCTCGAAACGCGATTTCCGCCATTTCCGATTTCCGCGATTTCGCGATTTCCGCCATTCTGAGGCCAAGTCAGCTCGTTTTAATATCTCATTTTTTAAAGTTAAAATGCCATTCTGTATTCATTTTATATTTTTTCAATTTTTTGACGTTATCTGTTTTAATTTAGGGGGTTCGATTGAACCCCCCGAACGCCCCTAGATCCGCCACAGGATTGGGTCAATTATTTTAAGTTCATTCCATGTGTTTTGGAAAATTTAATTGCTTAAAGCTGATTATGTTTTAAGAATTTACTTATTAGTGTTCTAAGAGCCTTTCGTGTTTAAACTAAGATGCTCAGTTTTAATTCTAACCAGTTTTAAAAAAGAACATAAAAACCGGCATGACATAGATTATGGTCCATTTTCTTAACCCTTTCACTATCAGTGTCAATTATGAAGACATCCATGTAATGTTGTTCTAAGTTTTGAGTCTGTCGACGAAATCCTATCGTCTGACATTCAAATGAAACCTCTTCAGCAGTACTTTTGCTTTGCATCATTTGTTTTTCAAAGCCTCTAAAAACAAAATTTGGGTTTTTTCTTGAATTTTGATCTTTGACACTCTTAGACATTTGGTGAAAGAAAATCTACTTAGTATTAATTTTTGCACAGCCTGTTTGACGCTCCCAAAAAATCTGTAAAAAATTCCCATGACACGGTAGGGCTTTAAAAAGACTTAAGCCGATTTATTCGACATTGTCAGCTTATTGGTATTGGCCGATAGATCGCATCATCATGACAGCCAAGGCTTGACACGCAATGAACTGTCTGCACGATATCCATATACTATAGGCTTCGATGGCAACACTCAAAATTTAGAAAGGAACACGTACGCCTCTGCGCCCTGCGGCTCTTAATTCGTACTACACCGCGTCGTAAGATGCTCTTGTAACATGCTTTTTGCGGTTTTAGTCTAAAGCGTTAACTGCTTTCTCGCCAAACCTCCGGAGTATATATATATATATATATATATATATATATATATATATATATATATATATATATATATATATACAGTCTATAAGGTTTATAAGGGGTTTAAATTCTTAATTCGGGTTGAATATCATGCGCGTAATATTTTTCAGGTAATCCGAGTGATACTGGTCATTCATTGCAATTTTTAGATGCTTGGAGTCATAAAGATATCAGTGATCACTTATTTTTCGCAAAATATATAAACCCTCGGGCCACCACTACGCATAGCATTTGATTGATGCTTTAAAACAAAGAATCGTTCATTTGGAAAGTGAAATTCACGAGCGAATTGACGTCAACCCCGGCGTCACTTTCTCGGCCCTCGATCGGTTTCGTGTTACACGTTCCTCATCTGTGATGTCACTAGATTAGAAACACGTTTTATGATTATTGCAAAAAATTCTTGCAGTGTAAGGTGGAACGACGATTTTTAAAGCAACAATGTCATTCACGATGTACTTTACTTCTTTACTGCTTAAACTTCTCCTAGTTTGCCACCAAACCGGTAAGGTCGGTAAGTACTGCATTAATAAATACTGTCATCAGATCAGAGTAAATCATTTTAAGCATGAACCATGTCTCTGTTCACATCGTTAAGTTTACGACGCCGTACGTTGACAGAATCGTATCGTATCCATGGTTTATTTTCCCACAATTGAAAAAGTTAACAATTATGGTTATTGATCATAAAATACTAATGGGAGAGGACTAAAGAGACACTTACGGGTTTTTACAAGGTAGTTCTCCTTCTTAGCTATCTAAATGCAACAGGCTTTATCAGATATGTAGCTGGTATCGGACAATTATGTCATACAAATTAAGTGACAAATACAATCAATCGTTGTGAATTAAAGGTAATATTGGCAGGGAATTCGAACAAAGTATTTATTATAGTATTTACAATATTTTGTGTATATTATGGGACGATTTACACGGTATAAGAGCGCGAGAAAGGGTATAATGTATGTTTTTGTCTCGATATAATTAATATCCTGCTGCATACCAGACAAAACAATAAAGAACAATAAAAGCTAGTGAGGTCAGTGAGCGAAGAAAGGAGCGACAAGATGATAAATCACCAATGAATGCGGTTAATTGCCATTGGATCTCAGTTGAACGTCTTTTTGCGTACCATGTACCGCATGGCCAGAGTCCAGGATAACTTTTAGACATTTTCCTTTACAAACTGCATGTGAAGCATTAAATTTTCGAGCAACACGATCAGAATGGCTGCGTATCCCATAAAAATGATTTACGAATTAGGGCCTGGTCGCACTACAGTCAGAAACAAAAATTAGCCCGTGCAAAAATCGAGGAAAACAAAAGAAACCACTCCGGTGGGACACGCTTTTTGCGGAATGTTTTTGTTTTTATGTCATTTTGCGCGGGCTAATTTTTGTTTTTGACTGTAGTGCGACCAGGCCCTAACTTAACTATAATTTAATTATTATTGTGGTACTGTTATGGCTATTCTAAAACAACAGACGATACGGAAAAGTAAATCCTGAAAAACAGAAGCTTTCTGCAATCAGAAAACTACACAGAGATCAGAAGTGACGTGAGAACTAATATTTGAGTTAATTAGTCATTTCCGGTCGGAAGGTTAAGCGCCAAGGATTAACTTCCCACCCCAAAAAATCTTTTGTTTTGGGCCGGAAAATAATCTTGGTATTTTGATCATCAAAGAATTAGACGATTACTTAACACATTTTTTTAGGAACACAGAACAAAGAATCTGGAAGAATGTCTAGGAAAACCACAGGCATCCCAAGCGTAGTGGGTAAGCCACATCAAAATTACAGATTCGAAGCCGGTACATAGGTAATTATTACCGGTATATAGGTAATAATACCATTTGTAACGGATCGAGAAGCGATAGAAAAATCGAAAATATTACACAATAAAATATTTTTACCTTTACTTTATTGTTCCTTGTTGTGTCCTGACCGGTTTAAATACATTTTTATCACTTTTGTCACTCGCTCCACTGAGTGAACAGTAGCGCGAGTGACAAAAGTGGTAAAAATACATTTAAACCGGTCAGGACACACCAAGGGACAATAAAGTAAAGGTAAAAAGACGTATTATTACCTATATTTCATTACTGTGTACCGGCTTCGAATCTGTAATTTGATGTGGCTTACACACTACGCTTGGAATGCCTGTGGTTAAACGCTTGGAATGGTGTTTTACTGTTTTTCCATATTATTTTAGTGCCTTTAAAGAAAGCTACAGTGTATATGAAAGCTAATACAGTTTGAGTTTTTCGGTTCTTTTAGCTGAATATTTCAGCGGCAGAAACTTTTAGTGAAAGGAATCTTATCCCCTGAATTTACAAGCTGCTTTATCCTTTCCGAATTAAAATCCTAATGATCATATATCGTACCAAAAACGACATTTGTTATCTCCGATAACAAAAGGCATTTTTTAAAGTTTCCGATTTTACGAAAGTTTGAGGCGAGATTTTACTATTTAAAAGAAAACTCTAGGTTTTTTTTGTCTAAATTCATTACGAATTTTTAACGCGACTAAAGGTAATGTTACAATGGACGATTCACAACGACGATTTTTAGCACAATCTTGCGCTAAATTTGATGCCGTGTATAAACATGGATGCGCGGACGATTTTATTTGCAAGTTTTGCTTGAGGATTGAGGAGGTTTTTGAATCAGCTTTAAAAAACTTGTGACGCAAAAATTTCGAAGAAAATCGTCCGCGCACTCATGTTACACGGCATCAACATTTAGCGCAACAATGTTGCGCTCAGGCTAAACATAGTCGTTGTGAATCGTCCCGTGTATTTGTTTGTTTGTTTGTTTGTTCGAAAAAACTGCCATGGAGAAGATAAACAATCCCGATTAAAATTTGCAGATTTCCTTTGGACCGGTCTAAAAACATTCATACACTGCCTTTGAACTGCCATTTCTTGTTAATTTCTTTTCAGGTTAAGTCCTTTTAGTCGCCACTCTTTATAATTTCGAGCGACGTTCGAAAGACGATATATTGGAGCGTAGCAACCAGGTCAGCAAAGTCAAGGAAAACGTCACTTGAAAAATAATTCAGTCGCGCTCTTCAAAACTAGCTTGCAATTGTTCCAATTTGTTTAATTTGTCTAATGTGACTGAATCGTCCAGAAGCTGAATTCGTAGGGACGGCTTTCAAGTTCAAATACAGGAAGAATCAAATTTACTGTCGTGTGATCACATTCTCTGGTACTTACACCGCGGAATCGAATTCGAAGTGAAACTGACTCTTCTTTCACTTCCGAAAAATATTTGACTAACAACTACATTCTGTTCAAAGTGCCGCTAAGTTGCTTGTTTCTAAGGAAAGTTGAATATTAACAATGAAAATTGCCATCTTTCTACTTGCTATAAATTGCTAGTTTGTGGGTATAATAGCCCGGGGGTGGGGGGGGGGGGGGGGGGGGGAGATTCCCATATAAAAATGACGGGGGTGCTCGTCGTACCCTTCAGGGGTTAAAATTTGTAGATTGGTACCGCTTAGGGTACTAAAATCCAAAATGACCACCGTCAGAATAATTGCGGTACCTTTTAGGGTATGAGCCGAAAAAAAAATATGACAAAATATGACATGTGTTGTTTTAGAATTGGTACCTTTTAGGTGTAAAAATTATTTTGAGCCACACCTATCAAACGAGATTCTGGTAACTTTTAGGGTGTTTTTTGAAAATTTCCGACGAGCACCCCCGTCACTTTTATATGGGAGTCCCCCCCCCCCCCCCCCCCCCCCCGGGTATAATAGTCGAGCGACAAAAGTGTTATCTTATTTTGTAGCAGCTATGAACATCAAGCGACTAAAACTAATTTATCACCGATGCTAACGTACGTTTGAACAACTTTCTACAGATGCGTTATTTAAATGGACTGCTCCTTCTCCAGCTTGGAATCAAACCTCATCAGGGAATCATCCAGCTGACATTCATACTGCTGTTTTTCGAGTTTTAAATGGAAGTACAAATTATCAAGTAAGGTGGAATTACAGTCTATTGGAGGGACAGAACATAAGGTTTACCGTCTTTAGAATTCGTTTGGCGGGCATTACCGATGACATCGGAGATGTTGTTAGTGGAAGCTCTTCATTAAATGATGATTTCAAGACGCGATTCAGGCTGGAAAGCAGGAGTGAATATTCTACGTTGACAATAAACAAAGTGACTGAAAGGGAGAACGCTACTTTCCAGTGCAAGATAAAAACGGGAGGAAATATACAGGGTGTATGGGCTTACAACGTACGGATTGAAGTTACAGGTATTGACACATCAATCAATTTTACTTACCCGAGGGTAAAACATTTGTCGAGCTTATAGTAAATATCTGGTATCGTAACTAATACCATATAAACCCTAAGCAACGCAATGTAAAAGCCCCTTGGTATGATTTGAAAAAGTTATATTAACGCATGGATGTACATAATTTTCAGCTATTGAAATAGCATGTTTCAATTAGCTTGACCACCAATCAGAAGATAATTAACAATAGAAACGAACTGACGTCGAGCTGCAGACATTCTAAGGAATTCCCGTGGAAAACTGCCATCACCTAACATAATTACGCGATAAAATCCTGACATACCACACTAAGAAAACAGCCATTACCCGAGAATAATCACGCAATTACATCCTGACATGCCACACTAAGAATGCGTTGTTCTACATTTTCAGTGTTCTTGATTGTATTCATTATTTTTGGCAGTTGCCTGATGATTGCTTCCCGAGAAGCATGAAACTCTGAGTATCAATAAAATGTTTTTGAAATAATCCAACTCCACAAATCTATGTATAAAGTTGTATTTTATGAAGGCAGACTGTATTATCAATATACGGTAAGAAAATATAAAAATATTAGGGATTATGCAATAATTAGCTTAAAATTTTTGTTATTTATCCCTTCCCCCCCAAAGGAGCAAAATTTATTCTCGCTCACCCCCCCCCCCCCCCCCCCCCCCCTTCATGACTGACACAAATGATTTCCAACCCGCAACCCCACCCAAACACCTTCCTTCTCCTCCTCCCCTTGATAGACGAACCCACAGGATGAGTCAAAATACAAGGAAGTGCAGATATACACTGATACTACACACCAAACGTATAATGGATAATACATTTTTACTCAACACAATCTCTCGTAATGAAAACTTTGCAAGAAAAGAAAGTATACTGTCTTTTCAGTAATGCAGAAATAATTAACTAGTTGACCTTTTTATCTTTTATTACAATATAACTAGTCTTTGAGCAGTTTGATTTCTAATAGTCAACAAAATCTAAGTATCAGTTCATTACTGACTGTTCTTTAATATGTATTTTGCTTTGACTTTGTAGTTCCTCCGACAATCACTTACATCTCAACTGACAAGACAGTGAATAAAGGTGATGCAATGACCCTTGACTGTACAGCCGGTGGGTATCCAGCACCAAACATCACCTGGACAAAAGTCTCTGATGGGAATGTTGTTACAATGCCTTTGACCATCACTGGTAAACGGGATGAAGGAGCATACAGATGTACTGCTGATAATGGTATTGGCAATCCAACCAGCAGGGATGTCTCCATTATTGTTCATAGTGAGTATAAATATTCTCCAATACCCATATCAGTTCCTGATATATCTTTCTATGCCTTATGGTGGGTTGCAAGAATGTTCACGAATGAATCTAAAAAATTGAATTCGTATCGATAAGTGACGCTTAGAAACATGAATTTAAAATAAAAAAATTGCATATTGAAACAATAAAATTGACGTTGTTGTAAAGGGTTCAAATAAATTTCGTCATCGACGTTTCGGGTTTAGCCCTTCATCAGGTTGATAGCCTGTGACAGCCGCCTCCTCAGGGGAGGAGGCGGCTGTCACAGGCTACAGGTTGATGACCGTTATAACAATAAAACCGAACCTTCCCATATGAAGACATAATTTACTGACTTTTCTTACAGAGCAAAAGTTCAATAAACATCATTTGCTCTTTTAATTTGTTTGAAACCTCCTGTTATATATAGTTCAACCCTTATCCTTCTAGTGTCAACCAGTTACAGTGAGTCTTCTACTGTAATGTGGTCCTAACATTGGAATATGCGAACAACTTCTAAATATATTACGATTCTGTTATGCGATTTTATATAGTGCTGTTTTCTAATTAACATATCGAAAAATACCCCCTAAACTTTTTCTTTTAAATTTGCTAATAAAAATAATCAATTGGATAATCTAAACGAAGTTATGTCATTTGTTTTCATTCATTTATTATTGCTTAGCTCCTCCAGTAATTTCGAAACCCAAAGAAAGCACTCTGAAAATCATGGCGGGAGGCAGTGCTACTATTGAATGCCTGGCAAATGGGGACCCCAGTCCACAGTATGTTTGGGAAAATGCAGCTGGTGCAGTTGTTAGCAATGGCAGACATCTCAATCTACAAAACGTAAATGACAGTGATGGAGGAAACTACATTTGTATTGCAACTAATAAACTAGGATCTAACATGCGCTCCGTATTTGTTCTTGTTACAAGTAAGTCTCATTTTCTGTATTCTTGGGGAGCAGGGATGGCGCAGTGGTGAGAGCACTCGCCTCTCACCAATGCGGCACAGTCGAGTTCGAATCTCGGAGGCGACGCCCTGTGTGAGTTGAGTTTGTTGTCGGTTCTCATCTTTGCTCTGAGAGTTGTTCTCGGGGTACTCCGTTTTTCCTCCATCCACAAAAACCGACATTTCCAAATTTCAATTCGATACGGAAACAGTGGAAGTAACAAATTTTACCCTGTACATATTGTGTAATGTTATTCTCATATGATTTCAGGAACTAAAATTTATGGCACAGTGACCGTTGATGCTGAATTTAAGCCAGGCATGGAGAACATAAACAGTGAAAGTGCAAAAGAATTTGGAAATTCCTTCAAGAAAGAGGTATTTATTTGAATTTCGATGATCATCTAGCTATCTAATGTATTCTCATTCTCTCATTATGCATTTCTTTATCACGTTGTTTCTTGTCTTCTCAGGTTATGTTTCGGTCTCGTTTTCTCCTAAAGACGGTATTTTCACTAGTGTTTTTCTTACTTTTCGCGACATTTCATTTTCGCAATTGCGCTATTACATCTATATCAATAAGCTACATAGTAACTCCTAGCTACCGTGTGATTTTATCAACAAAAATGCAATTAAATACAAACTGGAAGACCTATGTTCAAACATTAGTACTTAAACGTGTATGATTGTACATTATTTTTTAAAACATGAAGTATATGTATACTTTGCTGTCGATATATTGTATGTACGTATTCTGTTACTACTAATAAATTTGCTATTTTGAAGACAATTTACAGTTCACGATTGTGCGACACTTAGTTGTCTTCAAAATATCGAATTCGTTTAACATTTCAAGGTGGCTCCCTAGAGTTTTGCGACTGAAAAGCATCTGCACTAACTGTCATGAGTTACAAAGTAAAGCCGAATTTAATTGTCTTTCAATTTTGGCTCACGAGACTTACCAGTAAGGATACCTTTTGTATCATGCCGAGGGGGTGTTTCGCTATACTACTCGCTTTTGCCAGACTTGGTCTACTACAACTACCAGTTTTTGCGCGTACGACGTCATAATGCAACGGTCTATTGGCACGAGAATAAAACAAGTGAAATTAAGTTTGGACCAGCCAACCACTCATGACCGCCTTAGTGAGGCGCCTGCCTTACAGTTGATTTAAAGAGTCATATGCTTTACATTTTCCTTTCAGTTTGACAAAGTGAACAGAAATACAGCCAGCTATAAAGGCTCAGAATTTATTAGATACAGGTTGGTGACATGTGCGGTTTGTTTTTCTTTCTTCTTTGAGTTTTGATTTGTTGAACATTTACGTTTACTTTTTGTGTTCTTTATTAACAGCAATGGCAGTATAATCGTCTACTTTGTGCTGCACTTTAACGTTCCTGTCACGACAAACGAAGGTATTATAAACTTGAAAATTGCTCTGAAAAGTGGAACCATTGGTCCCTACAGCATACGAAGTTTAAAAACAGTCGAAGAATTCAAAACGGTTCACTCCACCATACCTTCAGCACCAACTACAGTTACGTCTGCTGCACCAGTATCTCCAGGGGAGAGGGTAGATACGGACGCTCCAGGTGAGTGAATGCATGCTGGTAGTCATACATTCAACTCTCACTACGAGGAACAACGTCGTAGACAGTACCGGCTGTCCGTGTCCTAGACAGGTGTCAGTAGTTACCACCTAAAATAAGTTACGACTGAAGTGCGCTAAAAGCTTTCTTTAGGTGTCCGTTTTAGGAGGTGCCCATCTTACAGTGGCTTCTGTTTTGTATGGAAAGAGCTTGACGGACGGTGTTCTAGACAATAAAGCTTCTTTTTCACTAGCGACTCAAACACGAGTGCAAGCATGCATAAGCAAATTCTTACCAAATAAAAACAAAAAATGTCGCAAACATAAGTTAAGCACTAAACGAAAAGGAACATATTTTATATTTTCACGTACAATTGCACATAATTGCTGTTTTAAATAAAAATTAGCTTTCCAAGACATAAGTAATGTCACGCCCAAGTGCTTCTTCAGGCTCAAGCGATCGCTTGCGATAAATTACAAGAGACGGTTAGAACCATAATCTGTAAAGGCTAGTTACCATATGATCGCCTTGGATCGCCTTAAAGTTGACCCTTGGCTAGCGATGTAGCGATCGTTAGTCATCGTTGTCGGCATACTGCTCAAAATCTCTCATGCGCTCTGATGATGATGTAACTATCTAATGTATTCCCGTTCTTCCGCCATTACGCGTTTCTTTATCGGGTTGTTTTGAAAACTGCTGCAGGTTCCCGTTTCAGTCTGTTGTTTTCTTAAAAACTTCCATGAGTATTTTTATTACTATTCGTGACATTTCATTTTAACGATTGCGCTATTACAGCTATTACATCTATATGAATAAGCTACATAGTAACTCCTTGCTACTGCACTATGATTTTACTAACACAATTGTCATTACTGAAATGACCATGTTCAAACACTAGCACTTAAACGTGACTAAACCCTATGATGCTCCTCATCTTAGCTTTATTAGGTTAACTTCAACTTCAACTCATACGCTCTCAATTGATTTGAGCAACTCTGTCTGACTCAGCGTTCTACCCAAGCTGGGAAGAGATTTAAAAAAGAGTAATGAATATTTTAGCGAAGTGTAATCAGTGCGCATGAATAGCTCCAAAAGCAAAGAACAAATTTGCCAATCCTGTGAACATTGTTTTTATTTATTTTAGATGGACCTCCGTGGATTATTATTGGTGCTGCCGTTGGTGGAGCAGTGGTGTTGGCTGTCATCATTGGAGTTGTAGTGTGGCGGGTGCGAAAGAACAGTAAAGGCGAGTAAAGATTACTCAGGATGATTATTCCCATTCCCTTTTTAAAAAAAAAGAAATAAAGAAAACTGCTAGTGTTTTTACTCTTGCGGAAAACGAGAAGAACCTTGTCCTTTAGCTTTACCTTAGCCTAAATCTGACAGTCTTTAATATTGGCGAATTGGACTAACGCCTGAAATCAAGGTAGGCTGTGAAATTGTGAACCATATGCCACAATACTTGACCATTTTATTGAGTTCGTTAGGTTATCAGTTTATTTTCGATACAGCAAATAACGCCATGAATTCTATTTTTGGACAAAAAGTGTTCGAAATTATAAGGCACACTGTACTTGTATACAAGAGGTGTTGCGCTGTATGAGGAAGTGCTAACAATAAAAAAAGTGTTGTTATTTGTATTTTAACTACTCTTTGCTGCTCTTTCAAATAGATGCTAACGTTTTTGTTTTCTTTTTATTTATGTTACGTCGACGTTGACGTGCCTATGTGAATGTGTGTTCTATAATTTAGAAAGTGGAAACGAAGCATTGTGAGTATTGCTTTTTCATATGTATTTTATCGTGGCCATCCAAGATATTCTCTTAGTTTATACATCTAATTTAAATGGGCAATGTTGTCATGGAGATTTTGATGTTCTTGGGTCCAAACTGCCCTCCACTGAATCTTGATACCTCTGCCAGACACGAATTGCTTATAGAACACTTAAAGCAAGACAACAAGTGGATTTTTGAAGAAAGAATATATATTAATATATATAGTTAGGCTTGGCCTAACAGCGTCGCCCTCTGAAGACCCTCTGAACACGCTTAACTAAGATGAAACTTAACTAAGATGAAACGTAACTTAGGTGAGAGCACAAGAATTAAGATTGACGACCGAGCTATTTTTCAACTTTAGCAATTGTCAAAAACAGTATTACCCGACCGTCTGCACAGTACATTTAGACCGTACAAAAGTTCACATGAAATCGCTTTTCAATCTATGTAGTGAATGAACAAACACATAAAAATGGACAACACAATATTCTTTCGAAAAATTTTATTGAAATCTCCATTAGTTTAAGCTTATGTTTAAAAGCAAAACGCGTACCATTTATAGCGCATCGAGGCCGAGCCGTGTCTTCGATGAAATTCAAGAAATTAATACAACGAATTTAAGCTACACGTTTGTAAACAATCTCCAAAACTAACGAGAACACAAACAAAAAGTCAATCCGGCACAGATTGATATCAAGATAAATTCCCATCGAAAAATGTAATTTGTATTACCTTTAAGTCCCTCGCTTGCTTGACAATTCTTTAAATCTCCGTGTTGGTTCGGAAATCCGTAATAAAAACAAACATCTCCCGCATTGATATAAACGTATGAAGGTCCTCGAAGCAAGACTTTATCCCTGAAAGCTCTTCTTTTTCCACTGAAGCGGCTTCTGAGTATCCCTTACTTAGTATTCCTGTCTTGAATAAGAAAAATTCAGGGAAATGTTTTCTTTGCTTAGTATTAAACACAGCAAAACAGTGTTTTCCCAGCTGACGTGACATTCGGCCGTCGTACGCGCATGTTATGCGACGTCATACGCGCCCGCGAACTAACCCTGCCCAACACACGGACCGACGCGCCCGCGAAACATTCCGCAAGCCATGACCATGAAAAATGAAGGGCATCGGTTCTATGAGTATGGTGTTCCGCCGGGCCTTCGGCCCGCGTGCTCCGCTATGATCAGAGTTTCTATGAGTTTTCCAAGACACAAGACGATAAACCGGGAAATATTTTCAAGTTGCAATCCAGAACACTTATGTTTTACTTTTAGAGCACCAGTAGAAACTTTTGAAACAAAACTGGACCATTATTGTTGGGTTCACACTGATATTAATGTCCTTTAGCTTTTTATGCCGTGGGCGTCATTTTGCTGCGTAAAGTTTGTTATGCTGGTCACGTTTATGTATGTATGCACACAGAACATCATGTTGGCATACGCATAAGATTGATACGCAGTGATGTTTAATTTTGCACTTATGCTTAATACGTTTATACCTGTTTTCACTGGAAAACAGGCAAAAGGCACAGTGAAAACCAGGCTTTAATACATGGATATTTTTGTATACATGTAGTTCCAGAGAAAATGAAATAGAACACAGTGATATAGAACACCACGCTCATGAACAAAGACCCACGAAGGTATGTATAGTGCTTCACTAATCTATGTTAAGTTTCTTACTTTAAATATATATATATATATATATATATATATATATATATATATATATATATATATATATCTTTTTACTTCTATGTGGTCAAAACTGCTAATTTGTTGCATAATATCACAGACGCGTATGGAAAAAAGAAATTAATTTTACATATATCTAACATACATTCTAACGTGTGTTCGACTGTCAAACGCATGTAAAATGGTTTAATAATAATAATCTTTAAAGTTTTGTTTCAGAAAAGTAAATTGTGTGTATGGGGGGGGGGGGGGGGGGGGTGGGGAGGCAGTGTGTACAAAGCATGTTGATCATGGGCGCACAATGGAAGCATCATATTCCCTTTTAACACATGACATGCTTAAGGGGACCGAAAGCGCACATTTAACACATGCCTCACTTCTGTAAAGAGATGAAATGTTCGCTACAACACCAGAACCAAGCAATTTTAGAAGTAATGCTTTTACCAAAAGAACGCTTCGATCGGACATTTTACAGCTCAGCTTTTCATTTACTTAAATTAATTATTTGTTTTACCAACAACAGAAACCTGGAGAGGTGCTTTATGCTGATCTGAGTGATCTGAATCCAAGACAAGTTCCCAAAAAATCTACCTATCCCGAACCCGTCCCTACAATAAAAAGACCAGCTCCTTATGCTAGGACAGATTACGCTGAAATCACTCATTTTATCAAGGCGGATGATACTGAGCTGCAAGAGGTGTGGCCTCGGAATGGAGAGAGAGGGTCATTGAAAAATATGCAATTGTTTATTTAAGAAACCTTTTGGTTGGCTAACTCTCATTTGCCTGGTTGTTTTCCTAATTGTTTAAACTACTGTAATAGTAAAATTGTTTATCAGGGCCGGGTGAATTATTTTTGTAATATAATTTAGGTTATATTTTATTACGAACCAAAAATGTTTATAAGAAAGAGGCATATTTTTCAGTATCTCGCTTTGTACCTTTGATCGTACTTTACGGCTAGACGGTTCGAGTTTATCTAGGTATTCTTTAACCATGAGGGTGCCTGTTATTGGATAAATAATAAATAATATACTATTAAGTAAATAAAATAGAATTAATAATGTGGGTTTATTTAAAACAATACTAATGCAAGTCTGTAAAATAAAGAACTGTGTACAGTGTATGTGGAAACATTAACAAGTTTTTCAAGTTTGCTCAGAAATATGTCATAGAATTAGTCCGTAATTCCTACTGTTGCAAAAGTTTGCAGAATCGTTATTATTTATTAAAAGTGTACTTCACAAATGAGAATTTGAATGTCAGAAACTTGATCATAATACGCAGATTGCGTCCACCGCTGATACATAATTCTACTTTGGCTTTAATATAAGATTTTAGTGATGACAGCGCGGTGCTTAAATGACTGACGCCTCGCCTTCACGTAAGTATTTTTATGGATTTTACTTGAAAACGAACATAAGATTTGTTATGACGACGTTTAAACGCAAACGGTCCAAAATGCGTCCAAAAACGGAGATCCGTGATTTTTTACGTGTCAAAAGTGAAAATGAAAGATTTAGATATACATTTAAGAATAAATATCAGCGATATAAAAACATGACGTTTCGGCGACGACATGTCACCATTATCAAATGTAAAATTATTTGTGAAGTCGAAAGTGTGAGAATATATATTTATTCTCACACTTTCGACTTCACAAATAATTTTACATTTGATAATGGTGACATGTCGTCGCCGAAACGTCATGTTTTTATATCGCTGATATTTATTCTTAAAAGTGAAAATGAACGCATTATAGGCTGGATGGAAAACGTTTCGAGAAACTCGTTTTAATAAAACATTTTTTGAATAAAAACGACCGTACGTGTATGTGGGGCAAAATTCTCTCTGCACCCTGTTTCCGGGCATCAAGAAAATCACTACACAGGCTTTTTACAACAGTTTTATAAATGTTTATTACGAAAAGGTAAAATACGAAAATTAACATGTAATATAAAAAGGATAACATGTCCAAAAGGTTTACAAGCTGTTTTTTACATCATTATTATTGTAACGTTGTACGTTGCGTTTAACAGCGTGGTTACTGTGTTTCCCGTGTACTTATTATGGAAATGTTCCTTCTAACTGCCTGTTTGTAATTATTGCATCTGTTTTATTTATGCTTTTAATAAAGTTGTTGTTGACTAAAACCCAACAATATCTATTGTATAATAATAAGCATTTGATACCTTTCCTTTCCGGTTTACTGATTGAATAGACTATCCCTTTTGGTTAATTCAGACAGCTAATACCCGATTCAAAAGTGGGAAAATTACTTCCAAATTCGTTCAAATGAAAGTTACTTAAATTTTGTCTTAAATGGTACGTTTTATACCAAACTAAGTTACATTCAATAATGACTACAATGCGACTAAGCAGAAAATATAGTAAAAAGGGTGAAATTCCATATAAGGGTAACAAATTGAGCGTTTGTATAAGCAGAACTAACTTAATTCCAACTTGATTAAAGAAAGGTATATAAATTGTTTTCTTAGTAATACAAACAAAAGGGAAGCTGCCGTCTTGGTTAAAACAAAGGACACGAGCCACGGTTAATATTTTTGTTTTGGTCAAAACTGCACTTAGTATTTTTTCCCTGAAGATGGGATTGCTCTACAAACATGTCAACTTATTTATCCAAGGAAGAACAAAGCAGGTTTTAGCGATTTTTTTCAAGATACTTGGTAAGAACTTGAAAAAAAATTGGTTGCAATCCATTTCATCTCAGGCCATCCGCAGCCAAAGAAAATTAATGCTAGTTACTGTGCACTAGTACAGAAATTATTACTAAACAAAACGGAACAAATTTGTTTCCAATGATACAAATATGCTTTTTGGCTATTCGGAGTGATACTAAGATTATATGACAAAGTCCCTTTACTACCGCTGAACGCTGTATACTACATGTTCCCTTTCTCGTTTACACATTCAAATCCTCGACTTTTGCGTACATCTGGTTGTCGTAAATGTGCATGTTGATCAGCTTCTGTGAATGGATAAAACATTCAGATAATTATTGGTATTTATTGAATACGTATTAGTATAATCATTTAACATGCGCTAAATCCTGGAAATATACTCTTTATAGGTGGAAATGGGGTGCAAAAAGTCAAACAAAAGTTAGTAAACTTTTAGTTAAAAAAATCTGCAGGCGAATTTCTGATATCTTCAAATAAGCTTCGTTCTCGTTCAGTGTTTACTACTTGATTACGCACAAGCTCTTAACTTACCACATCCGCCATAATGAAGGGACGGTAATACCGAAATGTTTGACGTGTTTCTTCCTTTTTTTAGGGAATGTATTGTTCTGCATGTGCTTGAAAGCACAAAAGGTACATTTTCAATTTATAAACTTACCAAAAAGGCATTACGCTCAAAAAGTCAACTGCAGTAATGTTCAATTGCCGAAAACAAACGAAGGTGCCATTGTTACATTTCTTTAACATCATTGAACGTCATTCTCATTTTAATATAAAAAGACCCAAAGCCCTTGTTATTGTTTTGGTAACAGATCTCACCTTGTGTTGGTTCTCCATATCTTTTAGCTGTTTTGTCAAAGCAGTGAATGATGGTCTTGCTTGTGGTTCATTTTGCCAGCACTTCATCATGATTTGATACCTGTGAGAAATAAATGCAATTTTCCTTTGACCACTTTATTAATTTTGATGTTTCTTTTCAGAGACGGTTCAAAGTTTCAGTAATAAGCTCTTAAAAACTTAGAGGGCTCCTAATTTTTTCGTAATCAACTCTGCGACCTTGAGAGTGGGCGCTTATTCGAGGTGAGCGCTTAATCGAGACTGGGCGCTTATCAAATTTTCAACATTTTCGGCAAGTAGTAAGTTTATTTTGTAACAAAACAATAAAATAATAACAAAACCAAAGCAGAATTTTAACTGTTCATTGAAAGTTTCTTTAAAATACCTCGGAAAACTTGGTCTTCTCTTAGCAGTACTTAGTCAATTTCAATCTCATTGTCACTAAGGTCAATTAGCGAAACTTTTCTGGTGCTGCCTCCTAGAGGGGTGGGGTGGGCGCTAATTCGAGGCTGGCCGCTTATTAACTTTTCCTACCTACAGGGTGGGCGCTTATTTGAGGCTGGGCGCTTATTTGAGGCTGGGCGCTTATTAACTTTTCATGCCTACAGGGTGGGCGCTTAATCGAATAAATACGGTAGTGAAATATTTCTTGTTTTGAAAGTCGCGTTAGTGAGTCGACGCCATCTAGTCAATCAGCATGTAGAAGTTAACTAAACATATAATATGATTGTGCAAGGTACAATTTATCATCCACATGTGGTGGTTTAGGCATCCTATATCCTTCCTGTAGCAGGCTTGCAATTTTCCTGCCATCCATTCGTGGATATGGGGAACCACCTAACGATAAAAGATAGCGGTTTGTCATCGAAAAAACTCAGGATGATACTACCGGCTCAAAAGCCGTTATGATTAAGGCCATGTAAAACAACATGATGCATTGAAATCCATGAATAATAATTACTACTAATGTCTATCACAAATGCTGTTCCCTTATTGGCTACGCTACTCACTATCTATTCTGTTGTAGAAAGTGAGTAGAGTGAGTAGCCTAGCTAATGGCGGCCACTTCTTCGCGTTTTTGAAGTGTCTGTGAAGAGTATTTGTTGTTAAGTTTTGAACGTCTAGTAGGTTTATACTAAAACAATTCGATCATTCGCTCTTGATTTCTATCGCGTGATAGTGGATTCAGGCTTCGTCCTCTTCAGCTACCACGCGATAGAAATCTCGAGCTCATGATTTTATTGGTAAATATGTAGACAAGTCTATTTGATAAAGAAAAGATCAAAGAGTGATTTAGTCTTCGATTTAGTGTAAATCAGAATTATTATGTGACGCCGGGGTCCGCGTTTTTCAAACTATCAGTCGCGGTATCTTTCCTTCTGGAGATCCTGGGATTTTTTCATATTATTCAGTCGTGTGATAAGCTTATTAGTAACCAAGCTCCCTGGGAACCGCAATGTGAAAATATCGGCCCCGGTGCTCGGTCCATACTATCAAGACCTCGCCCATATTCTCCCAGTTCGGCACTCGCGCTTGGTTAATAAGATACATACAGGTATATAATACATATTTCGGTAGTTTTTATTTGCTAAAGGGGGTGGGGGGGGGGGGGGGGGGGGTGCTCGCATTGATATGGAACCTTTATAACTTTAGAAGCATTCAACCAATACCCACAAAACTTTGTGACGTTTTGATGTGACAATTTTTTGTTCATGACCAGTGAGGCTTCCATGGCAAACAGATATTGACAAGCATGTTTACCCAAATTGTCTGCTTAAACTGAAATTTAAGCTCACAGTTTCACTTGCAATGTAAGATTGTTTTATAATTTTTCTTTTGATTTTGATTGATTTTGACTCAAGTTTGGCGCTTTTCTAAATTCAAGATGGCGGATCTAAGATGGCAGCCATTCGGAATGACTTTCCTATTCTGAGACAGCATTGGTCGTTCTTTAAATACTTCAAGTTTCATAGCTATACCTTTATTTTTCTTGAATTTAGGGAGGGGGGGGGGGAGGTCCGCAACCCCCCTCCCACGATCCCAGAAGACAAAAGAAGCCTGGTCTGAATAGGGTAAGTTAAAAAGGAGAGTAAAAGAAAAATCAACTTACCAATTGTAAAAATTTCATAAAGGACAACCCCGTAACTCCATCTGTTAAAAAGTGGAAGCACAGAATCAGTAAAATAACCATCAAAAACAACATCGTAAAGTTGCAATTAAGCAATGGATTTACTTACACGTCGCTTTTGGTGGTATACGTTCCATACAACAATGCTTCATAAGCAGTCCACTTCACTGGCAAACGACCCTGATAGTTAAAACATAACATGGAACGATTCAAGAACTCTCTTCAAGCCGGACACCCTTGGGACCTACTCTGGCTGTCAACCTTCTACAGAGTTGATGTCACCTGGCACTAGAACTTTGTAACTACAGAACTGAAACATAATCGTTCTCATTACCTTAAAGCCTTGAACAGGCTAACTTAAAGGTGAAAAAAAGAGAGAAAAACAAAGTGTTTGAAGTGTTTTGTTCCGTTCACAAAGACATTGAACCAAATAGTTACTGTCTTTTCTTGAATAATAAAATCAGTTTCTGATTTTTAATGTTGTGGTTAGTCATCTTTTTACAAAGGGCAGTTTTAGTGTCTGCCTTTAGAGGTATTTATAACGAGAATGTTTCAATAAAACTGTTCGCTATCCGGCATACAGAGATGTCGGCCTTAAAGAGAGTTTAGTTACAGACAAACAAGTGAAATTCGATGGGACCAGCCAGCCATGTCTAACAGAGAGAGGTGTCCGCCCTACGGGGATGTCCGCTTGAGTGTATTTTAAAAACTAGTACAATAATAAGCAAGTGAGTAGGAAAATTTTATGTCCAAAAATAAATGAAAATCCGCAAAACAAGATAGAGCCGCTATTTTAATTTATTGGTATTAGATTTCAAGTGCAATAATGAATCCTAGTATTTGTACCACATGATTTATATTCAGCTTGTTACCTTCGTCTTTCTTTCATAAATGTTTTCCTGTTGCACATCTCTAGCCATTCCAAAGTCTGTAACTTTACACGTTTCTCGTTCGCCAACCAACACATTACGAGCTGCAAGATCTCGGTGAATGATCTGTATAAGAAACGGTTAAGCAAACAGTGAAAACTAAAACATGGAAGGTGGATCGTACATCAGGACAAGGAATCATTAATCAAATTAAAAATCGCTTCTTTGGACCAAACCTTCGGATCCTGTAATACAACTCATTTATTCATAATATATACAACACCGTAAAATGAAGTTATGTAGTGGGATTCGTCTTAAAAAGACCACTCTCCTTGAGGGTGCGAGGGTTAAGATAAACTAAACCGTATGGTGCTTCACACAACGCAATAAACTGGAATGTGTTTACGTACTGATCGTGATGAGAGGTAACTCATTCCATCAGCAATTTGCCAAGCAAACTTCATAAGTTGCTGTGACGTCAGACTGGTTTGTGGTTTGATATCCGGGTCTTTGTAGTAGGTGTCATTTAATCCACGGCTCTTTCTCAGGTAACCCAGAAGATCTCCATAAGGCACATACTCGATCAACACCCACAATGGCTCTGGTAAATGAAGAATCATTACACAAGTCACACAGTAAAAACATGTAGTGGCGATAAGGAGGCGTCGATGAGCATTCTGTGATACATTTCTGGATGATTAAGATTATCAAGAGGCAGCACTAATGTCCAGTTTAGTTTATTGATTGTCACTAAAACAAAATAATAGATAAAGTAACATTACATCAAAAACGACAATAAACTACATAGCATAAACGTGTGACAGGCCAACTACCCCATTATGTTAAAAAATAGTAATAAGTAATAAAATGACAATCAGTGAACACCGAGTTGGTGAAAGAAGTTAGGAATGTGGCGGGGAGCACATTGGAGTTTGTTGAGGTAGTAAGAATATCGAAAATAAGTCGTTTTGTATCCCAGCTAGCGAAATTATTTCCACAAAATGCCTCCTTTTATTCAAGCGCTGCCCTCCTTTCATTCTAAATACATTATGCGTAGTGTCAAAATGACTTGTAAAACATGTTTTGGTATTAAAAGTGAGAAATCATTTTGCAGTATACCATTAATATCTTCATCTTTATGATAAGAAAGATCCGAGCAGTGATTTCACCAAATTCAGCAGTCGCTAAGTAAATATGAATTAAATGAAGGCTGAAAGGGAATTCGAATCAAAGAAGGCCTTGGGTTCGACAACAATTCCAGCTCAAACACTTTTCAAGATTACTTTTAATTACAAAGCTACCATTATAAGATCTTTCGCTCATTTATCATTCATTGCAGTTCACGTTAAAAACCATTTTTTTTCTGTTTTCTGAATTTCGTGCACACACTTCTATATTATTATCTCAAATTATGTAATACTTTACCAGATTCAGTGACACATCCCAGTAGTTTGATGACGTGCGGATGAGGTTTCAGAGTCTTCATTACTTCAAGTTCTGACAACAAATCCTTCCTGTCAGACTCGGGAGCTGTGTCTAAAAGTAACCAAAAGGGCAAAAAAAGTGAAGCTACACAATTTATGTATAAATTCATAATAAATCTCAATTTGCTGTTTGTTATCGAAAGAACACACAGACGACCGTAGAAATAGCTATATGGTTTACTTTTAAGCATTTTGACAGCAACTGTAGTCTTTCCTGGTCTGCCTCGAAGATCCATTGCCGTTCCCTTGGCAACCTGACCAAAAGCACCTTTACCGATGACCTTCTCTATAGTCACGTAGTTTCTTGCAACTTCCCAAGAACGTGTCGATGGATGAAGAGGCGCGTAATCAGCCCCTTGAGACGGACTTTGCACCTGTGGAGTGCTTGGTCTCGTTCGATCTCTGGAGTCGCTTTCAGATGGAGATACCTCTTGTAAATCCATGTATGCAG
>JAJGOT010000314.1:902500-1033180 GCA_022457155.1 Cladopsammia gracilis | reverse complement strand
TTTTAAAAGTACCACATGAGACGCAGTGCGGAGTGTCGTCTAATTTTCAAATGCCAAACCCTCCAACCACACATGAACATTGACTTTGTTTTATCCACAATGTTGCGACATGGTGGCATTTGGAACATTTAAATAGCTGACGCGCGTTTTCAGTTAACGGTATTCACTGAGGAAGGGACAGAAGTCCCGAAACGTCTGAACATTTAGTTTCAAAAGCGCTTTTATAATTTTTTTCAAACATATTCATTTGATATGTATATCCAGTTAGCTTGCAAGATTTTACTTTTTTATGGTCAACTGCTTGCAGGAATTTTGTCTCAGGCAATTTTCCTTTGCAGTATTTGTTTTTGGTGATTGTCACACCCCCCCCCCCCCCCCTCCTCCCAACATTTCTAATGGTCGCCCCTAAGCAAGTTATATTTTCTTTATTGCGGTAGTACTCTTTGCGGCTACAACTTGAAATACAAATCAAGGGAAACGAAGGTTACTCGAAGCCCAATTAAAATAACATGAAACGAATGCAAAACAAAAATTCCTCGATATTTCTTACCACTGTTCGATGAAATAAGCCAAATCAATGACCACAGCGTGCTCATCAACAAACTTTGCTGTCCCATCAACTGATTTGGTGGATATGATAGCTTTCAGTGGCGAAACGATAAATAGATAGCTCCCAAACGAAAGAAATCGGTTGACTTAACGAGGAATTTCTAAAACCAGTAGGCAAAATACAAAGACAATCTTTCTTCTAAATAACAGAAGCACGTAAAGCTTTTCTTCTTTCTTTTTCAGCCCGATGTTTTCCTGTAATTGTAAGTCTTGTACACTCTTTCGAACGCCATTCCACACACACAACGTCATTCTCGTCTCCAGAGCTCAACCAAACGAAACGAGGGCTCTGGGACGAGAATGCACACACGGAAGTTTTTTTTTTATTCCCGGTTTCTGGCATTGAGCAAGCGCAATAGTACATTAATGCATTAGGCATGCGCTAACGGATGTCGTGGATTTTACGACATCCGGAAGGCACTGTTACCAGAGCCCTTCGTTTTTTCCGCTGACCAAACGAAACGAAGGCTCTGGGGACGAGAATGAGAACCCAGTCAAATGCAACGCATGCGCAGTTGACCAAAAAATTGTGACTGGATATTTTAGCGACTTTCCTCGGAAATGTGCTGATTTCTACGGAACCACTGGTTAGAATTTCACGAAATTTGGCACAATAATGGTTCCGAATATGCCGAACTCACCTGCCATCAGAAATTTGAAATTTAACAGAAGATATTTTTACAAAACGCAAACATATTAAACCACAAATTACGGAAGATCCCTCTGTAAAAATTACATGAGACTAGTGTTAACATGCGAATATTTTTACGAGTTTACTGAAGACAAATGATGGACAAAATCTAACGACTAGATTTTCTGAAAATAAACGAAACAAATATTGCAGGCTCATTTACAATCCATCGTGTTGCCATGGCAACACCCTAAAAGCTCAACAAAAATATAAAAAATATAGCATGTTGCTTAATCGTATGCCTCACCAAGTTTGGGCGCCCAGACGTTAGTAGTATTAAAATGACAATGAATGACGCATAGGTACAGTGAAACTGTGTTCAGCCACCTTTAAGGCCCACCTTCATCCCAAAATGCTGTGCGCGCCGTGATCTCTTTCTGTGCTGAATTTCGTGTAATTTCGTGTAACACGAAATTCGTGCTTGAATGCGTGCAACCAATCAGATCATGAATATGAACAATGGAGCATTTCAAAATAAAAACAAACGACCGCAACGTCTTTTGGGTGAAGGTGGGCCTTTAAGCATATTCTTGCATTTTTCAAGGCACTTTGCGAAACGTTTAACCAAAATTGTGCGCCAAACACGAGGTAAAATGTTTCTACTTAATAGAAAACAGTTTTCATTTAACCAGCGGTTACTCGCGATTTGTGATTTGCCACGGTAAAAAAAATGTCACGCTATTCAGTGAATCACTTTTCCTTTGCTGTTACGTGTTGACGTCAAAAGGACCTTCGTGATTGGCTCTTGTACCTTGGGCATCAAAACACCAATGCAACTTACCACGTTGAATGTCGTGGCGATTCGTGTCATCTCTTTGATGTACCTATGGATATTTAAATTTACCGAGGGAAATGTCTGTCACACTCACTAAATGCAGTTTCCCGCGGTGAAAGGGTCATTTACCAAGGTAAAAGTGCCCCGTGTAACCGCACCTAATAAACAAAATGTTCAGCCTTTCGGGCCTTGTTTTTGCTAGACATATGATATGTTAAATATAAAATGGAAGCTGAACAGAACAACGAATTTCTTATATTTTTCTTCAGATTGGCGACATTTCGGCTGACCATGACCTTCATCAGGGTTTATCAAAAATTGATTTGATGAAGACTGGCATTGACTAGAAGAAAAATTGTTAAAATTAAAAACAAAAAAACTTGTACTGGTCAGCTCCCGTTTTATATTTTATTTCAGTAAAACATCTTAGATTTTCCGACTCTGCTGAGCAAGGTCTGCCACTAGATCAAACAATCTCCAACATGAGTCGATGTTTCGTACCTTAGTCTTGTGTTTGTAGAATATGGCCGGGGGTGGAGGCACCTGTGTCCCTCCTTAGATGCGTTATCAAGAAGGAATTTAGATGCGCTCGCATTTTTCTTGCAGGTTTGAAGTTTTAATAGATGACATATAGAAGAAACATGCCCAGGTGGCGACACAGCTCGCGCTTATTTCTCAACGTAAGTTGATAAGCAAAAATGCGTAGGCGTTGGTTTTGTTTAACTGGCGCTGTTTTATGCATAACAGTTTCAACATTTGTCACAAGTATTTAGTATATTTGCTTATCGTGCATAAATAACGTTTGCAAAACTCCTAACGACTGGTGCTGTGTTTTAAAATGATTCAGAATTTGACAGCTTAAAAATTTAGTGGACAGTCGCTTGCGAAAGAAGTCAGTATTTTTGTGCATGCTCGAGGAAATTTCATCGCAAGAGAAGAACAGACGTAAAGCAGGTACGTTTAAATGTGGCCTTTTTGTATGATTTTTCTTTGCCTTTTCACTTCCATCAACAAATATTTCACTATGTATTAAATTTTGTTTTAGCGTTTGAGTCCAACTGCGCTTTAGGTCGTGATCTACAGTGATATACATGCAAAAGCCAGTAGTATAGCTTTCCCGTTATACTGTTTATTATACTATACAAAATAGTATTAACTTGTTAGTTTTGACTTGACTCTATGCACGAAATCCTGAAATATGATCAGTGCCTCTGATAGTGCCGAGCTGTTTGTTTTGCAACATTTTAAGCCGAATCTGCTTGGGAAATTTTGTTCAGTTTCACTCCTTGCTGACTGTTCCTTCTTTCGATTGTGTCAGCTTAGAAACAAGCTTTAATTATCCACTGCCATTTTAATAGCTGAAATAGGTCCGCTTATCGCCTTTCTGGTGGATATTTTGCTTCCAGGTGAAATATCTCGAGGAGCCATGCTCTTTTTGCGGGGGAAGCAGGGAAATAATTGTCTGCGACAGCACAAATTAAAGCAACGATCGAAACTTCGAGCAAGAGAAAGTTATAATTCATCTTTCACTTGCCCGTTTATTTGGCCCGTTTTTATCGCAGTTGTAAAGCTTTTTACATGTTACATAGAGTACTTCACGCTCAGGGCAACATGCCGCCAAATACGGTGTTTGTATGGAGAATTCAGGGTCAATTAATTTCGGTAAAATTTGAATTTTCCAATATTTATGAATTAAAAAGTTACTATCAGTACTAGGAATAAGATTTTACTCATCAAATTTGAAGGATCTATAAATATTGGAAAATTCAAATTTTACCGAAATTATTTGACACTAGATTCCCCATACGAACACTGTATTTAGCGGCACGTTTTACATGAATATCCACACCTCCCCCCCCCCCCCCCCCCCCTCCACCCCGCCAACAAGCGCGAAAGTCCTCTCACAGATCTTTGTCCAACTCGCTCTGTGAGACGACTCACTCAGACTCACCTTCCGGTAATGTTGTTTTAGTCTTTATAAAAAATAACATGGAAATGTTTTTTTTTATCCTTAAAGTAAAACAGGTGTTTAGCTAAATATTGTCAAATGCTCACTGTTAAATATAGCATCCAGTAGCGCATATGCTTACAGAGAGGCACTCCTCCGCGATCTGCGGGCGCCTACTGCTAGTAAAAGTTTATCATTAGATAAATTAAGCGTCGAATTAGTAAGAGTAAACGCCAATGGAGAAAACTACTACATGGAAATGTTTTTTCTATTTTCTACCTTTGATCAGGAAAGTAAAACAGTTAACTAGATATTCTCAAATACTCACTGTTAAATATTAATATCATCTAGTAGAACATATGTATGCTTACGAGCTTGACCGATTTCCTTATTCGACGAAGAAACGACACCGCAAATCGTTTCCATGTTAATTACCCGGCCTGTTAAATCGATAACAATCGATCATCGGAAATCCAATCGATCAATCGATATCAATCGATAAAATTAGTTCATTGATATCGATTGATATCGGCCAATCGATGATCAATCGATAATCACAAAAAATGTCCCGCAAATTATCGATTTCATCGATTTTTGCGTGTTTTCTCGGAGCTCGTGCAACAAAATTCCGAACACAATGTCTGGTCAAGATACGCCGCATCGCGAGCGGGGAGTTACCCTTGTGATATCCGATGTTGTTGTGAAAGGGTACCAGGAGTGTTCATTTACTGTTGCAATTGGTGACGACTTCTCCGCAAGCAAGAAAAAGGGGAGATCGTGGCAATGCTTTTAAGGTGACTGATGATCGCGGACAACTTGGTCACCTACAGAGGGATTTAGTCGCTCCCCTTGGCGACTTCAAAAGCTGTTTTCAGTGTAAGTCTTGTTATGTTGTTAATTAATCGATTTTATTGAAAATCGATGGTCAATCGAATTATCACAAAAAGATACATCATCGATTGATCATCGATTTCCAATATCAATCGATTAATTGGCATCGATTGATATTGATTGATATCGATTTTATCGATTTAACAGGCCGGGTAATTAACATGCAGACATTTGCAGTAAGTGGCTTGCAATTTCCGAAGCCTGGGGGTGGGAGAAACTACCACTTAATTATGATTTCCGCGCCATTGTTCACATATATCCAGAATATTCCGGGATCCGTCCACGTGGACAGACACGCGTGTTCGGAATTTTCCGGGAGCCACGCGACAAGGGTTCAGTAATAACGAAACGATACCTACCAGTATCTAGTAATCTAACAGACTGAATTCAAGCCTCGCTATCACACAATGAGGATATGATGATTATATCTGTACTATTCATATCATTCAAATAAGAACGTATTTTCTTTAGCCAGAGCTCCTTTTAAAACTGGAATTTTCTAGAACGAGTTGAGCATCACGTACAAGGAAGTTTCGGTACACTCCGGGTCACTCCATGTTATGTCTACAACGAATATTCTCGGGTTTTTTTTTTGTGAGACTTTATTGCTGTTCGTGATATCGGTATCACAAAATTAATATATTACCTTTTTCTAAATTAACTATTTCAGATGTCTGAAAAAGTTGATTCCGTCTGAGTTTAATGAGAAAAACAAAAAGGATCGATAGCTCGCTTTGTCTTGCACGCAATTTGATTTCGTAAACAAGGTCATCGATATACTTAGACTAGATAGTCAAATAATTTATTACCAAACTGTTTAAATACATGGCGTTGCGTTGGAAATGTTTCTCTTGAAAACTGAAAATGCAACTTTAAAACCGTATTTTCAGTACCCAAATGAACGATAATAACACTGTAAAAAATAACAACTGCCATATAAAACTTGGGTGTGTCAAGAACCAAATCTTAATATAACTAGTAACAATTACTTTCTTGTAGTTTTTTTAAAGTTAATCTCGCTTGTGTACTTTATGTGTAGATTTGGTCGTTCGTGATCAGCTCTGCAGACTTATTGTTGATTTGTAAAGAAGCTTTGTCTGAAAATGTTTTGAGATTCACAGTGTCAATGCACGAATTCGCTTTTCACAATCAACCGATTTTCTAACTGTACCAAGTGCAAAAACAGTATCGACGCATCATAAAAATAACAGAATAAAATCTCAGTCGCGATGACTTTTAGACTGAAGTAAACGCAGCTTACACAAAAATTGGAAAGGATTTAAAACGCCATCAGGATAGCTTAGTTTGTGGTACAGGAAAACTTAAAAGCTAGTGGACAGAAAAGCACCAGTAATACCGCGCGCCTTTTTGGCTGCTAGGATCTTTCTATTTTTGGTAGCGGAAAAAAGTGTCGTTAAGATAACATGTCATTTTGTAAAAACTTTGTAGTCTTTCAGTTGTAAGAATAAAAATAACCTTCGTCTCCATTTTGGGCGTCATTATGATTATAACAAGTGAGGTTATGAGTGCTTTTAAAAATGTAAGCCTCACGTAGTGTCAAACTAACTGAAAAAAAAATTCAACTCCAAATAACAAGTGCACGACATTTATCTCGATTTCTCAAGCGCTTTTTGGACAATTTTGAAGTTTTTATTCTGTCAAACTACGCCACTGGGGAACACGACCACGTTTTATACGAACAAAGGGAAGATGTTCTTTGTAAACCCGAATATTCACACTGTATTATAAAATCAGAGAACTATCTCAAACACGCTCAAACAAATAGCCAGGAAGTAAAACAATATTTTTAAGAGCAGTTTTCTTTTTTTTTATGCCTGCCTTTATTATTTTTCGTTTCCGTGTTTAGGGTAAAGCTAGATCCTTGGTAATTGTATAAAATCAGTCAATGAGAAAAGCTTCGTCTTTTCTCCTTGTGCAGTCGTCTGAAACAAAACACGACAACAAGTCAATTTACTTCAGTAATTTATGCTGATTCATAGTCAGTCTCTATAATGAAGTGCAAAATTAATTTTGTAAGCTAATAAATGACTGTCTGTCCCTTTTATTTAAGAAAGCATTTAAAATCCAAAGCACGTCCGAGCCCTGCGCTAGCATACATTACAATAGAGATCAACAGACGGGAGCATAAAGGGTTGTGATTTTATGCTTTTCAGATCTATACCGACATTCAAGTGGAAAGAGTTTCTTCAGCATACACCGTTATACCAGTAAGCTAAAAGGCTATACAACAATCAATGCGGATTTCAATGGAACAGCACATGCCAACATTGGATTCCAGTGAAGAGCACGGATCATCTCAAACTCAAGCTCATGCTGATATCCTTGATTTAGACTTTCGCTCACTGCGGCAACAATCCCAAGTGCATTCACCTTCTCCAGTTTCGGTTCCATCCAAAGAAAGCAAGAAAACGTCCCGCAGAAGATATACCAGAGAAAGTCATAAGAGGTCAAGAACCCAGAAAGCTCTAATCCAGCTTCAACCGATCAGTACATCACTTTGTTTCGGCGGGAGATCCACACTGCGAGGCACGCCGTGGGAAGACGCGCTAAGCGGTTCTACGGAATCTACAGATTCTACTTCGTCTATTGAAAAGCGCTCGGAAAAAGCGGGAAAACAAGATCAAAGAACTTTCAAGGAGACGAAAATGGTAACATTTTGGAAGCAGTTTTTTGGTTAGAGTTTACTGCCATGTGAGATGACCACTGGACATCAGAAGTGTAATTGCAGCGTTCACTACTGGAATTCTCTGATCATGACTGTTGAGAACATGTCGGTAAATGACGGTTTTGATGGACTAATCACTAACTTATTGACTCGGAGTTTTATGCAGGGAATGAAGTTTTGTGCTGAAAAAGGTTTGTATTGAGTTGTTTAACATAATGTACTGATTGTGAAACAAGATGGGTGCATTTATTGAGTTATATATAAGCTGTTGTAGAAACTTTATGCAAAAAATGTTTATTATTGCTTTTATTTGAAGCTTATTCAAAACTGAAGAAAGTTAGAATGAATTACAGATTGCTGACACACTATTTGTTTGCAAAATTACTATACTTGCTGGTCGATATTTTCATGGTTAAAGGCGGCTTATGTAAGAAAATTGTTCTTTAAAATAAACCGTAAACCGCTAAGCTGAATCTTCTGATCATTCGTTCCTTTAAAGCGTTTAGTTTTTTCTGTACGCGTCGCTTATTCCAAAGACCGGAAGTCTGCAATGCGGAACTGACGTAATCACTTGAAAAGCGCGCGTTTTAATCGAGTTTCCGATTTACGCAACAGTTTGTTTCCATTCTGCTCTGTTTGTCTCCATGGTTACGTAATAAGAATAGGAATTTGTTTGTTGAGGACATTGTACTGGCCGCCTTATTTGTGAGGACGACTAATTCCGTTAACAAGGTATTTAAAAAACAAATTGGCAAACTCCGTAAATACGCCGCTACTTTAGAAGAATTGTTTAGGTCCTTACGTTAGGAAGATTGCATTGCAAAAATGTGTTAGTTGTATTATTTTATTTTTCAATGGCTGTAGAGTTTTTTACCTTCGAGTTAGAACTATTGTTTGTTTTGTATCATTTTAAGACCCTTTAAACATCAAAGACGAATATTCTAGACTCCTGTCTTGCGTCAGTAATATTTCCCAATACTGGTACGTTGCCAAGATGGATTAGTTCTCAATAACGGCAGTGTTACGCGATGATTTGAATATCCATGTAGAACGACCATTGTTTGTATCACTGTTACAGCTGTTACTTTACGTCAAAGCAGATTATTCAACGCCATACGCAATCTTGTGTTAGTTGCGTCACAAGCTACGTCAACTTGTGTCACAAACAACTGGGAAGCTCTGGATATTAATTTTTCTACTCTTAAACTGCATGCATATACTCTGGGAGAATTGAATAATCTAAAGTGTATGAAAATCCCGTTATAGTTCTTGTTATTCCAGCGAATTAAATTATATGTCTCAGATTCTAACCTGCGTATGCTGCAGTCCCCCCAAATTTTGGGCAACTCAGATTTTTTGGGCAGCAAGAGAAATTTGGGCAAAGTCAGTTTTTAAAGAAGCTTCCATGTTTTTTTTTTTTCGAAAAGATAGATATTTTCTATTTTAACCTGAAGTCGGCGTTGTAAAAGCCCTGCTCACGCTGTCTTCAGACAAAGGTCTACTCCGAGAGCAGAGCCTTATTGATCGCCATTTGTGACTTGGAGTTTATCTTCGGACTGTGTGTGCTGAAGGTAATCCTTAGCAACACTAATAGTTTGTGCCGATACCTTCAGGGGGAAGACGGTCGACGTCATCTCCGCTCGTAGAAATGCCGACATGACCATTCAGACCCTATGCCAGTGTCGGGGTAAAGAAAGTTTCAACAGCGTATATATGGCAGATAGCATCAGCAATGGGTTTGAAAATGAAGAAGTGGCTGACCAATTCTCAGTTCGACTTACGAGAAGCCAGGGCACCCAGACAAACGCCATCGCGCCACCTTCAAGCTCTTGTAGGTGAACACGCGCAAAGACAAACGCAGCTGACACCGGAATCGCACCACCGTATTAACACTTACTATGCGTCCATCGACAAGGTGCTGTCCGAGCTTGAGCTCAGGTTGAGCGGAAATTACCAGGAAATACTCTGTGCTTTAGGAATTCAAATATCTGTCACAGTGAAAAACCCGATAAACGAAACTTCCCCTGCGTTGCTAAATTTTACAAAATCAACGGCGAGATTCTGGAAGCCGAGCAGAAAATGTACGCGAGTTTTCGTCGTGTGCGCGGATTAGGCTACATGACTGTTTCAGAAATGCTGGAGACAATGCACGAGAATGATCTATTTCATGTTTCCAGAGTTTTCTAATGTGGTCCATATCCTTATAGTGATACCTGCTACATCGTGTTCTGCAGAACGATCATTCAGTGCGTTGCGCAGATTGAAAACTCACCTCCGCGCAGCATCATGGGGCAATAACGTGTCAGTAACATCGCACTTATTAACATTGAAAGGGCATATGCCAACTCTGTAGTCAACAATGATATGGATCGTATCATTGATATCATCGGCCGTCGAAATGGCAAAGACAGCTATTTCTTTAAACGTGTTTTTTGAGCTCCAGTATGATAGATTCATACTGTAAGAATATTTTCACTTCATATTTAGGCCTATGTTAGTGCATCGTATGACCCTCGTTTCTTTTCGACTGTTTCGTAAAAATTTGGGCAACTTGCGAGAATTTTTTGGGCAAATGGTAACGTGCTGTATATAAATATGATGGAATTAAATAATAGTAAGAGTTCAATTGCACTGATAAAACGAAATTCGGGCAGATTGTCCTAGGATATGTATTTACTGGACTTTCCTGAAAGGCAGGAAAAACATAGTTATTAGAACCATTCTTACGATTTTTTTGTATACTGGGCATAAACCTGGTAACCCTGGTTCTTTCTTCAATATTCCAACCAGGGAAACCAAGGTTACCCGGTGTAAACCAGACTTTTCAGAGCTAAGTGAAAGCCTGGTTAAGCTCTGGTATTTTGGAAACTCGCCAGGCTTACCAGACTAACAAGTAAACCCCGGGGTAATCAGTTATAGGTTTTTCGCACATTGGATTCAAGCCCTGTAAGCCTGTGAGAACCAGGCTAACGATTAAATATGAACGATTGTTGAATCGTTCGATTACCGAACGTTCGATTGCGTTCGATTGGCAAAATTTTTCGGTGAGTTCGATTAAGTTCGATTGCCGAACCCAATCGAACCCAATCGAGCGATTGGGTTCCATTGGGTTCGATTACCGAACGTTCGATTGACTACGCCGGGTTTATTTCAGTCTTTTTTGTGTACCTTCCCTCGTTAACGAGTTGTTTGAAGCGGCACCTTGTGTCTGATAACTGATGATTATGGATAGGAGCAGGAACCAACCACAAGAACAAGAAACAGCCTTGGCATTTTTATCTCGTTAAAGCGCATGCGCACAAACGAGATATAGGAGCCACTAGAATATAGGGACAAAAGTTGTTAACAAATTTTTGTGGACTTTTGTCCGGTGAAGTTAGTTCTTTCTTCTTTATAGAAGCTATATTAGGGCATTGAGGATATGGTTGGTTAAACCGGTTAGGATTTCAAGAAGGGCGTCACATACTGCTCCTAAAATTTTTGGGGAGCACCCCCGGACCTATTGTTAATTTCCCTTGGGTATCGGGATGTCAAAACTTGTCATGAACTTGTCATATCTCACATTACGTTACCGGAAGGTATTAAGTTCTTCTTAAGTTTCGATATCTCACGTTACCTATCAGTTTCAATCATTTGTCGTAAAGCCATTAAAGCTGCTTTGGAAGGGTAAAAATAGGTCAAATGCGTTTTTTTTTTTCTGGCAAACGCAGTTTGAGAATTTCACGGTGTATTTTTACGAATGGAGACGTTTTAAGAAAGTTAAATGGGACGGGAAAGTTTTTGTTTTAATATGAGCGATATGGCAGAGCAAAATTGCGTTTGTTCTATTTTGAATCATTGCTATTACGGTTTGATTATGCAATAGTATGGGAAAGACGTCATAGTTTTGTTGATTTAGCTACCGTGCACATACCCTGGGTGCCAGAGGTTTTTATTTTTTAGTGAAAACGGCGAGTTTGAGCGGCGAAGCCGCGACAACAAGGCGCAACGCGCCGAGAAAAAATAAAAACCTCTGGGCACTCGAGTACACAACCTCATTTCCATGCGATTTGTGGATCGGATATCTCACCAAACCGGTTTTAAACCTTGGGGACCAACGCGTGTCTGTTTGTTTACATTAAATCTGGTGACAATATTCCGCGGTCGAGACAGAAATATTAAATCAAATCCACTCCAGTGAAAAAGATACATCGATGACCTTTTTTCACTGTAGAGTGTTGAGAAAAAGTGGAGATAGAAGATTTTATTGTCCTTGCAAACAAACATTAATCTCAGACAAAGAAGTAAACTTTCTGGATACAAACGTTTTCAAAGGCGAGAGATTTAACAAACAAAGAATCCTTGATATCCGCACGCAATTAATCCAGTACACCTATTTCTCTTCCTGTCACCTACCAGTGGTCAGCGAAATCGTTCAGCGAGAATACCTGCAGCTCCAAAGCACGCCACCGTGCTAGAGATAAAAATTTTCCTCGTTCAAACAAAACTCTAAAGGTCACACTCCACCATAACACGAATTAATAAGTCGTGTCTGGCCTGTCAACACCTCTTTTCAAGACATCCTTGCGCTGAATAAATTTCAACAGCGCTTCTTTTTGAACTGGCTTTAGTTCTCTGATATTTTGAAAATTTGGATACTAAAGAGTAATCCACAGCGTTTCTTAAAGATCGCAAAAAGCCGCAATCTCTATCTACGTCCGCCATTGTTGTTTGTGTGGCTTCACTTTGGGAAACCGGTTTTTCACGCGCCCGTGGCGAATTGTTTTGGTCCAGCCAATGGAAGTTGCTGTTGCATCATTAACTCCCGGTAGAGTCTGGAAACAAGTAGGAGTAACCAATCAGCGACCTAGTTCAGATTCTGAACTAGATTCTTGCATGGAAATGAGGTTGTATATTCGAGTGACCAGAGGTCCGTCTCGCGAGCTTCTTCTAACCGTTTATGCGGTTAATTTCACTCATGATATTCAGAGAACGGACCTCTGGATCCAGGGTGCCGTGCACAAGGATATTTTGCGGATTGTCCGACTGAATTTGTTTTGCGGGAGGATATTTTTGCGGGTCGCGGAGACAGCTAAAATTTGCTGGAAGAAAATGTTTGCGGATTTCTGGTCAAGTATAAATAAAATCCAAGGCATCGGTATTAAACTGCAATTTTACTTTCTGACCGGAGGTTTGTATAATTCCCATAGTTATGGTTGCTGTTCTGGCGCCAATATGAACATAAACAACGAGAAAACTAGTGAGTGAATTATTGTACGTTGTTGAAAAAACGTATCAGTATTATGATAACAGTCTCTGGTTCTTTTGAGGACGTGTCTGGAGTTGAATCGGGAATACAAATGACTGTTGTGCCGGTCGTCTCGGAGTTCACGGTTATGAGAGTTATGAGTTATGAGAGTTCACCGTTAAAAAGTTCCTGTTAAGCCGATATACATCATTTACATATACATCATTAAAACAAGTTTGAAATTACTAATGACTGTTTTCCTCAAAAATCTCGACAAACTATCAATACACATACAAAAAAAAAAACCAATATTTTACTGCTCAACGAGTCCAATACGTATATTTAACTAAACACAAAAATTGACTCTGCAATCTCCGCGAGAATTAAACGTGACATCACCTATTTATACTTTACAATCTGTTGAATCTCCCAAAAGTGTTGAATAAATTGGATATTATATTGTGTGAGTGTGAGGTCACCTTTGCATTTCTCCTGGTCTTCAGATGCCAGAGTCTTATCCAGTTGGTCGAAAAGCCAGCCTTGGCTAGATAAATAAACTTGTTCAGCCGAATGGAGGTTACGATAAAAATCGCGACATTCGCGAAGAATATTTTTATCGGAAGTCACGGTTGAATTGTTGGCACGAAACTCTGAAATTGAGTCGCGTGTTTGTCGCTGATTTTCAAGCTGGTAGAAATACTTGGTCGGTTTTTCCCCAGCTCTATCTACTGTTTTTTACTGCGAATGATGGCGTTTTTAGGAAATCTTGGGGAGAGTTTGGAGGTTTATTCCAGGTACTGACAATAAAAGGTCTGGAGTGGGGTCTGATAATTTCGACGACAACACATTCAAGATGGTCATCACATAAATCGTCACGGATCTGGTAATTTATGTTACTCCGTAAATATATGCAAACACCACCACCACTTCGGCCATTAACAGAGCGATCTTTCCTAACAACCTCAAATCCTGGCAAGTATATTTCATTATCATTGACCGAACTATGAATCTTCGTTTCATTGATAGCCAGTACATCAATTTTGGAGTCGAGTACAAAAAAATTGAGATCATCCAAGTGTGCAAGTAAGCTATTGATATTTAATGCTGCCATAACAAAACCCCGGACAAATGGATTGATAGTGGATGGGTCGCCCTTATTGTTAGTGTACTTACGATTTATTCGCGGAGGCAAGGACTCATCCGTTTCCCAGTCGGCAATGCCCTAATTATCTCTTAAGTAATTTATAAAATTTGTTGCAAGTCGGGCAGTTCCTTTAGTGTTGAGGTGTAGACCACTCCTGTTTAGGTCATGTTCAGGAGAGATATTTGAATGGTCGACATACCCCCATCCATTTTGATTGCAAAAAGTTTTAAGTATCTTGTTGACACCTGACACTTTAACGGCGAGGACTTCATCATCAGACTTCGGAATAATACCAGATATCGCAAGATCGGCCGTGGATTCATTACTAACCATGGTGGCTAGGTTAACAATCTCTGCAGCACAATCACGCACCGATGCACTTGGTCGAAGGCTGTTAGTACCAACATGCATCACAATCGCATCAGGGTTTCTTCGTAAAATTGGTTTGATATGGTCTCTCATGTCCATAGTAGTACAACCAGGGAACGAAGAAACCTTGACTTTTGCAGATCTCGAGATTTTTCGTCCCTGAAGGTTCTTTAAGATAGAATCGCCAACTATAAACACTTCCTTTCTCTTTGCCGATTGATTTGCTGGATCATTCCTGATATTGTCTGAGGTTCGCGTTGCTCTATCCGTGCGGTTTCTAGAATTTGAAGTCTGGGAACGTCTCACGCTTGGTATCCTGTTTCTTCCGTCTTTATTAGCTTCGTTAATTGACGTTGGGCTAACATTGATGAAACTATCTTGAACCTCATTTCCTAGGGGCTCAAATCTATTGCGGATATCGATCTTATCGTTGAGAGTTGTCTATCGGGTGCATTTAATTTTCATATGGCTCGCGGCATGGGTGTTTTCCACAAGGGACCAACGATCATCTGCCTTTTGTAGACGGCTGTCACATTCATTCTTCTCTTGGACAATGATCTTTAACGCCAGTCTTAATGAATCATTCTCTTGTTCCAAGGACAATGCTCGATTTTCAAAGGACAGGCATTTTTCCTCAAGTTCTTCGACTTCCTTTTCTTTTTTGTCTAAAGTCGACAACAAATATTCATACCTCGTTTTATAATCAATGCCCTCAGTGGCTACCACTGAGGGCATTGATTATAGCTGGCTAAAAGCAAATAAGCTTAGTCTAAACATTGCGAAAACTGAGCTTATGGTGATTAGTACTCGTCAAAAGTTTCTTGCAGAAAATTGTAGTGAGATTAATATCCAATTAGATGGCCATCCAATTTATAGAGTTGAGCATGCCAAATCATTAGGTTTAATTATTGATGACCGACTTTCATGGTCTAATCGCATCAAAGAACTATGCAGAAAGATATCCTCGGCAATAGGTGCTCTGAGGCGCATTAGGTCCCTCGTTTCTCATTCCACTGCAATACAAATATATAACGCTTTAATCCAACCTCATTTCGATTACTGTGCCCCCGTTTGGGATGGATTGAGTTCTTATCTATGTGAGAAACTACAAAAATTGCAAAACCGAGCAGCTAGGGTTATTCTGGGTCTTTCTGCATGTACCGGTATCCATGAACCACTCATTGTCTTCTATTGTTTGTGAGGTATTGTATTTTTGGTCTTGTTTTGCATTTGTATTGTTGTCGTTCTTTGTTCCTTTTGTTTTACGTAATATGTGCTCCGGTACATGCAGAATCTACCGTTATTCTGCAAGCTAACTGTGAGGTAAACTCAAGCCTGCTTCTTGAAACTTTGAAGTGGGACCACCTATCATTAAGAAGAAGAAAGCAGAAAGCTATAATGATGTTTAAATCCCTTAACGAGTTAGCCCCAGTGTACTTGCATGATTTGTTCAGTGAGCGGCACACAGACTATGACCTGCGTGATTCTTTCCGTAAGTTAAACTTACCCAAGCCGCGTACCGATTATTTGAAACGTACCTTTGGCTATAGCGGTGCCTTACTGTGGAATTATCTTCCTGAAAATATTAGGGCGATTAGATCAATTGGGCAGTTTAAAGGAAATCAACGCGCACTTGAAACATTCGATTCCCACTCGGCAATCTTGTAAATCAGTTTTTATAGTTATTTTAATTTTTATAAATGATTGTAATTAAAATACTATTGGTGTAACTGAAGATTTTTGACCGAGTTTAAATAAAGATCTACTACTACTACTACTACTACTACTACTACTACTACTACTACTACTACTACTACTACTACTACTACTACTACTACTACTACCACGAGACAGGATGTTGCCAAACTCGCTTTAAAGATTAAATTTCTCACGCTTACGCTCACGGCATCGGTAGTAGGGGGTGGCCGGCAGTTTCTGGAGAAGGGTCGCACGGAGGTTCATTTTTTTGTTTTGTAGTGCAAATTAGGGCCTTTGTTATTTAAACCTCACTGGGATTACAAAATTTAAATAAGAAAGGAAAAACGAAATGAGTTCTGGTAGTTGTAGTCAAATGACGCTATCGTGCAAATGGCCTATTGTGGTTACAGGGGGAGTGTCGTTGCTGGTTGCTGTAGTGGGGGCCGGGGGGGCCTCTGGTGCCCCCCCTCCGGGCGCTGGAGCCTCGCTGTTCGCCTCGCGGCGTTTCGCCTTCGGGGAGTCTTTAACAACGTGCTCGGAAGACTGGCACCGGTGGCATAGTATTGGCTGGCCCGTGTACTTAAAAAATAACTCGAGCCCTTGAGTGACTAATTTGCGTGGCACTGCCTTTTGTAAACGTGTGAATTCAAAAGCCTGCATGACAGGCGCTTTATGAGCCAAGCGGGGCGAGCGAAGCATTTCGCGCGAAGCGCGAGACGAGGGAAGAAAAAAATAAAGCGCCTGTGGACAGTCCATTGTTCTGGCTCTTCCACAAATCCTCGACCGTTCATCTGGTAGACGGTAATGCTGATTGGCCAATTTATACCACGTGACGATGAGATACAAAATGTAAACACTACTACGACTACTACTCAGCCGGCTGCAAGGCAGTCGGCCACGATCCTTCTCCAATGTAAACAACAAGATAAAAACAAAGCTCTCGCTCGTGTTGTAAAATTTGTGTTTCTGGAACATTCATCAAACCTTGGACTTCCTCCTGCAGTTGTTATAACAGGTGACAGGCCAAGCACAAATCCTGCTTGTCGCTATAAGCATTTTAGCCCAACTTTAGAATAAGTCTACCCAAAGTACGTGCCTGAGAGATTTTTCCTTTCTGATCTTAGATAAAAATATCTAGCTGTGATACTGACAGGAGGAATTTACGCTTTCCAGAGCCGTTTAGAATATTTAGCTACGTCGTCGTTTGCTAGCTCTAGCTCTTGGCATAACGTAACGTGAGGGCGAGAAAACTCGTGAGACCAAAACCAAAACCACAAAATTGAAAAGCACGCACTCACCAAAGCGAAGACAGATGGTTACCAGACGCTTTCTTGCTTGTGGTGAAAAAACGGCACCAAATCTTGTTAAAAAATGCTCTCCTTAGTCGTCGAAGTTGAGGACTATTCTGGCTTTTGGTCTTGAAAAAGTGGAGCACTTATGAGAACAGATCCCCCAATGCTGTACAGAGAAGTTGTTAGCAGAGGGGCACGGGTTCCCCTCCTTTTGCAAAAAAAAAAAATAAAATAATAATAATAATAATAATAATAATGATAAGGCCGAGCCTATAACATTTTCTAAACACGTCTATTGTATAACCAAATAATAGGACCCCATTTTAGTCACTAGCGTGAAAATGTAAATAACTTCTGTAAAAATGCAAGGACCACTAGAACAAACAGTAGCAAAATATAGCTGGACCGTTACTTGTTTATTCGCCTATCGTGTGCCAGCAATTTATCTTAGCCCATTTTAAATATTGAAAGAGTTAGTTTCCATCTTCACTAAGCTTTCCTAGCCCCTGATGAGGGTTAGTTTTATCTAATTTGTCTTAATAAAAGAAATCGAACAAATTTGCTGTCTGATCAGCCTTGCATGTTAAAGTTGTTTTTTTTTTTTGAAAATGTAAACTACGCCCATTTCGTGAACATAAATTTCTATTGGCTGATTTGCATCATGTGATGTTTTCATGTACGTATTTTAAGTAGACTTATTCTAAAGGTGCTCTACAACGGCATCTTTACCATATTCAATATCAATTCTTCTAGTTTGTTTTTATTAACCTCACGTTCTAACGCTTTAACGACATGGCTTTAAGAGCCCTTTAATTTAATAGAGTTATTTGCATGCTTGCTTGCTTTTTTCATTCATGCTTGCATGCATTCGCTTTTGTGCCAAAAAGTAGCATGTGTGAATGTCAGCATGTGTGGATATATTCTTTCTTTGTCGATGAAAAAATTGCGATCATGTTGGGTAACTGTGTATAACTGGAACGAGATCCCAACATTGAAAAGGGGGAGAGCGACTCATAAGATTAACGAATGATTCATATTTTAGAGAACATTGATGTTCAGCACCAATGTTATTCATTTTAACTGCTTTTTAAACTACGTCGGGTCTGCAATTGTAGTCATGGGGTTTTACAATAGAAAATTTAGCATCATCGGGTGAATCGCCTAAAAAAAACATTGTTATTTCGTGATCTTGAAAACAAAAAATGCATCAAGTTCAGTTGAGAATATTAAAAATCATGAAAATCGAGCCTACTCACAAAACTATAATAAAAGAATTGCACTGGCCGGGAATCGAACCCGGGCCTCTCGCGTGGCAGGCGAGAATTCTACCACTGAACCACCCGTGCTGTTGCTTATAAACGAGCCATACGAATTCGTGACTCCATATTTAGGGTTACCATCGAAAGTACTGCTGTTCGAAAACACTAAAGGCTCGAGTTTACCTGAAAAGTCATTCTGACCTTGTCATTTTGCTTCGTTGAATTGCAATAAAGGCTCGAATATGGTGTATCTGCAATTTTTGGTAAGTTCACAACCATTTTTCATCTTTAGTAGCTGCCTGATGAGCATCATTAAGATTGAAAGTAGTTCAGAGTCCACTTTCAATGAAGCGAGTTAGGTGTTGTACTTCGCTTACGAATTTGGCTCGTTGCTCGTTGAACTGGAAAAATGGCCGCCACGAAACGAAGTAGCCTTGGGACTCGACTCTGGATGAATTTCTCGACCTACCACGGCATGTTTTGGAAGTTGCGACCACTGAAGAACACAACAAGCGCGAAATTTCGGTGGTAGGTCGGAGTGGCGGTGGACTTAGTATAAATATGAAATGTGTGGGGAAAGGAACGAACGCTGCCAAAAATTGTGGCTATTTCCCAGCATCCAGCGCGGTGGTGAGGTTGAAAATCGAGGCAAGGTCAGTATGCAATAGAACGAGATGCTGTAGCGCTCGGCCCGAGCAACGAATAAGCGCAATGAAAATCACTGCTAAGCTAGGACTAGGACTGAATTGTGCTGTGAATGTTGACTTTTGGGTTTGCCACGATGATTTAAATAAATAAAAACTAAAGGCAAAAACGTGACTTTTGTTGTTTTTCTATGACGTTAAAAACGGTCATTTTTGTTGTTGTCCAAATTCAAACGCTGATATTCTGCAAAAATCGCTGACTTTTTTGTGTTTATTGGGTATCTCAGTTTTTGGGACTTTCTAGTCAATGCTCACAACTGCTAGTTAAGGCAATGTTCGCACGATTGAGAAAGTTGCCATTTTTTAAAGCAGTGGAGTCGATGAAAAATGAAAAAAGCAATAGCGTATGGATCGGCGTTTATAATCCTCATGTGAATTATAAAAATTGGACCTGCGGTTTCCATCCGCATTTACTATGTTATTCGAGGAGTTTCAATGTGAAAGTGAGTGCTGGCGTTGGGAACAAAAATGTATCAAGTTCTGACTGATCTTTCATTTGAGAATATTAAAAGTCATGAAAATTGTGCCGACTCACAAAACTATAATAAAAGAATTGCACTGGCCGGGAATCGAACCCGGGCCTCCCGCGTGGCAGGCGAGAATTCTACCACTGAACCACCAGTGCTATTGCATGTGTCGAGTTTGATGTAGCACTGATACGAGATAAATTAACGCCGTCTCCCAGAATGCTTCTGATCTCCTCACTAACCAATAGTGTATTATCATATCACCATTTGTGTCAAAGATGGTTGACTCCGCAGGCAGATTTGAACTAAGGTGACCCGATTTCTGTAAGTGGAACAAGACATGTTGTTTAGATGGCACCCATGCATGAAAAAAAAAACCAAGCAATATCGTATGGACCGGCAATGCAATTATCATGTATTTTTTATAATTCGACCTGGGGTTTCCATCCGCATTTACTATGCTATACTATTTCGTGATCGTGGGAACAAAAATGCATCACGTTCTGACTGAACTTTCATTTGAAAATATTAAAAATCATGAAAATTGAGCCGACTCACAAAACAATAATAATAGAAATGCACTGGCCGGGAATCAAACCCGGGCCTCCCGCGTGGCAGGCTAGAATTCTACCACTGAACCACCAGTGCTGTTGCTTGCTTGATGTAGCGCTAAAGCAGTAATTTAACCCATTGACTCTTGAGAATTTTTACGTTTTTGAGTGATTTTCTACATATAAACAAGCCATACGATTTCGTGATTCCATATTTGGGGCTACCATCGAAAGTACTGCTGTTCTAAAACACTGACATGAAGGCTCGAGTTTACCTGGAACGTCATTCTGATGTTGTCATTTTGCTTCGTTGAATTGCAATAAAGGATGAAATATGGTGTATCTACAATTTTTGGTAAGTTCACAGTCATTTTTCATCTTTAGTAGCTGCCTGATCAGCATCACTAAGCTTGAAGGTAGTTCAGAATCCACTTTCTCAATGAAGCGAGTTAGGTGTTGTACTTCGTTTACGAATGTGGCTCGTTGCTCGTTGAACTTCAAAAATGGCCGCCACGAAACGAAGTAGCCTTCGGGACTCGACTCTGGATGATTTTCTCCACCTACCACGGCATATTTTGGAAGTTGCGACCACTGAAGAACACAACAAGCGCGAAATTTCGGTGGTAGGTCGGAGTGGCTGTGGACTTAAATATGAAATGTGTGGGGAAAGGAACGTACGCTGTCAAAAATTGTGGCTGTTTCCCAGCAAGCAGTGCGGTGGTGAGGTTGAAAATCGAGGCAAGGTCAGTATGCAATAGAACGAGAGGCTGTAGCGCTCGGCCCAAGCAAGGATTAAGAGCAAAGGAAATCACTGCTAAGCTAGGACTAGGACTGAATTGTGCTGTGAATGTTGACTTTTGGGTTTGCCACGATGATTTAAATAAAAAAAACTAAAGGCAAAAACGTGACTTTTGTTTTTTTTCTATGACATTGAAAACGGTCATTTTTTTTATTGTGCAAATTCAAACGCTGATATTCTGTAAAAATCGCTAACTTTTTTGTGTTTATTGGGTATCTCAGTTTTTGGGACTTTCTAGTCAATGCTCACAACTGCTAGTTAAGGCAATGTTCTCACGATTGAAAAAGTTGCCATTTTTTAAAGCAGTGGAGTCGTGTACGGGCGGTTTCGGGCGGTTCTGTTGTGTCTGGGTTAAAGAGAATATAAAAATCAAAATTTTATGTTGAGAGAACAGTAATGGTACCCCGTGTAACCGCACCTATTAAACAAAATGTTCAGCCTTTCGGGCCTTGTTTTTGCTAGACATATTATATGTAAATTATAAAATGGAAGCTGAACAGAACAACGAATTTCTTATATCTGATTTTACTTCAGATTGCCGACATTTCGGCTGATCATAACCTTCATCAGGGTTTATCAAGAATTGATTTGATGAAGACTGGTATGGACCAGCTCTGGGACCAGCTGAATTATTGTTAAAATTAAAAACAAAAAAAAAGTTGTACTGGTCAGCTTCCGTTTTGTATTTTATTTTTAGTTATACATCTTAGATTTTGCAACTCTGCTGAGCAAGGTCTGCCATTACATCAAACAAACTCCAACATTAGTCGATGTTTCGTAACATCGTAGTTTAAACCTTCGTGTGTGTAGAATATGGCCGGGGTGGGGGCACCTGTGCCCCTCCTTAGATGGAATTTAGATGCGCTCGCGTTTTTCTTACGCGTTTGACGTTTTACTAGATGATATATATATATATATATATATATATATATATATATATATATATATATATATATATATTATATATATAATATATAAAGTGTAGAACTGGATATTCGTAAAACAGTGCTCAATACATTAATGTAGAGCGAAGTATATGTTTATGGAGGAAAGAAACAAATAAACTACGCTTTCATCCCGACAAGCCTGTTTCGTGGTTGCCCACTCATCAGGGGATTGGCACACCTTACCGATTATTAAATGCCATTTGCCAGTAAACCTCGTCTAGACTAAATTCTTCATGCAACTGATCAGTTTCGTGGAAAATGATACCCTATTCTAGACCCTATTCTGATGAGTGGGCAACCACGAAACAGGCTTGTCGGGATGAAAGCGTAGTTTATTTGTTTCTTTCCTCCATAAACATATATAATATATATATATATATATATATATAACATGACCATGCAGGTGGCGACACAGCTCGCTTATTTCCCAACATATTAAGTTGATAAGCAAAAATGCGTAGGCTTTGGATTTGTTTAACTGGCGCTGTTTTATGCATAATAGTTTGAACATTTGTCACAAGCATTTAGCATATTTGCTTATACTGCATAAATAACGTTTGCAAAACTTCTAACGACTGGCGCTGTGTAATTTAAAATGGTTCAGGATTTGACAGCTTAAAAATTTAGTGGACAGTCGCTTGCGAAAGAAGTCAGTATTTTGGTGCATGCTCGAGGAAATTTCATCGCAAGAGAAAAACAGACGTAAGGCGGGTACGTTTAAATGTGGCCTTTTTGTATGATTTTTCTTTGCCTTTTCATTTTCATCAGCAAATCTTTTACCATAATGCATGTATTACATTTTGTATTAGCGTTTGAGTCCCGGCGACCGCGCTTTAGGTCGTGATATATAGTGATATACATGCAAAAGCCAGTAGTAAAGCTTTCCTGTTATACTGTTTATTATACTATACAAAATAGTACTAATTTAACTTGACTCTATGCATGAAATCCTGAAATATGATCAGTGCCTCCAAAGAGCTCATTGTTTTGCAACATTTTAAGCCGAATCTGCTTGGGAATTTTTGTTCAGCTTCACTCCTTGCTTACTGTTCCTTCTTTCGATTGTGTCAGCTTAGAAACAAGCTTTAATTATCCACTGCCAATTTAATAGCTGAAATAGGTTCGCTTATCGCTTTTCTAGTGGAGATTTTGTTTCCAGGTGAAATATCTTGAGGAGCCATTTTGGACATTCTCTTTTTGCGGGGGAAGCAGGGGAATAATTGTCTGCGACAGCACAAATTAAAGCAACGATCGAAACTTCGAGCAAGAGAAAGTTATAATTCATCTTTCACTTGCCCGTTTATTTGGCCCGTTTTATCGCAGTTGAAAAGCTTTTTACATGTTACATAGAGGACTTCACGTTTGTTGGGGCTAAATCAGGGCAACATGCCGCCAAATACGGTGTCTGTATGGGGAATTTAGTGTCAATTAATTTCGGTAAAATTTGAATTTTCCAATATTTATGAATTAAAAACTTAGTATCAGTACTAGGAATAAGATTTTACTCATCAAATTTGAGGGATGTAGCTGTCTTAGAAAGCATTGCAGTTTTAATTTTCCATACCGTTGTCTGTAAATTTGTCCATGGATTTCGACGGGATTTCAGATCGCGCTTTTTAAGACTCACCTTCCTGTTATGTTGTTTTAGTCTTTATAAAAATTAACGTGGGAATGTTTTGTTTTTTATTTTTTCGATCCGGAAAGTAAAACAGGTGTTTAGCTAAATATTGTAAAATGCTCACTGTTAAAAATATAGCATCCAGTAGCGCATATGCTTACTGAGAGCCACTTCTCCGCGATCTGCGGGCGCCTACTGTTACTGTGTAAACGCCAATGGCAGAAACTACTACATGGAAATGTTTTTTATTCTCTACTTTTGATCAGGAAAGTAAAACAGATGCTTAGCTAGATATTCTCAAATACTCACTGTTAAATATTAGTAGCATCTAGTAGAACATATGTATGCTTACGAGCTTGAACCGATTTCCTTACTCGACGAAGAAATGACACCGCAGTAAGTGGCTTGCAATTTTCGAAGCCTGGGGGTGGGAGGAACTTACCACGTGATTATGATTTCCGCGCCATTTTTCTGCATATATCCAAAATATTCCGGGATCCGTCCACGCGGACAGACACGCGTGTCCGGAATTAATTTAAGCCTCGCCACCACACAATGAGGAGATGACGATTATATCTGCACTATAGGCCACTTCGAAAAATACCATAATACTCTTTAAAGTGCAGGTTTGGGTGGTGCTTGATGTAAGCCTGATTTTTCCAATTTCTTTCGGTGTTTTGAGCACGAACTGTACATGCTATGCTTCAACTTCTTGGCAATTTGCATACGGTGCACTGATTTGCGTACGAACACACAATGCTACGTCCTAGCGTTCCTACATGTACTCTGAATTCCATTGTGCCATTCTAACAAAGGAGTCTGAGGCTGAGCCTGCACATAAAAGATTAATATATACATAGCCCAAGCCTAAGACCGTCGCACTTTGAACAAGCTTAACTAAGGTGAAACTTAACTAAGGTGAAACTTAACTAAGGTGAAAGGTTGGAAGCACAAGAATTAAGATTGACGAACGGGCTATTTTCAATTTTAGCAATTCTCAAAAACAGTATTACGCGACCGTCTGCACAGTACATTTTTATAGACCGTACAAAAGTTCACAAAAACAACTTTTCTCTGTCTAGAATAAATAGTACCACTAGTTTCCGAATAAAATACAGTTTATGTTTGTCAAAAATTGCCCGAGAAACTGATTTGAAAATCAAAAATTGCAAAAATACACAAACATATTTGCATAAGGCGATGCGAGTGAAGATAGAACTGTACTATAAAATCAAAGTCTTGTTTTGTTTACATAAAATCGCTTTTCAATCTATCTAATGAATGAACAAACACATAAAAATGGACAACACAATCTTCTTTCGAAAAAATTTATTCAAACCTCCATTTTAGTTTACGTTTAAAAGCAAAACGCGTACCATTTAATTATAGCTCATCGAGTTCAAATATGCAAGCTTTCTTCGATGAAATTCAAGAGATCGATACAACTGAATTTAAGCACGTTTTAAAATCAATTCTCCAAAACTAACAATAACACTAATAAAAAGTCACTCACAGATTGATATCAACATAAATTCTCATCCAAAACTGTAATCTGTTTTACCTTTAAGTTCCTCGCTTGCTTGGAAATTCAAATCTCCGCTTCTGGTTCTGAAATCCGTAGAAAGCAAACATCTCCCGCATTGATAAAAACGTAATACATGAAGTTCCTCGAAGCAAGATTTTATCCCTGAAAGCTCGTCTTTTTCCACTAAAGCGGCTTCTGAGTATACCTTAATTAGTATCCCTGTCTTGAGTAGCAAACCGCGAAAAAATGCAGAAAAATAACGAGTTTAATTCTCCGCTAGACACAAGAAAACAACTAAAGTGTTTACCGAGCTCACGGCTGTGTGGCCGCGCGAAAAGCAAAATTGCTAAGATCCCGGATGTTGTCCAACACGGGCGGGCACACATGCGCCCGCGAAACATTCCGCTAGCCATGACCATGAAAAATCACGGCACCGGTTCTATGAGTATGGAGCTGCGCAGCCAGGCCTTCGGCCTCGCAAGTGCTCCGCTATTATGGTATTTTTCGAAATGGGCTATTCACGTCATTCAAATAAGAACGGATTTTTTTCATACAGAGCTCCTTTAAAAACTGGAATTTTCTAGAACGAGTTGATCATCACGTACAAGGTTAGTTAATGATTCGGCACACTCCGGGTCACTCCAGGTTAGTACAACGAATATTTCCGCTTGTTTTTTGTGAGACTTCAGCAATTCATTGCTGTTCGTGATATCGGTATCACAAAGCTAATATATTACCTTTTTCGTAAATTAACTATTTTAGATGTCTGAAAAAGTTGATTCCGTCTGCGGAGTTTAATGAGAAAAAAGATTGATCGATGCGGGCTCGCTCTGTCTTGCACGCAATTTGATTTCGCAAACAAATGTCATCGAAAAAAATACTTAGACTAGATAGTCAAATAATTTATTACCAAACTGTTTAAATACATGGCGTTACGTTGGGAATGTTTCTCTTGAAAATTAAAACCGTATTTTCAGTACCCACTCAAGTGAATTAAGGCCTGGGTCCCTGTCGATTTAAAAGAGGGTGGTCTAACGTAAACGGATTCAGAGGTATCTCTTAGATAACAATTTAGGCCAAACCGCAAACATAAACTGTTCAAACTGTATATATAATATTGTGGATTTTTTCATCACGTGACCATTCACGCCTAATTTTGTAAGAAATCCGTTGACTCAAAATTCCCACCAGTAAGCAATAGTTTTTTTTTAACAAATTTTACGTCCTAACTATGGCTATCAGTATTGTTCTTGGAACAGCGGGTGGAATGAGAGAAAACCATTTAACGGTTTTCTTTTGAACCGATTTCAAGTTGGAGTAGGCATGGCACTAGTAAAAAACAGGAAATAACACTTGACTAGTGCAACGATCCGAACCATTCCAGCCGGGTTTCCTAATTCCTGCCCATGCTGAATGTTTTTACAAAGAAAAACTAAATCTGGGAATGCAGCTAGTGGTGGGAATCTTTATTTGTGTTTTTTCGAGATAAAGGGCGTGGTCAGCCACGTGACCAGGCACTTTGAAGTTCTTTGTTCTAGTTTCTATACTTTATATTATTTAACCATCATTTGTTCCTTCATTACGTCTCAAAGGGCGAGTTTTGGAAAATAAACTAAAAGATCAAAACCAATTTTGACCCAGGCCTTAATTCACTTGAGCAAATGAACGATAATAACACAGTGCAAAAAATGACAACTGCTAAATAGAACTTGGGTGTGTCAAGGACCAAACCTTAATATAACTAGTAACAATTACTTTCTCGTTATATTTTTTAAGTGAATCTCGCTTGTGTACTTTATGTGTAGATTTGGTCGTTCGTGATCAGTTCTGCAGACGTATTGTTGATTTGTAAAGAAGCTTTGTCTGAAAATGTTTTGAGATTCACAGTGTCAATGCACGAAATCGCTTTTCACAATCAACCGATTTTCTAACTGTACCAAGTGCAAAAACAGTATCGACGCATCATAAAAATAACAGAATAAAATCTCAGTCGCAATGACTTTAAGACTGAAGTAAACGCAGCTTACACAAAAATTGGAAACGATTTAAAGGGCCATCAGATAGCTTAGTTTGTGGTACAGGAAAACTTAAAAGCTAGTGGACAGGAAAGCACCAGTAATACCGCGCGCCCTTTTGGCTGCTAGGATCTTTCTATTTTTGGTAGCGGAAAAAGTGTCGTTAAAATAACATGTCAACTTGTAAAAACGCAACTTTGTAGAGTCTTTCAGTTGTAAAAATAAACTAACCTTCGTCTCCATTTTTGGGCTTCATTATGATTATAACAAGTGAGGTTATGAGTGCTTTTAAAATTGTAACCCTCACGTAGTGTCAAACTAACTGAAAAATTTTCACCTCCAAATAACAAATGCATGACAATTATCTCGATTCCTCAAGCGCTTTTTGGACAATTTTGAAGTTTTTATTCTGTCAAACAACGCCACTGGGGAACAGAACCACGTTCCGAACAAAGGGAAAATGTTCTTTGCAAACCCGAATATTCACACCGCATTATAAAATCTGAGAACTAACTCAAACACGCTCAAACAAATAGCCAGGAAGCAAACAATATTTTCCATGTCTGCCTTTATTGTTTTTCGTTTCCGTGTTTAGTATAAAGCTAGATCCTTGACCGCATATTGTCTAAAATCAGTCAATGAGAAAAGCTTCGTCTTTTCTTCTTGTGCAGTCGTCTGAAACAAAACACGCCAACAAGTAAATTTACTTTTGTAATTTATGCTGATTCATGGTCAGTCGCTTCAATGAAGTGCAAAATTAATTTTGTAAGCTAATTGATGACTGTCTGTCCCTTTTATTTAAGAAAGCATTTAAAATCCAAAGCACGTCCGAGCCCCGCGCTAGCATACATTACAATAGAGATCAACAGACGGGAGTATAAAGGGTTGTGATTTATGCTTTTCAGATCTGTACCAACACTCAATTGGAGAGAGTTTCTTCAGCGTACACCGTTATACCAGTAAGCTAAGAGGCTATACAACAATCAATGCGGATTTCAATGGAACAGCACATACCAACATCGGATTCCAGTGAAGAGCACGGATCATCTCAAACACAAGCTGACCTCGTTGATTTAGACTTTCGCTCACTGCAGCAACAATCCCAAGTGCATTCACCTGCTCCAGTTTCGGTTCCATCCAAAGAAAGCAAGAAAACGTCCCGCAGAAGATATACCAGAGAAAGTCATAAGAGGTCAAAAACCCAGAAAGCTCTAATCCAGCTTCAACCGATCAGTACTTCACTTTGTTTCGGCGGGAGATCCACACTGCGAGGCACGCCGTGGGAAGACGCGCTAAGCGGTTCTACGGAATCTACAGATTCTACATCGTCTATTGAAAAGCGCTCTGAAAAAGCGGGAAAACGTGATCAAAGAACTTTCAAGGAGACGAAAATGGTAAGATTTTGGAAGCAGTTTTTTGGTTAGAGTTTACTGCCATGTGAGATGACAACTGGACATTAATGTAATTTCAGCGTCCACAACTGTAATTCTCTGACTGTTGAGAATATGTCGGCAAATGAGGGTTTTGAAAGACTATCAAATCACTGACTTATTGACTCGAAGTTTTACGCAGGAAATGAAGTTATGTGCTGAAAAACGTTTGTATTGAGTTGTTTAACATAATGTACTGATTGTGACACAAGATGGGTACATTTATTGAGTTGTATATAAGCTGTTGTAGAAACTTTATGCAAAAAATGTTTATTATTGCTTTCAATAATAATAATAATCACTTTATTTAAGTGTCAAGGTATTTAGCGCGCGAGCACTAATTGGGGACACTAAATAAAGAAACAAATATTCAAATAGAAAATAACATTTTAAAAATCCCAACTGGCAGGAGGCAAACCAGTTGGCTATTTAAAAATCAAAATTTTATGTTGAAAGAACAGTAATGGTTTGAAAAACCTGGAAGTACCTAAAGTACTATGCCCTATGTGTTATCATATCACCTTTTATGGTCTTTTATGTCAAAGATGGTTGACTCCGCAGGTAACACGATTTCTGTATTAAAGCGAAACAAGAAACGTTGTTTAAATAGCATCCCATTGCATCGAAAAATGAAAAAAGCAATAGCGAATGGATCGCCGTTATAATCATCATGTGGATTATAAAAATTGGACCTGGGGTTTCCATCCGCATTTACTATGCTATACTATTTCGTGATCTTATGGCGGAACAACAATGTATCAAATTCTGTGATTGATCTATCTTCATTTCAGAATATCAAAAATCATGAAAATTGAGTCGACTCGCAAAATTATAATAAACGCATTGCACTGGCCGGGAATCGAACCCGGGCCTCCCGCGTGGCAGGCGAGAATTCTACCACTGTACCACCAGTACTATTGCTTGATTGGACTTTGATGTAGCATTGACATAAAGTGAATTTAGGTCTCCGAGAATGCTTCTGATCTCCTCACTAACCTATCACCTTTTGTGTTAAAGATGGTTGACTCCGCAGGCAGATTTGAACTAAAGTGACACGTTTTCTGTAAGTGGAACAAGAAACCTTGTTAAAATGGCACCCCATGCATGAAAAAAAAAAAAACGCATAGCGTATGGACCGGCAATGTAATCATCATGTTGATTATAAAAATTGGACCCGGGGTTTCATCCGCATTTAGTATGCTATACTATTTCGTGACCTTGGGAACAAAAAAGGCATCAAGTTCTGACTGATCTTTCATTTGAAAATATTTAAAATCTTGTAAATTGAGCCGACTCACAAAACTTAAAAAAAAAAGAGAATTGCACCGGCCGGGAATCGAACCCGGGCCTCCCGCGTGGCAGGCGAGAATTCTACCACTGAACCACCAGTGCTATTACTTGTATATAATAGTCTGACATGCAATAAATTTAAGTGAGGTTTCGCAAACGTAGCAGCGAGAAAAGTGTGGAAGAGCAACAGTGTATTATTTATTTTCGAATTGTCCATAATACACTTTGTTTGCCCCACAAATTTTGCATAAACTGTTGTTTGTAAATTCTCTTAGAAGGACAAGAGCATTTCAAAACAATAGTTTATGCAAAATTTGGGGGCAAACAAAGTGTATTATGCGCAATTTGATTACATTTTCGCATTGTAAGCAATGCGACCATCTGACGATGCAAGCACCGACAAAGAAGTCATCCCCCTAATACTTAACTACAACCCTACCAACAGCTGTGCCAAGAACATCCTTACGAAAAACTTTGAAATCCACAAATCTGATCCTGAGACGATGGAAATCTTTCGTAGCTTGCGAGTCCTCGGTGCGTACCGTCGCGACTCCAACTTAAAAGACTCCTTGGTCCACAGCAATCTTCAATCCAACTCGAATACGGGGGATGACTCTAATGGAACCTTTCCCTCTCGCCGTCCACGTTGCAAGACCTGCGCCTACACCAATTCAGCGGCCCTGATCAACACTCCTGGTGGGCCGCTGACAATTCGACAGAAGTTCACATGTACGACCAGCAACCTCGTCTACATCATTGCCTGTCGTACATGTACTCTGTGTTACATCAGCGAAACTGGACGTACGCTCGGCGACAAATTCTGCGAGCATCTCAGATCGGTACGAAAGAAAGCAGATCTGCCGGTCGCTAAACACTTCTCATCTCCCGGACACACAACCGATGACATGATGGTGTCCGTGATTACAACAGGTTTTAAAAGTACCACGATGAGACGCAGTGCGGAGTGTCGTCTAATTTTCAAATGCCAAACCCTCCAACCACACGGCATGAACATTGACTTTAGTTTTATTTAGACTTCATCCGCGCGCGCTACAATGTTGCTACATGGTGGCATTTGGAACATTTAAATAGCTGACGCGCGTTTTCAGTTAACGGCTATTCACTGAGGAAGGGACAGAAGTCTCGAAACGTCTGAACACTTAGTTTCAAAAGCGCTTTTATAATTTTTTTCAAACATATTCATTTGATATGTATATATCCAGTTAGCTTGCAAGATTTTACTTTCTTATGGTCAACTGCTTGCAGGAATTTTTTCTCAGGCAATTTTCCTTTGCAGGAATTTTTTTTGGTAATTGTCACCTCCTCCCAACATTTCTAATGGTCGCCCCTAAGCAAGTTATATTTTCTTTATTACGGTAGTACTCTTTGCGGCTACAACTTGAAATACAAATCAAGGGAAACGAAGGTTACTCGAAGCCCAATTAAAATAATATGAAACGAATGCAAAACAAAAATTCCTCGATATTTCTTACCACTGTTCGATGAAATAAGCCAAATCAATGACCACAGCGTGCTCATCAACAAACTTTGCTGTCCCATCAACTGATTTGGTAGGATATGATAGCTTTCAGTGGCGAAACGATAAATAAATAGATAGCTCCCAAACGAAAGAAATCGGTTGACTTAACGAGGAATTTCTAAAACCAGTAGGCAAAATACAAAGACAATCTTTCTTCTAAATAACAGAAGCACGTAAAGCTTTTCTTCTTTCTTTTTCAGCCCGATGTTTTCCTGTAATTGTAAGTCTTGTACACTTCTTTCGAACGCCATTCCACACACACAACGTCATTATCGTCTCCAGAGCTCAACCAAACGAAACGAGGGCTCTGTGGACGAGAATGCACACACGGAAGTTTTTTTTATTCCCGGTTTCTGGCATTAAGCAAGCGCAATAGCACATTAATGCATTAGGCATGCGCTAACGGATGTCGTGGATTTTACGACATCCGGAAGGCACTGTTACCAGAGCCCTTCGTTTTTTCCGCTGACCAAACGAAACGAAGGCTCTGGGGACGAGAATGAGAACCCAGTCAAATGCAACGCATGCGCAGTTGACCAAAAAATTGTGACTGGATATTTTAGCGACTTTCCTCGGAAATGTGCTGATTTCTACGGAACCACTGGTTAGAATTTCACGAAATTTGGCACAATAATGGTTCCGAATATGCCGAACTCACCTGCCATCAGAAATTTGAAATCTAACAGAAAAGATTTTTACAAAACGCAAACATATTAAACCACAAATTACGGAAGATCCCTCTGTTAAAATTACATGAGACTAGTGTTAACATGCGAATATTTTTACGAGTTTACTGAAGACAAATGATGGACAAAATCTAACGACTAGATTTCCTGAAAATAAACGAAACCAAATATTGCAGGCTCATTTACAATCCATCGTGTTGCCATGGCAACACCCTAAAAGTTCAACAAAAATATAAAAAATATAGCATGTTGTTTAATCGTATGCCTCACCAAGTTTGGGCGCCCAGACGTTAGTAGTATTAAAATGACAATGAATGACGCATATAGGTACAGTGAAACTGTGTTCAGCGACCTTAAAGGCCCACCTTCACCCAAAATGCTGTGCGCGCCGTGATGTCTTTCTGTGCTGAATTTCGTGTAATTTCGTGTAACACGAAATTCATGCTTGAATGCGTGCAACCAATCAGATCATGAATCTGAACAATGGAACATTTCAAAACAAAAACAAACGACCGCAACGTCTTTTGGGTGAAGGTGGGCCTTTAAGCATATTCTTGCATTTTTCAAGGCACTTTGCGAAACGTTTCACCAAAATTGTGCGCCAAACACGAGGTAAAATGTTTCTACTTAATAGAAAACAGTTTTCATTTAACCAGCGGTTACTCGCGATTTGTGATTTGCCACGGTAAAAAAAATGTCACGCTATTCAGTGAATCACTTTTCCTTTGCGGTTACGTGTTGACGTCAAACGGACCTTCGTGATTGGCTCTTGTACCTTGGGCATCAAAACACCAATGCAACTTACCACGTTGAATGTCGTGGCGATTCGTGTCATCTCTTTGATGTACCTATGGATATTTAAATTTACCGAGGGAAATGTCTGTCACACTCACAAAATGCAGTTTCCCGCGGTGAAAGGGTCATTTACCAAGGTAAAAGTGCCCCGTGTAACCGCACCTAATAAACAAAATGTTCAGCCTTTCGGGCCTTGTTTTTGCTAGACATATGATATGTTAAATATAAAATGGAAGCTGAACAGAACAACGAATTTCTTATATTTTACTTCAGATTGCCGACATTTCGGCTGACCATGACCTTCATCAGGGTTTATCAAGAATTGATTTGATGAAGACTGGCATTGACGAGAAGAAAAATTGTTAAAATTAAAAACAAAAAATCTTGTACTGGTCAGCTCCCGTTTTATATTTTATTTCAGTAAAACATCTTAGATTTTCCGACTCTGCTGAGCAAGGTCTGCCACTAGATCAAACAATCTCCAACATGAGTCGATGTTTCGTACCTTCGTCTTGTGTTTGTAGAATATGGCCGGGGGTGGAGGCACCTGTGCCCCTCCTTAGATGCGTTATCAAGATGGAATTTAGATGCGCTCGCATTTTTCTTGCAGGTTTGAAGTTTTAATAGATGACATATAGAAGAAACATGCCCAGGTGGCGACACAGCTCACGCTTATTTCTCAACGTAAGTTGATAAGCAAAAATGGGTAGGCGTTGGTTTTGTTTAACTGGCGCTGTTTTATGCATAACAGTTTCAACATTTGTCACAAGTATTTAGTATATTTGCTTATCGTGCATAAATAACGTTTGCAAAACTCCTAACGACTGGTGCTGTGTTTTAAAATGATTCAGAATTTGACAGCTTAAAAATTTAGTGGACAGTCGCTTGCGAAAGAAGTCAGTATTTTTGTGCATGCTCGAGGAAATTTCATCGCAAGAGAAGAACAGACGTAAAGCGGGTACGTTTAAATGTGGTCTTTTTGTATGATTTTTCTTTGCCTTTTCACTTCCATCAACAAATATTTCACTATGTATTAAATTTTGTTTTAGCGTTTGAGTCCAACTGCGCTTTAGGTCGTGATGTACACTGATATACATGCAAAAGCCAGTAGTATAGCTTTCCCGTTATACTGTTTATTATACTATACAAAATAGTATTAACTTGTTAGTTTTGACTTGACTCTATGCATGAAATCCTGAAATATGATCAGTGCCTCTGATAGTGCCGAGCTGTTTGTTTTGCAACATTTTAAGCCGAATCTGCTTGGGAAATTTTGTTCAGTTTCACTCCTTGCTGTCTGTTCCTTCTTTCGATTGTGTCAGCTTAGAAACAAGCTTTAATTATCCACTGCCATTTTAATAGCTGAAATAGGTCCGCTTATCGCCTTTCTGGTGGATATTTTGCTTCCAGGTGAAATATCTCGAGGAGCCATGCTCTTTTTGCGGGGGAAGCAGGGGAATAATTGTCTGCGACAGCACAAATTAAAGCAAACGATCGAAACTTCGAGCAAGAGAAAGTTATAATTCATCTTTCACTTGCCCGTTTATTTGGCCCGTTTTATCGCAGTTGTAAAGCTTTTTACATGTTACATAGAGTACTTCACGCTCAGGGCAACATGCCTCCAAATACGGTGTTTGTATGGAGAATTTAGGGTCAATTAATTTCGGTAAAATTTGAATTTTCCAATATTTATGAATTAAAAAGTTACTATCAGCTAGGAATAAGATTTTACTCATCAAATTTGAAGGCTCTATAAATATTGGAAAATTCAAATTTTACCGAAATTATTTGACACTAGATTCCCCATACGAACACTGTATTTAGCGGCACGTTTTCCATGAATATCCACAACCTCCCCCCCCCCCCCCCCCCCCCCCGTCCACCCCGCCAACAAGCGCGAAAGTCCTCTCACAGATCTTTGTCCAACTCGCTCTGTGAGACGACTCACTCAGACTCACCTTCCGGTAATGTTGTTTTAGTCTTTATAAAAAAATAACATGGGAATGTTTTTTTTTGATCCTTAAAGTAAAACAGGTGTTTAGCTAAATATTGTCAAATGCTCACTGTTAAATATAGCATCCAGTAGTGCATATGCTTACAGAGAGCCACTCCTCCGCGATCTGCGGGCGCCTATTTAAGCGTCGAATTAGTAAGAGTAAACGCCAATGGAGAAAACAACTACATGGAAATGTTTTTTATTTTCTACTTTTGATCAGGAAAGTAAAACAGTTAACTAGATATTCTCAAATACTCACTGTTAAATATTAATATCATCTAGTAGAACATATGTATGCTTACGAGCTTGACCGATTTCCTTATTCGACGAAGAAACGACACCGCAAATCGCTTCCATGTTAATTACCTGGCCTGTTAAATCGATAACAATCGATCATCGGAAATCCAATCGATCAATCGATATCAATCGATAAAATTAGTTAATTGATATCGATTGATATCGGCCAATCGATGATCAATCGATAATCACAAAAAATGTCCCGCAGATGATCGATTTTATCGATTTTTGCGTGTTTTCTCCGAGCTCGTGCAACAAAATTCCGAACACAATGTCTGGTCAAGATACGCCGCATCGCGAGCGGGGAGTTACCCTTGTGATATCCGATGTTGTTGTGAAAGGGTACCAGGAGTGTTCATTTACTGTTGCAATTGGTGACGACTTCTCCGCAAGCAAGAAAAAGGGGAGATCGTGGCAATGCTTTTAAGGTGACTGATGATCGCGGACAACTTGGTCACCTACAGAGGGATTTAGTCGCTTCCCTTGGCGACTTCAAAAGCTGTTTTCAGTGTAAGTCTTGTTATGTTGTTAATTAATCGATTTTATTGAAAATCGATGGTCAATCGAATTATCACAAAAAGATACATCATCGATTGATCATCGATTTCCAATATCAATCGATTAATTGGCATCGATTGATATTGATTGATATCGATTTCATCGATCATCGATTTTATCCATTTAACAGGCCGGGTAATTAACATGCAGACATTTGCAGTAAGTGGCTTGCAATTTCCGAAGCCTGGGGGTAGGAGAAACTACCACTTGATTATGATTTCCGCGCCATTGTTCACATATATCCAGAATATTCCGGGATCCGTCCACGTGGACACGCGACAAGGGTTCAGTGATAACGAAACGATATCTACCAGTATCTAGTAATCTAACAGACTGAATTCAAGCCTCGCTATCACACAATGAGGATATGATGATTATATCTGTACTATTCACATCATTCAAATAAGAACGTATTTTCTTTAGCCAGAGCTCCTTTTAAAACTGGAATTTTCTAGAACGAGTTGAGCATCACGTACAAGGAAGTTTCGGCACACTCCGGGTCACTCCAGGTTATGTCTACAACGAATATTCTCGGGGTTTCTTTGTGAGACTTCATTGCTGTTCGTGATATCGGTATCACAAAACTAATATATTACCTTTTTCTAAATTAACTATTTCAGATGTCTGAAAAAGTTGATTCCGTCTGAGTTTAATGAGAAAAACAAAAAGGATAGATGGCTCGCTTTGTCTTGCACGCAATTTGATTTCGTAAACAAGGTCATCGATATACTTAGACTAGATAGTCAAATAATTTATTACCAAACTGTTTAAATACATGGCGTTGCGTTGGAAATTTTTCTCTTGAAAACTGAAAAATGCAGCTTTAAAACCGTATTTTCAGTACCCAAATGAACGATAATAACACTGTAAAAAATGACAACTGCCATATAAAACTTGGGTGTGTCAAGAACCAAATCTTAATATAACTAGTAGCAATTACTTTCTTGTAGTTTTTTTAAAGTTAATCTCGCTTGTGTACTTTATGTGTAGATTTGGTCGTTCGTGATCAGCTCTGCAGACTTATTGTTGATTTGTAAAGAAGTTTTGTCTGAAAATGTTTTGAGATTCACAGTGTCAATGCACGAAGTCGCTTTTCACAATCAACCGATTTTCTAACTGTACCAAGTGCAAAAACAGTATCGACGCATCATAAAAATAACAGAATAAAATCTCAGTCGCGATGACTTTAAGACTGAAGTAAACGCAGCTTACACAAAAATTGGAAAAGATTTAAAACGCCATCAGGATAGCTTAGTTTGTGGTACAGGAAAACTTAAAAGCTAGTGGACAGAAAAGCACCAGTAATACCGCGCGCCTTTTTGGCTGCTAGGATCTTTCTATTTTTGGTAGCGGAAAAAGTGTCGTTAAGATAACATGTCATTTTGTAAAAACTTTGTAGTCTTTCAGTTGTAAGAATAAAAATAACCTTCGTCTCCATTTTGGGCTTCATTATGATTATAACAAGTGAGGTTATGAGTGCTTTTAAAAATGTAAGCCTCACGTAGTGTCAAACTAACTGAAAAAAAAATTCAACTCCAAATAACAAGTGCACGACATTTATCTCGATTTCTCAAGCGCTTTTTGGACAATTTTGAAGTTTTTATTCTGTCAAACTACGCCACTGGGGAACACAACCACGTTTTTTACGAACAAAGGGAAGATGTTCTTTGTAAACCCGAATATTCACACTGTATTATAAAATCAGAGAACTATCTCAAACACGCTCAAACAAATAGCCAGGAAGTAAACAATATTTTTAAGAGCAGTTTTCTTTTTTTTTTTATGCCTGCCTTTATTATTTTTCGTTTCCGTGTTTAGGGTAAAGCTAGATCCTTGGTAATTGTATAAAATCAGTCAATGAGAAAAGCTTCGTCTTTTCTTCTTGTGCAGTCGTCTGAAACAAAACACGACAACAAGTCAATTTACTTCAGTAATTTATGCTGATTCATAGTCAGTCTCTATAATGAAGTGCAAAATTAATTTTGTAAGCTAATAAATGACTGTCTGTCCCTTTTATTTAAGAAAGCATTTAAAATCCAAAGCACGTCCGAGCCCTGCGCTAGCATACATTACAATAGAGATCAACAGACGGGAGCATAAAGGGTTGTGATTTTATGCTTTTCAGATCTATACCGACATTCAAGTGGAAAGAGTTTCTTCAGCATACACCGTTATACCAGTAAGCTAAGAGGCTATACAACAATCAATGCGGATTTCAATGGAACAGCACATGCCAACATTGGATTCCAGTGAAGAGCACGGATCATCTCAAACTCAAGCTCATGCTGATATCCTTGATTTAGACTTTCGCTCACTGCAGCAACAATCCCAAGTGCATTCACCTGCTCCAGTTTCGGTTCCATCCAAAGAAAGCAAGAAAACGTCCCGCAGAAGATATACCACAGAAAGTCATAAGAGGTCAAGAACCCAGAAAGCTCTAATCCAGCTTCAACCGATCAGTACATCACTTTGTTTCGGCGGGAGATCCACACTGCGAGGCACGCCGTGGGAAGACGCGCTAAGCGGTTCTACGGAATCTACAGATTCTACTTCGTCTATTGAAAAGCGCTCGGAAAAAGCGGGAAAACAAGATCAAAGAACTTTCAAGGAGACGAAAATGGTAACATTTTGGAAGCAGTTTTTTGGTTAGAGTTTACTGCCATGTGAGATGACCACTGGACATCAGAAGTGTAATTTCAGCGTTCACTTCTGGAATTCTCTGACTGTTGAGAACATGTCGGCAAATGACGGTTTTGACGGACTAATCACTAACTTATTGACTCGGAGTTTTATGCAGGGAATGAAGTTTTGTACTGAAAAAGGTTTGTATTGAGTTGTTTAACATAATGTACTGATTGTGAAACAAGATGGGTGCATTTATTGAGTTATATATAAGCTGTTGTAGAAACTTTATGCAAAAAATGTTTATTATTGCTTTTATTTGACGCTTATTTAAAACTGAAGAAAGTTAGAATGAATTACAGATTGCTGACACACTATTTGTTTGCAAAATTACTGTACTTGCTGGTCGATATTTTCATGGTTAAAGGCGGCTTATGTAAGAAAATTGTTCTTTAAAATAAACCGTACACCGCTAAGCTGAATCTTCTGATCATTCGTTCCTTTAAAGCGTTTAGTTTTTTTCTGTACGCGTCGCTTATTCCAAAGACCGGAAGTCTGCAATGCGGAACTGACGTAATCACTTGAAAAGCGCGCGTTTTAATCGAGTTTCCGATTTACGCAACAGTTTGTTTCCATTCTGCTCTGTTTGTCTCCATGGTTACGTAATAAGAATAGGAATTTGTTTGTTGAGGACATTGTACTGGCCGCCTTATTTGTGAGGACGACTAATTCCGTTAATAAGGTATTTACAAAACAAATTGGCAAACTCCGTAAATACGCTACTTTAGAAGAATTGTTTAGGTCCTTACGTTAGGAAGATTACATTGCTAAAACGTGTTAGTTGTATTATTTTATTTTTCAATGGCTGTAGAGTTTTTTACCTTCGAGTTACAACTATTGTTTGTTTTGTATCATTTTAAGACCCTTTAAACATCAAAGACGAATATTCTAGACTCCTGTCTTGCGTCAGTAATATTTCCCAATACTGGTACGTTGCCAAGATGGATTAGTGCTCAATAACGGCAGTGTTAGGCGATGATTTGAATATCCATGTAGAACGACCATTGTTTGTATCACTGTTACAGCTGTTACTTTACGTCAAAGCAGATTATTCTACGCCATACGCAATCTTGTGTTAGTTGCGTCACAAGCTAGGTCAACTTGTGTCACAAACAACTGGGAAGCTCTGGAGATTAATTTTTCTACTATTAAACTGCATGCATATACTCTGGGAGAATTGAATAATCTAAAGTGTGTGAAAATCCCGTTATAGTTTTGTTATTCCAGCGAATTAAATTATATGTCTCAGATTCTAACCTGCGTATGCTGCAGTCCCCCCAAATTTTGGGCAACTCAGATTTTTTGGGCAGCAAGAGAAAATTGGGTAAAGCCAGTTTTAAAGAAGCTTCCATGTTTTTTTTTTTCGAAGAGATAGATATTTTCTATTTTAACCTGAAGTCGGCGTTGTAAAAGCCCTGCTCACGCTGTCTTCAGACAAAGGTCTACTCTGAGAGCAGAGCCTTATTGATCGCCATTTGTGACTTGGAGTTTATCTTCGGACTGTGTGTGCTGAAAGTAATCCTGAGCAACACTAATAGTTTGTGCCGATATCTTCAGGGGGAAGATGGTCGACGTCATCTCCGCTCGTAGAAATGCCGACATGACCATTCAGACCCTACGCCAGTGTCGGGGTAAAGAAAGTTTCAACAGCGTATGGCAGATAGCATCAGCAATGGGTCTGAAAATGAAGAAGTGGCTGACCAATTCTCAGTTCGACTTACGAGAAGCCAGGGCACCCAGGCAAACGCCATCGCGCCGCCTTCAAGCCCTTGTAGGTGAACACGCGCAAAGACAAACGCAGCTGACACCGGAATCGCACCACCGTATTAACACTTACTATGCGTCCATCGACAAGGTGCTGTCCGAGCTTGAGCTCAGGTTGAGCGGAAATTACCAGGAAATACTCTGTGCTTTGGGAAATATCTGTCACAGTGAAAGACCTGATAAAGAAAGCTTCTTCCGCGTTGCTAAATTTTACAAAATCAACGGCGAGATTCTGGAAGCTGAGCAGAAAATGTACGCGAGTTTTCGTTGTGTGCGCGGATTAGGCTACATGACTGTTTCAGAAATGCTGGAGACAATGCACGAGAATGATCTATTTCATGTTTCCAGAGTTTTCTAATGTGGTACATATCCTTGTAGTGATACCTGCTACATCGTGTTCTGCAGAACGATCATTCAGTGCGTTGCGCAGATTGAAAACTCACCTCCGCAGCACCATGGGGCAATAACGTGTCAGTAACATCGCACTTATTAACATTGAAAGGGCATATGCCAACTCTGTAGTCAACAATGATATGGATCGTAGTATATCCAAACTGGTCTTTGTTTCACGGATCACTGATTAAGAATTGGGAAAGGATTGGACCCATTGTTCTTTGTATGAACAATGAGGTGGATCCGGAGCAAAGGCCAGGAAGGATATCGCGCGAAGGGATGGGTGGGTGGGCGCTCAAAAATTATATAAAATCCATAGACTCTTCCAGCTACAAACAAGCACCCCCACCCAACCCAGACTCCCCCTCCCTATTTTCTGAGAACACGCCTCGAACGAGTGGCCGTGGGTTTTACGGCAAAAGAGGCCCACAAGAAGGGAATGTTTACATTTATAGTCTTGAATATATTAACTGGTGTGAATCCCATGCTTTCTGTCACATTCCAGCGCTTAATCCGCTTCCGTGAAACATATTGGCCAGTTTGAATAGTAGTATATCAAGACTGGCCTTTGTTTCACGGATCACTGATTAAGAATTGGGAAAGGATTGGACCCATTGTTCTGTGTATGAACAATGAGGTGGATCACTCCGCAAGGCACCGGGATCGTAGTCCCGCAGCCTCCTCCCACTCAAGCGACGCATTTACCCATATCTCACTATCCTTCCCCAAACCTTACTCCCAAACCTTACTCCCAAACCTAACATTACATTCCTAGCTGTTCCATGTGGTCCCCTTTGGGTCATATACCCCATGGGGTGGGGGGGGGGGGGGGGGGGGGGGGTCGTGCCTGCTGCAGCACAAAGCAGTTCTTTCACGACAATATGTTCACTATCCGGGACTGATGCCACATCACAGGTCCCCAGGAGGGTTGTCGATTGGATTACCCGTTCGTGAAAAGACGCGACTGCTTCCATTGGGGTTAAGTTGGGTACAATCTCCCATTGAGGCTAGGGTGACGGCTAAAAGACACCGAAGAGAAGACGGGCGAGAGCTGGGAGTCCCCCGGGGACCAGTAGAGAGTAAGAGTCCCGGCAACAACTGCAAGAGTCGGGCACTAAGGGCTTTAGATAGCCCCGGGACAATTAAACTCACTGGTGGAAAAGGTGGGAAGCCCCCCCTGGGCGTGTGGTCCATAAAGAACGAAAAGAGAAAACAAATGAATCCAATAGGGAATAAAGACTGAGTTCAGCCACCGCCAAACACACCAAATTAACACCTGAACGTAATCCAGAATTCATCCCCGGCCAGAGAGGCGCAGGGGTAAACAAGTTCCCACTAAACAGTGAGTTCAAACTATCACCAAACACACCTAATTAATACATGGGCCGGAATTAGTATTCCTGCCCGGCCAGGGAGGCCCAAGTTTAACTAGAAATACGTGTCTCGCAGAACCTCGCGAAGCTCGGGGGAGGATGCACTGCAAAATTTTAGCAATGTGGGAGGGAGAGATGGAATTTCTGATTTGACTGGAGAGGTTGAATTGCATGCCGGCAATGGCCCCGAAATTTAAAGTTGAGACATTTTCGTTCCTAGTCGCTTCCATTTAACTTGTACTTAGTACCCTGTCTTCCTAAAATAAAATAAATGGGAGCTGGTACTGGTCAGTTTAGGGTTTTGAGCTGTGGGTCGCTGTAACTGCTATGGGACTGGGTACCAAAATATCCTCAGGCCTTCCGTCCACCTCCCCCCCCCCCCCCCCCCCCCCAAACCTACCTTCATTAATTTTTGTGAGAAGGAAAATTGGTCTGAAAGTGGATTTATAGTACTGTTGTGGACATGGGTCGAGGACAATATGCAGTGCATGTGTTGTGTTTATTTTGATTGGGTGAGAGTTTGTTTATCAGGAATACAGCTAACTCCTGCTGTCTCGATTAAATTCCATTTTTGAAGCTTGTGAGTGCTATCTCCCATGCAAATTAACCTGTTCCCTTTAGATACTGCTGATGTTTTTGTTCTATATACTGGGTATCAAATAATTGCTAACCCAATTCACTATTCGCTAGAATGGTTGAGATCGCAGGAGTTTACTGTTGCTGAAGAGTGATGTTGCACTAAACATAAGAACTCAATGGTGGTACAGTTGTAGTAAAAATAATAATTTAATCTTACTCAAAAACAGAAATGAGACTACAGTAACATAGAATAGTTAAACCTCCTAACATACCATAGATAATAGCGGAGCACGTGCCAGGCCGAAGGCCTGGCTGCGCAGCTCCATACTCATAGAACCTACGCCGTCATTTTTCATGGTCATGGCTAGCGGAATGTTTCGCGGGCGCGTGTCCGTCCGCCCGCCCGCCGTGTTGGAACAACATCCGGGATCTTGAAAGCAAGGCTTTGTTTTTCGCGCGGCCACACAGCCGTGAGCTCGGTAAACACTTTAGTTGTTTTGTTGTCTAGCGGAGAATTAAAGTCGTTATTTTCCTGCATTTTTTCGCGGTTTGCTACTCAAGACAGGGATACTAATTAAGGGATACTCAGAAGCCGCTTTAGTGGAAAAAGACAAGCTTTCAGGGATAAAATCTTGCTTCGAGGAACTTCATGTATTACGTTTTTATCAATGCGGGAGATGTTTGTTTCCTACGGATTTCAGAACCAGAAGCGGAGATTTGAATTTCCAAGCAAGCGAGGAACTTAAAGGTAAAACAGATTACAGTTTTCGATGAGAATTTATGTTGATATCAATCTGTGAGTGACTTTTTATTAGTGTTATTGTTAGTTTTGGAGAATTGATTTTAAAACGTGCTTAAATTCAGTTGTATCGATCTCTTGAATTTCATCGAAGAAAGCTTAAACTCGATGAATTATAATTAAATGGAAGAATTTGGTTTTATCAACTGAGTCGATAAGGTAAATTAGCCACCGTAAAAAGATTCGAGAAAGCTGACGTTTCGAGCGCTAGCCCTTCGTCGGAGCGAATCAAGGGATTGTGGGTAGTGTGTGGTTTTATATAGTAGGTGGAGTTTCGCTATTGGTGGAAATTTTGTGACGTGAAAAACAAATGTAAATTAGTTGAATGAAAAGCGTTCGTTAATTCCGTGGGGTTTGAGAGTGCAGATTCGAAAGATGATTTTTTGTTCTAAGTTTTTACGGCTTTCTGTGTTGCGCTGGTGTAGGGAAACGCCACAGATTGTCATGTGTTGCTTAGAATGGTTAGCAAGATTGAAATGACGAGCGACTGGTTTGGATGCGTCTTTGTCATTTTTGTCAACGTCTCGGAGATGTTCTCGAAAACGGTCGCCCAGTCTCCTCCCTGTTTCGCCAATGTATATCTTTTTGCAAAAAGTACATGTTATGCAGTAGATAACATTAACGGAGGTGCATGTAAAACGATCAGTGATTTTAATAGATCGTTTAGGTCCCGTTATTTTGTTGGCGTTGTGAATGAAAGGACAAGTGTTGCATCGTGTGCGTGCGCATTTAAAAGTTCCCGGTTCATCGTCAGATTTCAGTGTACTCGTAACTAGAAAGTTGCCTATATTTTTGTCACGTTTCAATGAAATTAGTGGGGGTTGTTGATAAAACCAAATTCTTGTGCTTCACCCCCACCGACGCAGCACCACAGTTTCTCTAGAAACTAACCCCATTCATTTATAATTAAATGGTACGCGTTTTGCTTTTAAACGTAAACTAATGGAGATTTGAATAAATTTTTTCGAAAGAAAATTGTGTTGTCCATTTTTATGTGTTTGTTCATTCATTAGATAGATTGAAAAGCGATTTTATGTAAACAAAACAAGACTGATTTTATAGTACAGTTCAACTGTACTATAAACACAACTTAATCTTCACTCGCATCGCCTTATGCAAATATGTTTGTGTATTTTTGCAATTTTTGATTTTCAAATCAGTTTCTCGGGTAATTTTTGACAAACATAATCTGTATTTTATTCGGAAACTAGTGGTACTAGTTATTCTAGACAGAGAAAAGTTGTTTTTGTGAACTTTTGTACGGTCTATAAAAATGTACTGTGCAGACGGTCGCGTAATACTGTTTTTGAGAATTGCTAAAATTGAAAATAGCCCGTTCGTCAATCTTAATTGTTGTGCTTCCAACCTTTCACCTTAGTTAAGTTTCACCTTAGTTTAACTAAGGTGAAACTTAAAAGTTTCACCTTAGTTAAGCTTGTTTAAAGTGCGACGCTGTTAGGCTTGGGCTATGTATATATATTAGGTATTAAATGTAGCATTGTCATATGCATACAATGTTATGTAATTTAAGTTTATATCAAAGTTTCTTAGTGGCCTTAGTGAGAATTTCAATAAACATCAATTTACAGTAGCGTAGATAAATTTCCACCGAATGCCAAGTTGAGATATTGCCAAACATACTTAATTGGCCCAAAGTAAATAAATTCCATCGAACACAGAGGTCAGCTATGGCTAAACACATAATATTGGCACCTGAACCTAGTTCAGTATTCGTGCCCGGCCCGAGAGGTCCAAAGTAAATGAATTTCCACTGAACAGAAAGTTCAGTTACACTGTATGGCCACTTATTGGCACCTGAACCCAGTTCAGTATTCGTGCTCGACCCGAGAGGTCCAAAGGAAATGAATTGCCACAGAACACAAGGTTCAGCTATGGCCAAACACACCTTATTGGCACCCGAACCTAGTTCGGTATTCGTGCGCGACCCGAGAGGCCCAAAGTAAATGAATTTCCACTGAACACAAAGTTCAGCCGTGGCCAAACACACCTAATTGACACCTGAAGCTAGTTCAGTATTCGTGCCCGACCCGAGAGGTCCAAAGTAAATGAATTTCCACTGAACACAAAGTTCAGCTATGGCCAAACATACCTTACTGGCACCCGAACCTAGTTCCGTATTCGCCCGTGCCGGACCCGAGAGGCCCAAAGTAAATGAATTTCCACCGAACACAAAGTTCAGCTATGGCCAAACACATCTTATTGGCACCTGAACCTAGTTCAGTATTCGTGCCGGACCCGAGAGGCCCAAAGTTCAGCTATGGCCAAACGAACCTATCGAACACCTAATTGACAACTGAACCTAGTTCAGTATTCGTACACGACCAGCGAGGCGCAAACATGACTAAATAATTTCAAAAATGCACTCAGCAACACCTACCCTACAAACGCGAAAAACCAGTCGATGTGACACCAACTGGATAGCGGAAAATATATTTGCCCCTGTGTTGGTAGCTTGAGGCTGAACGTGTGGAGCTTGTTGCCGTAACTGAAGGGCCACTTGTAGAGGTTGTTGGGGCGGTTGAACCGGTGGCTGTAGCGCTGAAGAACGGGAACTTGAGCCGAACAGTGGAACGCGCTTCGAAACGGGTGGCCGTGGGTTTTACGGCAAAAGAGGCCCACAAGAAAGGAATGTTTACATTTATAGTCTTGAATATATTAACTGGTGTGAATCCCATGGTTTCTGTCACATTCCAGCGCTTAATCCGCTTCCGTGAAACATATTGGCCAGTTTGAATAGTATCATTGATATCTTCGGCCGTCGAAATGGCAGAGACAGCTATTTCTTTTAACGTGTTTTATGAGCTCCAGTATGATAGATTCATGTGTAAGAATATTTTCACTTCATATGTAGGCCTATGTTAGTGCATCGTATGACCCTCGTTTATTTTCGACTGTTTCGAAAAAAATTGGGCAACTTGTAAAAGAGTTGCACAGGCCGGGAATCGAACCCGGACCTCCCGCGTGGCAGGCGAGAATTCTACCCTGACTGAACGAAGTAGGAGGTCGGACACCTTATTGAAACTTATATAACGTAATGTCGACACTTGTAAATAAGTTTTTAAGTGTAAAAAAAGAAAATCTAAAATTCCCTCTCAAGATTGAACCTGTGACCTCAGCTAGGCTTAGACTTACATAGCCTACCATATCACTCTACCACCTAGCTTCTCGGGTTGTTTAGGAACAAGAAACGTTGTTTAAATGGGACCCATGCATGAAAAAAAAAACAAGCAATATCGTATGGACCGGCAATGCAATTATCATGTATTTTTTTTATAATTCGACCTGGGGTTTCCATCCGCATTTACTATGCTATACTATTTCGTGATCTTGGGAACAAACATGCATCACGTTATGACTGATCTTTCATTTCAAAATACTAAAAATCATGAAAATTGAGCTGACTCACAAAACAATAATAAAAGAATTGCACTGGCCGGGAATCGAACCCGGACCTCCCGCGTGGCAGGCGAGAATTCTACCACTGAACCACCAGTGCTATTGCTTGTTTCGAGTTTGATGTAGCACCGACATGAGATAAATTAACGCCGTCTCCGAGAATGCTTCTGATCTCCTCACTAACAATAGTGTATTATCATTTCACCATTTGTGTCAAAGATGGTTGACTCCGCAGGCAGATTTGAACTAAGGTGACACGATTTCTGTAAGTGGAACAAGAAACATTGTTTAGATGGCACCCATGCATGAAAAAAAAACCAAGCAATATCGTATGGACCGGCAATGCAATTATCATGATTTTTTTATAATTCGACCTGGGGTTTCCATCCGCATTTACTATGCTATACTATTTCGTGATCTTGGGAACAAAAATGCATCACGTTCTGACTGATCTTTCATTTGAAAATATTAAAAATCATGAAAATTGAGCCGACTCACAAAACAATAATAAAAGAAATGCACTGGCCGGGAATCGAACCCGGGCCTCCCGCGTGGCAGGCGAGAATTCTACCACTGAACCACCAGTGCTGTTGCTTGCTTGATGTAGCGCTTAAGCGCTAAGTTAACCCATTGACTCCTGAGAATTTTACGTTTTTGAGTGATTTTCTGCATATAAACGAGCCATACGATTTCGTGACTCCATATTTTGGGTTACCATCGAAAGTACTGCTGTTCTAAAACACTGAATGCTCAAGTTTACCTGGAACGTCATTCTGACGTTGTCATTTTGCTTCGTTGAATTGCAATAAAGGTCATTTTTGTTATTGTCCAAATTCAAACGCTGATATTCTGCAAAAATCGCTGACTTTTTTATGTTTATTGGGTATCTCAGTTTTTGGGACTTTCTAGTCAATGCTCACAACTGCTAGTTAAGGCAATGTTCGCACGATTGAGAAAGTTGCAATTTTGTAAAGCAGTGGAGTCGTGTACGGGCGGTTTTGGACGGTTCTGGTGTCAGTGGGTTAAAAAACTTCAGTCCTTGTGGCCCCCAGTGGGGCATAGGGCCGCACTTATGAAACCTTTCCACATGTCCCTGTTCTTCGCTACTGCCTGTGCCTCTCCCCATGATAGGCCCATCTCCTTCAATTCCTTTTCTACCGTCTTTCTCCAGGTGGTCTTCGGCCTACCCCTCTTTCTTTTCCCTGCCGGCGTCCATCTTAGGGCAACTTCAGGTATCCTCTCTGGTGACATACGTAGGACATGCCCCAGCCATCTGAGCCGGCGTTTCTTGATTTCCTGCTCCACACTTGTACATCCGGTCTTCTGATACAAGTCGCTGTTAGAGATTTTGTTGGGCCAAAAGATGTTACAAATCCTTCGCAGACAGTTGTTGAGAAAGACATTGACTTTGTCCATGTCACTCTTGACAATTCTCCAGCATTCTGATCCATAAAGCAGTACAGATTTAACGTTGCTGTTGTAAATGCGCACTTTGGTCCTAAGGCTATAATTCTTAGACTTCCAGATGTTTTTGAGTCTATTAAATGCACACCTGGCTTTGCTAGCCTGGCTTTGATATCCTTCTGGGCACTGTTATCTGTGCTGATCACACTCCCGAGATAAGTGAACTCATCAGTTGTTTCCAGTGGTTCTCCGTCGATGCTAATTGTCCTTGTGGGACTCGAGTTGACACACATTATTTTGGATTTCTTTTTACTGATATTTAACCCGGTTTTCTTAGAATTCTTATTAAGATCGTCTGATTTTTCCTGAAGGCGAGAAATTGTCGAGGAAAGGATGGCAATGTCATCTGCAAAGTCGAGGTCTTGAAGGTGTGAGAAGACTGTCCACTGAATTCCATGGGTACATAGGGAAGTAGTTTGACGCATCACCCAATCGATTGTAACAAGGAAAAGGATAGGTGAGAGTATACAGCCCTGTCGCACTCCGGATTTCACTGGAAATGATTCTGTTATGGTGTTTTCGAAGATGATACTGCATTCGAAGTTAACGTAGAACATTTTAATAAGAGAGATGATCTTAGGAGGTATTCCATAAGCTTGGAGGATTCTCCATAAACTTTCCCGATGTATACTGTCAAAAGCCTTCTGGAAATCAATAAAGTTGATGCAGAGAGGTGAATTCCATTCAATAGACTGTTCCAGAATGTTGCGTAGAGCAAATATCTGGTCCATACAACCTTTACCTCTTCTAAACCCGGCCTGTTCTTCCCTAAGTGTGGTATCGATAGCCTTCTCGATGCGCTTTAGTAGTATTCTGCAGAATATCTTGCTTGGTACAGAAAGTAAGGTAATTCCCCTCCAGTTATCGCAATTGCCGAGGTCGCCTTTTTTGGGCAGTTTGAATATGAGACCCTTAGACCAATCTTTCGGAATAACTCCATGTTCCCAGACCTTGCAGAAGAGATCTGTTAATAGCCTAGATGTTGTGCCTATATCAGCTTTCAGCAGTTCGGCTTGCATTAAGTCGATTCCTGGAGCTTTTCCGTTTTTCAGGTTCTCAATTGCCGAGCGAACCTCAGCTATACCAGGGGGGCTGGTGTCTATATCAAGATAGGATTCAGAAGGTGGTGGATCTGCTGGTTCCTCTGGATCTGGTCGATTAAGGACTTCTTCAAAGTGTTGTACCCATCTAGCAGCCTGCTCCCGTTCTGTTGTTATTACTTTCCCCTGTTTGTCTTTCACTGGCATGCTGTGATTGGTGTTGTTGCCACAAAGCTGTTTGGCGATCTTGTAGACTGTACTAAATTCCCTTTTCTCTGCTGCTTCTTCTGCTTCGCTAGCCAGTTTCTCGATGAAGTTCCTTTTGTCTTTTCTTGCGCTCCGTTTTACTTCTCTATCTCTGTTCTTATACTCCTGCTGTGTCCGTTCCATCTGCCTTGAAGACTTAGCATTCAACATTTTAACCCTTGCTTTCCTTCTTGTTTCTATTTTGGCCCAGGTTTCATCTGATATCCATTTTTTGCTCGCTTTCTTTTTAAAACCAATAACTTTCTTTGCAGCATCAGTATGGGCCTCTTTGATTTGGTTCCATGAGTGTTCCACTGAACCCTGATCTGTGACATCTTCAAGAGTGGCGAGTATAGCGAACCTGTTCTTAAGTTCTAAGCTAAAGGTTTTCCAGACCTCGTTCAGTTTTAGGCGGTTGATATCAAACACTTTCCTGCGTTGCTTATTGGTGTTTGCGACCATCAGTTTGAGTTTAATTTTTGCAAATAGCATGTAGTGGTCGCTGTTTACGTCAGCACCCCGAAAAACTTTAACGTCCATTAATGATCTCCTCCATTTCTTGTTTATAATTAAGTGATCGATCTGGTTGATTGTACGACCGTCAGGGGATCTCCAGGTAAGTTTGTGAATGTTCTTGTGGGGGATGATTGTACCCCCTATTATACAGTTATTGTTCAGGCAAAAATCAACTAATCTTTCACCATTATCATTGATACTTCCACAGCCATGCTTTCCCATAGCAGCTTCACAGTTGCTGTTGTCCGAGCCAACTTTGGCATTAATATCTCCCATGATCAAAAGCATATCATGTTGAGGGACTCTGGCAACCTCGTATTGGAGTTGTTCATACCAATCATCTTTTACCTCATCCTCCGCCTCGTTTGTAGAGGCATAACACTGTAGGATAGTGAGTTTACAGTATTGGGAGTGGAACCTTGCTCTGATGATTCTGTCGCTGACAGGCTCCCATTCAATAACGGTCTTTTCTGCACTTCTGCTGATGATAAGAGCAACACCACTCGTATGTGTGTTTTCTTTTCCCGAAAACAGGATTGTAAAACCATCTCCTGTCGTTTTTCTACCCGAACCAGTCCATCTGCATTCACTTACACCAAGGATGTCTAGGTCATATCTTGTCATCTCCTTCGTAAGCTGTGCCGTCTTACCAGTTTCGAACATTGTGCGAACGTTCCATGTTGCAAGTCGTATCATTGATTTGGGCCCAAGAAAACTCCTCCTTGAGCTCATAGCTTCCCGTGGCGGGCTTTCACTAGGAGCCGTCATAATGCCAAGAGCCGTTACTTGGCTTGAAATTCCCATAGGACCCTGTGGATTTGGGTAAATAATTGCGGTTTCCGTAACTAGTATATTTTTTACGGGGTGAGGTTGTTGGCCCCACGCCCAACCCCCAACCTGGAGGGCCAGTGGTTTTCCTTCCCTTAGCACACGGGTTCCGGTTATTTAGAGGCGCCGAACACTCGCCCCTCGCCGCTGTCACTCAGCTGCCGAAGCATTCCCAGGGGCTACGATGACGGGGACGTGTGACATACGACTTCAATGGCAGAGCCTTTGGATTGACGGTAGGCATTTCCCAGCATTTTCGAGGATAACATTGGTGGCACTTGTTAACCCCACCGAGGTCTATTACCATTGCCTTGTCAGTGGGTTAAAGAGAATAAAAAAATCAAAATTTTCTGGTGAGAGAACAGTAATGGTTTGAAAAACCTGGAAGGACCTAAAGTACTATGCCCTATGTGTTATCATATCACCTTTTATGTCAAAGATGGTTGACTCCGCAGGTAACACGCACGATTGCTGTATTAAAGTGAAACAAGAAACGTTGTTTAAATAGCGTCCCAATGCATGAAAAATAAAACAAAAAAAGCAATAGCGTATGGATCGGCGTTTATAATCATCATGTGAATTACAAAAATTGGACCTGGGTTTTCCATCCGCATTTACTATGTTATTCGAGGAGTTTCAATGTGAAAGTGAGTGCTGGCGTTGGGAACAAAAATGTATCAAGTTCTGCCTGATCTTTCATTTGAAAATATTAAAAATCATGAAAATTGAGCCGACTCACAAATCAATAATAAAAGAAATGCACTGGCCGGGAATCGAACCCGGGCCTCCCGCGTGGCAGGCGAGAATTCTACCACTGAACCACCAGTGCTATTGCTTGTTCAGAGTTTGATGTAGCACTGACACGAGATAAATTAACGCCGTCTCCCAGAATGCTTCTGATCTCCTCACTACCAATAGTGTATAATCATATCATCATTTGTGTTAAAGATGGTTGAATCCACAGGCAGATTTGAACTAAGGTGACACGATTTCTGTAAGTAGAACAAGAAACGTTGTTTAGATGGTACCAATGCATGAAAAAAAAAAAAAAAAGCAATATCGTATGGACCGGCAATGCAATTATCATGAATTTTTTTATAATTCGACCTAGGGTTTCCATCCGCATTTGCTATGCTATACTATTTCGTGATCTTGGGAACAAACATGCATCACGTTATGACTGATCTTTCATTTGAAAATATTAAAAATCATGAAAATTGAGCCGACTCACAAAACAATACTAAAAGAAATGCACTGGCCGGGAATCGAACCCGGGCCTCCTGCGTGGCAGGCGAGAATTCTACCACTGAACCACCAGTGCTGTTGCTTCTTTGATGTAACGCTAAAGAGTTAAGTTAACCCATTGAGTCCTGAGAATTTTACGTTTTTGAGGGATTTTCTGCATATAAACGAGCCATACGACTTCGTGACTCCATATTTTGGGTTACCATCGAAAGTAATGCTGTTCTTAAACGCTGAATGCTCGAGTTTACCTGGAACGTCATTCTGACGTTGTCTTTTGTCTTCGCTGAATTGCAATAAAGGCTCGAATATGGTGTATCTACAATTTTTAGTAAGTTCACAGCCATTTTTCATCTTTAGTAGCTACCTGATGAGCATCATTAAGCTTGAAAGTAGTTCAGAGTCCACTTTTTCGATGAAGCGAGTTAGGTGTTGTACTTTGCTCGTTGCACTGGAAAAATGGCTGCCACGAAACGAAGTAGCCTTGGGATTCGACTCTGGATGAATTTCTCGACCTACCACGGCATATTTTGGAAGTTTCGACCACTGAAGAACACAACAAGCGCGAAATTTCGGTGGTAGGTCGGAGTGGCTGTGGACTTAGTATAAATATGTAATGTGTGGGGAAAGGAACGAACGCTGTCAGAAATTGTCGCTATTTCCCAGCATGCAGTGCGGTGGTGAGGTTGAAAATCGAGGCAAGGTCAGTATGCACTAGAACGAGAAGCTGTAGCGCTCGGCCCGAGCAACGAATAAGAGCAATGAAAATCAATGCCACGCTAGGACTAGGACTGAATTGTGCTGTGAATGTTGACTTTTGGGTTTGATTTAAATAAATAAAAACTAAAGGCAAAAACGTGACTTTTCTTGTTTTTCTATGACGTTAAAAACGGTCATGTTTGTTGTTGTCCGAATTCAAACGCTGATATTCTGCAAAAATCGCTGACTTTTTTGTGTTTATTGGGCATCTCAGTTTTTGGGACTTTCTAGTCAATGCTCACAACTGCTAGTTAAGGCAATGTTCGCACGATTGAGAAAGTTGCCATTTTTTAAAGCAGTGGAGTCGATGAAAAATGAAAAAAGCAATAGCGTATGGATCGAAGTATAAAAATTGGACCTGGGGTTTCCATCCCCATTTACTATGTTATTCGAGGAGTTTCAATGTGAAAGTGAGTGCTGGCGTTGGGAACAAAAATGTATCAAGTTCTGACTGATCTTTCATTTGAGAATATTAAAAATCATGAAAATTGTGCCGACTCACAAAACTATAATAAAAGAATTGCACTGGCCGGGAATCGAACCCGGGCCTCCCGCGTGGCAGGCGAGAATTCTACCACTGAACCACCAGTGCTATTGCTTGTTCAGAGTTTGATGTAGCACTGACACGAGATAAATTAACGCCGTCTCCCAGAATGCTTCTGATCTCCTCACTAACCAATAGTGTATTATCATATCACCATTTGTGTCAAAGATGGTTGACTCCGCAGGCAGATTTGAACTAAGGTGACACGATTTCTGTAAGTGGAACAAGAAACGTTGTTTAGATGGCACCCATGCATGAAAAAAACAAAACCAAGCAATATCGTCTGGACCGGCAATGCAATTATCATGTATTTTTTTATAATTCGACCTGGGGTTTCCATCCGCATTTACTATGCCATACTATTTCGTGATCTTGGGAACAAAAATGCATCACGTTCTGACTGATCTTTCATTTGAAAATATTAAAAATCATGAAAATTGAGCGGACTCACAAAACAATAATAAAAGAAATGCACTGGCCGGGAATCGAACCCGGGCCTCCCGCGTGGCAGACGAGAATTCTACCACTGAACCACCAGTGCTGTTGCTTCCTTGACGCAACGCTAAAGAGTCAAGTTAACCCATTGAGTCCTGAGAATTTTACGTTTTTGAGGGATTTTCTGCATATAAACGAGCCATACGACTTCGTGACTCCATATTTTGGGTTACCATCGAAAGTAATGCTGTTCTAAAACGCTGAATGATCGAGTTTACCTGGAACGTCATTCTGACTTTGTCTTTTATCTTCGCTGAATTGCAATAGAGGCTCGAATATGGTGTATCTACAATTTTTAGTAAGTTCACAGCCATTTTTCATCTTTAGTAGCTACCTGATGAGCATCATTAAGCTTGAAAGTAGTTCAGAGTCCACTTTTTCGATGAAGCGAGTTAGGTGTTGTACTTTGTTTACGAATTTGGCTCGTTGCTCGTTGAACTGGAAAAATGGCCGCCACGAAACGAAGTAGCCTTGGGATTCGACTCTGGATGAATTTCTCGACCTACCACGGCATATTTTGGAAGTTTCGACCACTGAAGAACACAACAAGCGCGAAATTTCGGTGGTAGGTCGGAGTGGCTGTGGACTTAGTATAAATATGAAATGTGTGGGGAAAGGAACGAACGCTGTCAGAAATTGTCGCTATTTCCCAGCATGCAGTGCGGTGGTGACGTTGAAAATCGAGGCAAGGTCAGTATGCACTAGAACGAGAAGCTGTAGCGCTCGGCCCGAGCAAGGAATAAGCGCAATGAAAATCAATGCTAAGCTAGGACTAGGATTGAATTGTGCTGTGAATGTTGACTTTTGGCCTTGCCACGATGATTAAAATAAATAAAAACTAAAGGCAAAAACGCGACTTTTGTTGTTTTTCTATGACGTTAAAAACGGTCATTTTTGTTATTGTCCAAATTCAAACGCTGATATTCTGCAAAAATCGCTGACTTTTTTGTGTTTATTGGGTATCTCAGTTTTTGGGACTTTCTAGTCAATGCTCACAACTGCTAGTTAAGGCAATGTTCGCACGATTGAGAAAGTTGCCATTTTTTAAAGCAGTGGAGTCGATGAAAAATGAAAAAAGCAATAGCGTATGGATCGGCGTTTATAATCATCATGTGATTATAAAAATTGGACCTGGGGTTTCCATTCGCATTTACTATGTTATTCGAGGAGTTTCAATGTGAAAGTGAGTGCTGGCGTTGGGAACAAAAATGTATCAAGTTCTGACTGATCTTTCATTTGAGAATATTAAAAATCATGAAAATTGTGCCGACTCACAAAACTATAATAAAAGAATTGCACTGGCCGGGAATCGAACCCGGGCCTCCCGCGTGGCAGGGGAGAATTCTACCACTGAACCACCAGTGCTATTACTTCTTTCGAGTTTGATGTAGCACTGACACGAGATAAATTAACGCCGTCTCCCAGAATGCTTCTGATCTCCTCACTAACCAATAGTGTATTATCATATCACCATTTGTGTCAAAGATGGTTGACTCCGCAGGCAGATTTGAACTTAGGTGACACGATTTCTGTAAGTGGAACAAGAAACGTTATTTAGATGGCACCCATGCATGAAAGAAAAAAAAAACAAGTAATATCGTCTGGACCGGCAATGCAATTATCATGTTTTTTTTTTATAATTGGACCTGGGGTTTCCATCCGCATTTACTATGCTATACTATTTCGTGATCTTGGGAACAAAAATGCATCACGTTCTGACTGATCTTTCATTTGAAAATATTAAAAATCATGAAAATTGAGCCGACTCACAAAACAATAATAAAAGAAATGCACTGGCCGGGAATCGAACCCGGGCCTCCCGCGTGGCAGGCGAGAATTCTACCACTGAACCACCAGTGCTGTTGCTTGCTTGATGTAGCGCTAAAGCGCTAAGTTAACCCATTGACTCCTGAGAATTTGACGTTTTTGAGTGATTTTCTGCATATAAACGAGCCACACGATTTCGTGACTCCATATTTTGGGTTACCATCGAAAGTAATGCTGTTCTAAAACACTGAATGCTCGAGTTTACCTGGAACGTCATTCTGACGTTGTCATTTTGCTTCGTTGAATTGCAATAAAGGCTCGAATATGGTGTATCTACAATTTTTGGTAAGTTCACAGCCATTTTTCATCTTTAGTAGCTACCTGATGAGCATCATTAAGCTTGAAAGTAGTTCAGAGTCCACTTTTTCGATGAAGCGAGTTAGGTGTTGTACTTCGTTTACGAATTTGGCTCGTTGGTCGTTGAACTGGAAAAAATGGCCGTCACGAAACGAAGTAGCCTTGAGATTCGACTCTGGATGAATTTCTCGACCTACCGCGGCATATTTTGGAAGTTGCGACCACTGAAGAACACAACAAGCGCGAAATTTCGGTGGTAGGTCGGAGTGGCTGTGGACTTAGTAATATATATAGATAGACCAAGCCTAACAGCGTCGCACTTTGAACAAGCTTAACTAAGGTGAAACTTAACTAAGGTGAAAGGTTGGAAGCACAAGAATTAAGATTGACGAAGGGGCTATTTTCAATTTTAGCAATTCTCAAAAACAGTATTACGCGACCGTCTGCACAGTACATTTTTATAGACCGTACAAAAGTTCACAAAAACAACTTTTCTCTGTCTAGAATAAATAGTACCACTAGTTTCCGAATAAAATACAGTTTATGTTTGTCAAAAATTGCCCGAGAAACTGATTTGAAAATCAAAAATTGCAAAAATACACAAACATAAGCTTATTTGCATATTAAAAGACGATGCGAGTGAAGATAGAACCGTACTAATAAAATCAAGTCTTGTTTTGTTTACATAAAATCGCTTTTCAATCTATCTAATGAATGAACAAACACATAAAAATGGACAACACAATCTTCTTTCGAAAAAATTTATTCAAATCTCCATTAGTTTACGTTTAAAAGCAAAACGCGTACCATGTAATTATAGCTCATCGAGTTCAAGCTTTCTTCGATGAAATTCAAGAGATAGGCACGTTTTAAAATCAATTCGCTAAAACTAACAATAACACTAATAACAAGTCACTCACAGATTGATATCAACATAAATTCTCATCGAAAACTGTAATCTGTTTTACCTTTTAAGTTCCTCGCTTGCTTGGAAATTCAAATCTCCGCTTCTGGTTCTAAAATCATCTCCCGCATTGATAAAAATGTAATACATGAAGTTCCTTGAAGCAAGATTTTATCCCTGAAAGCTCGTCTTTTTCCACTAAAGCGGCTTCTGAGTATACCTTAATTAGTATCCCTGTCTTGAGTAGCAAACCGCGAAAAAATGCAGGAAAATAACGAGTTTAATTCTCCGCTAGGCAAAAGAAAACTACTAAAGTGTTTACCGAGCTCACGGCTGTGTGGCCGCGCGAAAAACAAAGCCTTGCTTTCAAGATCCCGGATGTTGTTCCAACACGGCGGGCGGGCGGCGGGCGGACACGCGCCCGCGAAACATTCCGCTAGCCATGACCATGAAAAATCACGGCGTAGGTTCTATGAGTATGGAGCTGCGCAGCCAGGCCTTCGGCCTGGCAAGTGCTACGCTATAAATATGAAATGTGTGGGGAAAGGAACGAACGCTGTCAGAAATTGTGGCTATTTCCCAGCATGCAGTGCGGTGGTGAGGTTGAAAATCGAAGCAAGGTCAGTATGCACTAGAACGAGAAGCTGTAGCGCTCGGCCCGAGCAACGAATAAGAGCAATGAAAATCACTGCTAAGCTAGGACTAGGACTGAATTGTGCTGTGAATGTTGACTTTTGGGTTTGCCACGATGATTTAAATAAAGAAAAACTAAAGGCAAAAACTGAAATGAACGCGACTTTTGTTGTTTTTCTATGACGTTAAAAACGGTCATTTTTGTTATTGTCCAAATTCAAACGCTGATATTCTGCAAAAATCGCTGACTTTTTTGTGTTTATTGGGTATCTCAGTTTTTGGGACTTTCTAGTCAATGCTCACAACTGCTAGTTAAGGCAATGTTCGCACGATTGAGAAAGTTGCCATTTTTAAAGCAGTGGAGTCGTGTAGGGGCGGTTTCGGGCGGTTCTGGTGTCAGTGGGTTGAAGAGAATATAAAAATCAAAATTTTATGTTGAGAGAACAGTAATGGTACCCCATGTAACCGCACCTATTAAACAAAATTTTCAGCCTTTCGGGCCTTCTTTTTGCTAGACATGTGATATGTAAATTATAAAATGGAAGTTGAACAGAACAACGAATTTCTTATATCTGATTTTACTTCAGATTGCCGACATTTCGGCTGACCATTACCTTCATCAGACTGGTATGGACCAGCTCTGGGACCAGCTGAATTATTGTTAAAATTAAAAACAAAAAAAAGTTGTACTGGTCAGCTTCCGTTTTGTATTTTATTTCAGTTATACATCTTAGATTTTGCAACTCTGCTGAGCAAGGTCTGCCATTACATCAAACAAACTCCAACATTAGTCGATGTTTCGTAACATCGTAGTTTAAACCTTCGTGTGTGTAGAATATTGCCGGGGTGGGGGCATCTGTGCCCCTCCTTAGATGGAATTTAGATGCGCTCGCGTTTTTCTTACGTGTTTTACGTTTTAATAGATGATATATATATATATAAAACATGACCAGGTGGCGACACAGCTCGCTTATTTCCCAACATATTAAGTTGATAAGCAAAAATGCGTAGGCTTTGGATTTGTTTAACTGGCGCTGTTTTATGCATAATAGTTTGAACATTTGTCACAAGCATTTAGCATATTTGCTTATACTGCATAAATAACGTTTGCAAAACTTCTAACGACTGGCGCTGTGTAATTTAAAATGGTTCAGGATTTGACAGCTTAAAAATTTAGTGGACAGTCGCTTGCGTAAGAAGTCAGTATTTTGGTGCATGCTCGAGGAAATTTCATCGCAAGAGAAGAACAGACGTAAGGCGGGTACGTTTTTAAAAATGTGGCCTTTTTGTATGATTTTTCTTTGCCTTTTCACTTTCATCAGCAAATCTTTTACCATAATGCATGTATTACATTTTGTATTAGCGTTTGAGTCCGACTGCGCTTTAGGCCGTGATATATAGTGATATACATGCAAAAGCCAGTAGTAAAGCTTTCCTGTTATACTGTTTATTATACTATACAAAATAGTACTAATTTAACTTGACTCTATGCATGAAATCCTGAAATATGATCAGTGCCTCCAAAGTGCTGTTTGTTTTGCAACATTTTAAGCCGAACCTGCTTGGGAATTTTTGTTCAGCTTCACTCCTTGCTTACTGTTCCTTCTTTCGATTGTGTCAGCTTAGAAACAAGCTTTAATTATCCACTGCCATTTTAATAGCTGAAATAGGTTCGCTTATCGCCTTTCTAGTGGAGATTTTGTTTCCAGGTGAAATATCTTGAGGAGCCATTTTGGACATTCTCTTTTTGCGGGGGAAGCAGGGGAATAATTGTCTGCGACAGCACAAATTAAAGCAAACGATCGAAACTTCGAGCCAGAGAAAGTTATAATTCATCTTTCACTTGCCCGTTTATTTGGGCCCGTTTTATCGCAGTTGAAAAGCTTTTTACATGTTACATAGAGTACTTCACGCTTGTTGGGGCTAAATCAGGGCAACATGCCGCCAAATACGGTGTTTGTATGGGGAATTTAGTGTCAATTAATTTCGGTAAAATTTGAATTTTCCAATATTTATGAATTAAAAACTTACTATCAGTACTAGGAATAAGATTTTACTCATCAAATTTGAGGGATGTAGCTGTCTTAGAAAGCATTGCAATTTTAATTTTCCATACCGTTGTCTGTAAATTTGTCCATGGATTTCGACGGGATTTCAGATCGCGCTTTTTAAGACAGCTTCTCAGACTCACCTTCCTGTTATGTTGTTTTAGTCTTTATAAAAATTAACGTGGGAATGTTTTGTTTTCTAATTTTTTGATCCGGAAAGTAAAACAGGTGTTTAGCTAAATATTGTAAAATGCTCACTGTTAAAAATATAGCATCCAGTAGCGCATATGCTTACCGAGAGCCACTTCTCGGCGATCTGCGGGCGCCTACTGTTAGCAAAAGTTTATCATTAGATAAATTAAGCGTCGAATTAGCAGCAAATGTAAACGCCAATGGAAGAAACTACTACATGGAAATGTTTTTTATTCTCTACTTTTGATCAGGAAAGTAAAACAGATGCTTAACTAGATATTCTCAAATACTCACTGTTAAATATTAATAGCATCTAGTAGAACATATGTATGCTTACGAGCTTGCATGTTGTGACCGATTTCCTAACTCGACGAAGAAATGACACCGCAGTAAGTGGCTTGCAATTTCCGAAGCCTGGGGGTGGGAGGAACTTACCACGTGATTATGATTTCCGCGCCATTTTTCTGCATATATCCAAAATATTCCGGGATCCGTCCACGCGGACAGACACGCGTGTCCGGAATTAATTTAAGCCTCGCCACCACACAATGAGGAAATGACGATTATATCTGCACTATAGGCCACTTCGAAAAATACCATAATACTCTTTAAAGTGCAGGTTTGGGTGGTGCTTGATGTAAGCCTGATTTTTCTAATTTCTTTCAGTGTTTTGAGCACGAACTGTACATGCTATGCTTCAACTTCTTGGCAATTTGCATACGGTGCACTGGCCGTGTTTTCACGAGCGATTTTTCAAGTCGCTGAGCGAGTGACAGTCGGAAATCTCGTGAAAACAGTTGCTTGTCCAACTCGCTTAAAGTTAAGCGAGTCGGTGAACTACAATAGAATTCTCATTAAATTTAAGCCATCAAACCAGGTCTTTTAAGCTTGTCGGCAATTAAACAACAAAGAAGGGCATTGTATTGTCGTTCTTTTGTGTTCTAATTTTCTATTGTTTTAACAAAAGAAAATATATCGCGCATGGTATAAGAAAAATGAATAAAGTTCTGTCCGTGAAAACGCATAAATTTTTTAAGCTGCTTAACGCGGTCAGTAAACAAATTACCTACAGGAATGTTAAGCGAGAAAAACCGCCTCGTGAAAACACAGCCACTGATTTGCGTACAAACACGCAATGCTACGTCCTAGCGTTCCTACATGTACTCTGAATTCCATTGTGCCATTCTAACAAAGGAGTCTGAGGCTGAGCCTGCACATAAAAGCCTAAGCTAAGAGCGTCGCACTTTGAACAAGCTTAACTAAGGCCCCGTCCACACTAATCCGTTTTCAAACGAAAACGGAGCTGTTTTGCTCCGGATACGGCTATCGTCCACACTACAACGCCGAAAACGATCACTGAAAACGGAGCGATTCGAAAACGCTCTCCAGAGTGGAGCGATTTGAAAACGATGCTTTTTGAAAACGCTGTTTTCTGGCGTGGACGGAGAAAACAATGCTATCTGAAAACGGTTACGTCTTCAAAATAGCCAGACCACTCGACCGTGAAACATATCCAAGATGGCGCCATACTTCGACTGGACTGACTCCCAGTCTACACTCTCGGTGCTTTTCTGCACTTTGTATTCGTTTGTGACTTTCAGAAGTAGCTCGACTTCATCATCAGTCCATATGAAACAGTCTGTTTTAGGTTTTGGTTGCTTTCCAGCTGTTCTTGGCATCGTTTAGAAGGAAAATATCGAAGAATTCTAAACCAAAACAACACTCAACAACAAATAATCAAAAGTGGCGCCAATTTCGCGGGCCGATATATTGAAATGCGCATGCGTAGAGTCCATTTGAGCATGCGCACTTAGGGTCTCAAAGCGTTTTCAAAACAATACGGCGTTGTAACGTAGACGGGCGAAAACGATACGAAAACGATAAGTGTGGACGCAAATCTTTTTGAAAACGGAGCAAAACAGCTCCGTTTTCGTTTGAAAACGGATTAGTTTGGACGGGGCCTAAGGTGAAACTTAACTAAGGTGAAACTTAACTAAGGTGAAAGGTTGGAAGCACAAGAATTAAGATTGACGAACGGGCTATTTTCAATTTTAGCAATTCACAAAAACAGTATTACGCGACCGTCTGCACAGTACATTTTTATAGACCGTACAAAAGTTCACAAAAACAACTTTTCTCTGTCTAGAATAAACAGTACCACTAGTTTCCGAATAAAATACAGTTTATGTTTGTCAAAAATTGCCCGAGAAACTGATTTGAAAATCAAAAATTGCAAAAATACACAAACATATTTGCATAAGGCGATGCGAGTGAAGATAGAACTGTACTATAAAATCAAAGTCTTGTTTTGTTTACATAAAATCGCTTTTCAATCTATCTAATGAATGAACAAACGCATAAAAATGGACAACACAATCTTCTTTCGAAAAAATTTATTCAAATCTCCATTTTAGTTTACGTTTAAAAGCAAAACGCGTACCATTTAATTATAGCTCATCGAGTTCAAATATGCAAGCTTTCTTCGATGAAATTCAAGAGATCGATACAACTAAATTTAGGCACGTTTTAAAATCAATTCTCCAAAACTAACAATAACACTAATAAAAAGTCTCTCACAGATTGATATCAACATAAATTCTCATCGAAAACTGTAATCTGTTTTACCTTTAAGTTCCTCGCTTGCTTGGAAATTCAAATCTCCGCTTCTGGTTCTGAAATCCGTAGAAAACAAACATCTCCCGCATTAATAAAAACGTAATACATGAAGTTCCTCGAAGCAAGATTTTATTCCTGAAAGCTCGTCTTTTTCCACTAAAGCGGCTTCTGAGTATACCTTAATTAGTATCCCTGTCTTGAGTAGCAAACCGCGAAAAAATGCAGAAAAATAACGAGTTTAATTCTCCGCTAGACACAAGAAAACAACTAAAGTGTTTACCGAGCTCAGGGCTGTGTGGCCGCGCGAAAAACAAAATTGCTAAGATCCCGGATGTTGTCCAACACGGGCGGGCACACACGCGCCCGCGAAACATTCCGCTAGCCATGACCATGAAAAATCACGGCACCGGTTCTATGAGTATGGAGCTGCGCAGCCAGGCCTTCGGCCTGGCAAGTGCTCCGCTATTATGGTATTTTTCGAAATGGGCTATTCACATCATTCAAATAAGAACGGATTTTTTTTTTCATCCAGAGCTCCTTTAAAAACTGGAATCTTCTAGAACGAGTTGATCATCACGTACAAGGTTTTTAGTTAATGTTTCGGCACACTCCGGGTCACTCCAGGTTATGTCTACAACGAATATTTCCGTTTGTTTTTTGTGAGACTTCAGCAATTCATTGATGTTCGTGATATCGGTATCACAAAGCTAGTATATTACCTTTTTGTAAATTTTAGATGTCTGAAAAAGTTGATTCCGTCTGCGGAGTTTCCCCACGCAATTTGATTTCGCAAACAAATGTCATCGAAAAAAAATACTTAGACGAGATAGTCAAATAATTTATTACCAAACTGTTTAAATAAATGGCGTTACGTTGGGAATGTTTCTCTTGAAAACTAAAAATGCAGCTTTAAAACCGTATTTTCAGTACCCAAATGAACGATAATAACACAATGTAAAAAATAACAACTGCTAAATAGAACTTGGGTGTGTCAAGGACCAAATCTTAATATAACTAGTAACAATTACTTTCTCGTAGTATTTTTTAAGTTAATCTCGCTTGTGTACTTTATGTGTAGATTTGGTCGTTCGTGATCAGCTCTGCAGACTTATTGTTGATTTGTAAAGAAGCTTTGTCTGAAAATGTTTTGAGATTCACAGTGTCAATGCACGAAATCGCTTTTCACAATCAACCGATTTTCTAACTGTACCAAGTGCAAAAACAGTATCGACGCATCATAAAAATAACAGAATAAAATCTCAGTCGCAATGACTTTAAGACTGAAGTAAACGCAGCTTACACAAAAATTGGAAACGATTTAAAGGGCCATCAGATAGCTTAGTTTGTGGTACAGGAAAACTTAAAAGCTAGTGGACAGGAAAGCACCAGAAATACCGCGCGCCTTTTTGGCTGCTGGGATCTTTCTATTTTTGGTAGCGGAAAAAGTGTCGTTAAGATAACATGTCAACTTGTAAAAACGCAACTTTGTAGAGTCTTTCAGTTGTAAAAATAAACTAGCCTTCGTCTCCATTTTTGGGCTTCATTATGATTATAACAAGTGAGGTTTTGAGTGCTTTTAAAATTGTAACCCTCACGTAGTGTCAAACTAACTGAAAAATTTTCACCTCCAAATAACAAATGCATGACAATTATCTCGATTCCTCAAGCGCTTTTTGGACAATTTTGAAGTTTTTATTCTGTCAAACAACGCCACTGGGGAACAGAACCACGTTACGAACAAAGGGAAGATGTTCTTTGTAAACCCGAATATTCACACCGCATTATAAAATCAGAGAACTAACTCAAACACGCTCAAACAAATAGCCAGGAAGCAAACAATATTTTTAAGGGTAGATTTCTTTTTTCCACGCCTGCCTTTATTGTTTTTTGTTTCCGTGTTTAGGATAAAGCTAGATCCTTGACCGCCTATTGTCTAAAATCAGTCAATGAGAAAAGCTTCGTCTTTTCTTCTTGCGCAGTCGTCTGAAACAAAACACGACAACAAGTCAATTTACTTTTGTAATTTATGCTGATTCATGGTCAGTCGCTTCAATGAAGTGCAAAATTAATTTTGTAAGCTAATTGATGACCGTCTGTCCCTTTTAGTTAAGAAAGCATTTAAAATCCAAAGCACGTCCGAGCCCCGCGCTAGCATACATTACAATAGAGATCAACAGACGGGAGTATAAAGGGTTGTGATTATATGCTTTTCAGATCTATACCAACACTCAATTGGAGAGAGTTTCTTCAGCATACACCGTTATACTAGTAAGCTAAGAGGCTATACAACAATCAATGCGGATTTCAATGGAACAGCACATACCAACATCGGATTCCAATGAAGTGCACGGATCATCTCAAACTCAAGTTGACCTCGTTGATTTAGACTTTCGCTCACTGCAGCAACAATCCCAAGTGCATTCACCTGCTCCAGTTTCGGTTCCATCCAAAGAAAGCAAGAAAACGTCCCGCAGAAGATATACCAGAGAAAGTCATAAGAGGTCAAGAACCCAGAAAGCTCTAATTCAGCTTCAACCGATCAGTACTTCACTTTGTTTCGGCAGGAGATCCACACTGCGAGGCACGCCGTGGGAAGACGCGCTAAGCGGTTCTACGGAATCTACAGATTCTACATCGTCTATTGAAAAGCGCTCTGAAAAAGCGGGAAAACGTGATCAAAGAACTTTCAAGGAGACGAAAATGGTAACATTTTGGAAGCAGTTTTTTGGTTAGAGTTTACTGCCATGTGAGATGACAACTGGACATTAATGTAATTTCAGCGTCCACTACTGGAATTCTCTGACTGTTGAGAATATGTCGGCAAATGGGGGTTTTGAAAGACTATCAAATCACTGACTTATTGACTCGAAGTTTTACGCAGGGAATGAAGTTATGTGCTGAAAAACGTTTGTATTGAGTTGTTTAACATAATGTACTGATTGTGACACAAGATGGGTACATTTATTGAGTTGTATATAAGCTGTTGTAGAAACTTTATGCAAAAAATGTTTATTATTGCTTTCAATAATAATAATAATAATCACTTTATTTAAGTGTCAAGGTATTTAGCGCGCGAGCACTAATTGGGGACACTAAATAAAGAAACAAATATTCAAATAGAACATAACATTTTAAAAATCCCAACTGGCAGGAGGCAAACCAGTTGGCTATTTAAAAATCAAAATTTTATGTTGAGAGAACAGTAATGGTTTGAAAAACCTGGAAGGACCTAAAGTACTATGCCCGGCCCTATGTGTTATCATATCACCTTTTATGTCAAAGATGGTTGACTCCGCAGGTAACACGATTTCTGTATTAAAGCGAAACAAGAAACGTTGTTTAAATAGCATCCCATTGCATCGAAAAATGAAAAAAGCAATAGCGAATGGATCGCCGTTATAATCATCATGTGGATTATAAAAATTGGACCTGGGGTTTCCATCCGCATTTACTATGCTATACTATTTCGTGATCTTATGGCGGAACAACAATGTATCAAATTCTGTGATTGATCTATCTTCATTTCAGAATATCAAAAATCATGAAAATTGAGTCGACTCGCAAAATTATAATAAACGCATTGCACTGGCCGGGAATCGAACCCGGGCCTCCCGCGTGGCAGGCGAGAATTCTACCACTGAACCACCAGTGCTATTGCTTGATTGGACTTGTCGAGCTTCTGATCTCCTCACTAACCTATCACCTTTTGTGTTAAAGATGGTTGACTCCGCAGGCAGATTTGAACTAAAGTGACACGTTTTCTGTAAGTGGAACAAGAAACCTTGTTAAAATGGCACCCCATGCATGAAAAAAAAAAACGCATAGCGTATAGACCGGCAATGTAATCATCATGTTGATTATAAAAATTGGACCCGGGGTTTCCATCCGCATTTAGTATGCTATACTATTTCGTGACCTTGGGAACAAAAAAGGCATCAAGTTCTGACTGATCTTTCATTTGAAAATATTTAAAATCTTGTAAATTGAGCCGACTCACAAAACTTAAAAAAAAAAAAAGAATTGCACCGGCCGGGAATCGAACCCGGGCCTCCCGCGTGGCAGGCGAGAATTCTAGCACTGAACCACCAGTGCTATTGCTTGTTTCGAATTTGATGTAGCACTGACAGGAGATAAATTAACGCCGTCTCCCAGAATGCTTCTGATCTCCTCACTAACCAATAGTGTATTATCATATCACCATTTGTGTCAAAGATGGTTGACTCCGCAGGCAGATTTGAACTAAAGGCTGGTTCTCATATAATCGTCCCGGTCGTCCCGGTCGTCCGAGTCGTTTCAAAAAGTGCACGGACGACCGGGACGATTATATGAGAACACTTCAGAGACGACCCGGGACGATCGCAAACGACCCGGACGACTGGGACGATCGCGGTCGCTTGGATAGAACTGTGTTCTATCCGGACGACTGAGACGATCGTGAATAATCGGGGACGATCATATGAGAGCTACTCTCAGGCGACCGGGACGACTGAGGCGATCGAAGCAACCCAAATCTACCCCAGAATGCAGTATTATTGCCCAAAACATGTTGTCGGATACAGTTTACGACTGCGCTATTGACGTTCGAGACGACCGGCACGACCATATGAGAACCCAAATCGCTTGAGTCGTCCCGATCGTCTGAGTCGTTTACAAAAAACTTTTGAAACGACTCGGACGACCGGGACGACCGGGACGATTATATGAGAACCAGCCTTAAGGTGACACGATTGCTATTACCAGTGCTATTACTTGTATATAATTGTCTGACATGCAATAAATTTAAGTGAGGTTTCGCAAACGTAGCAGCGAGAAAAGTGTGGAAGAGCAACAGTGTTTTATTTATTTTCGAATTGCTCATAATACACTTTGTTTGCCCCCCAAATTTTGCATAAACTGTTGTTTGTAAATTCTCTTAGAAGGACAAGAGCATTTCAAAACAATAGTTTATGCAAAATTTGAGGGCAAACAAAGTGTATTATGGGCAATTTGATTACATTTTCGCATTGTAAGCAATGCGACCATCTGACGATGCAAGCACCGACAAAGAAGTCATCCCCCTAATACGTACCTACAACCCTACCAACAGCTGTGCCAAGAACATCCTTACGAAAAACTTTGAAATCCTCAAATCTGATCCTGAGACGATGGAAATCTTTCGTAGCTTGCGAGTCCTCGGTGCGTACCGTCGCGATTCCAACTTAAAAGACTCCTTGGTCCACAGCAATCTTCAATCCAACTCGAATACGGGGGATGACTCTAATGGAACCTTTCCCTCTCGCCGTCCACGTTGCAAGACCTGCGCCTACAACAATTCAGCGGCCCTGATCAACACTCCTGGTGGGCCGCTGACAATTCGACAGAAGTTCACATGTACGACCAGCAACCTCGTCTACATCATTGCCTGTCGTACATGTACTCTGTGTTACATCAGCGAAACTGGACGTACGCTCGGCGACAAATTCTGCGAGCATCTCAGATCGGTACGAAAGAAAGCAGATCTGCCGGTCGCTAAACACTTCTCATCTCCCGGACACACAACCGATGACATGATGGTGTCCGTGATTACAACAGGTTTTAAAAGTACCACGATGAGACGCAGTGCGGAGTGTCGTCTAATTTTCAAATGCCAAACCCTCCAACCACACGGCATGAACATTGACTTTTGTTTTATTTAGACTTCATCCGCGCGCGCTACAATGTTGCGACATGGTGGCATTTGGAACATTTAAATAGCTGACGCTCGTTTTCAGTTAACGGCTATTCACTGAGGAAGGGACAGAAGTCCCGAAACGTCTGAACATTTAGTTTCAAAAACGCTTTTATAACTTTTTTCAAACATATTCATTCCTCGCGAAGCGAGGGCCGAAGGCCCGAGCGTAGCGAGGTTAATAAATTTGGCGGCCGAAGGCCGCTCGGGTGCTCGGGTCTCGGGAGCTGAGCCGCGCGGCGCAATCGAGCGAAAAGTTTATATATATATACTGAAGATGTCGTGCAGTTGCCTAGCAACAAAAATCGCGACCGCTGACAATGGCGCGTTTTCATGTTTATTCATGGCGGCGGTCGGGCTGATGGTTTACTCATCGTCGTGAAAAAGTGTTTACTCTCGGTGCAGGGAGAGGGGGGGGGGGGGGGGTTGGAAGCCTATCCCATAATGTCTCATCATGTGACCTCGCATTTGCCAGTGATCGCCGAGGCAAGCAGTGGCTGTCAAGACACCCTTTTCAAGGCCTCTTGTCTGTCGGTCTTCTTTTGTCAGGATTTGCAATGTCAAGAAAACGTCCCTTGCAACGAACAGATACATGCTTTCGAAAATTTGTTTGAAGGATGACACGACAAACGAAATTTGCGCGCGGTTGAACGCGTAAGCATCTAACTGCTTGTCCGCCGCTATAACCTTTGTTCAAGACGGCTTTTGGAAATACAAATGTAACCCTTTTTATACTCATTTACTTGAACTTGCTTCGGTCTAAATTTGTTTTATTCCTCAAAGAATTTTCATATTCAACTCTGCAAACGTGCGCGAATTTCCTAAATCAGCTCTCCGTCCATTCAAAGCATTGACTGAAAGTACCCACACTTTGATGGTTTTATTCAGCTTGAAAAACCTGGAGGGATCTGGAGGATCTGATGTTTTAAGTCCTTATGATATTAAGGAATACGTTATTAATGTTAAAATGCTAGTGATGCTTCGATTTAGAAGGAGGTACAACTGCACTTTCCTGGTATTTTCGGGGATGATCGCCATTTTCCTGCGAGCGGAAAATGATATTTTCTAAGGACGAGGAACGAGGATTAAACTTAGAAATATAAATGAAATTCTTGCATTGTAGTTCTTTTCTGTTACCAACGAACTATTTCTCTGATTCCCAAGTCTCCCATAATTAAAACCATAAAATGAGACTACCGGCAAAATCACCGAAATATGAGATTTTACAAAAAGTTTGTTTATTCACTTCAAATGTCGCCGGTAACTCGTTGCGTTGTATCATGGGATAGGCTTCCAACCCCCCCACCTCCCCCCACACCCCCCCCCCCCACCCCCACCCCCGCTCTTGGTGAAACACGACCAATTTCTGATGCAAATAAGAAAGAACAGCAAATACAACAACGCTGGATTGAACAAGTGGCTGGAAATCCTTTCTCGAGAAGATTAACCACCGAAACTCCGCTGGAGCGAGAACGGCGACTTGAAATTCAACGCGATCGAGCAACGAAGAAACAACGACAGCATCGATTACAAAGACTTCGAACAGCCTGACCAAATGCCTCCATTAGAATTCTGAACGAAACCGATCAGAAGAGGCGACACCGACTGGAAGTGTTAGACAAAATGATTCTGTTTATAGACGCAACGAGAGTAAACACTGATTACAGGAAAGGCTCAAAGAAGAAGAACGATTAAGAAATCTAGCTCAAATCACCGCACTTTAATCTGCTCTTTAATGCTCTTCAATTGAAACAACCTATATTTAAAGGCAAGCAATCTTAAACTTATACACAACCCTCCATAAATTATTCTTTAATCTACCTTTTGCAAAAAAAAAAGCGATTTCAAGTAGCTGAACAACTGACAGGCAGATCATAAGAGGATATTTTTCAATATAAAAAATTAGTACTCAAACACTGGAAACTATTGTCTTAGTACATGCTGTAAATTGATCATTATTGATTTTCTCGCATACATTGCTTATGATATTTGCAATGAATATGTTGCTTCATCTTGAATATTCATGTTTAACTTTTGTAATCATTTTCGTAATTCTCATGACCTGTATCCTATTAACTCCTGCAATCTCAACCATTCAAGCGAATAGTGAATTGAATTAGCAATTATTTGATACACAGTACATAGAACAACAGCTACAGAAGTATGTAAAGGGAACCGGTTAATTTTGGGAGATAGCACACACAAACTTCAAAAAGGCCCACATCGCTAAAATTTTGTAGTGCATCCTCCCCCGAGCTTCGCGAGGTTCTGCGAGACACGTATTTCTAGTTTGATATGTATATATCCAGTTAGCTTGCAAGATTTTACTTTTTTATGGTCAACTGCTTGCAGGAATTTTGTCTCAGGCAATTTTCCTTTGCAGGATTTTTTTTTTGGTAATTGTCACCCCTCCCCCCCCCCCCCCTCCCTCCCAACATTTCTAATGGTCGCCCCTAAGCAAGTTATATTTTCTTTATTACGGTAGTACTCTTTGCGGTTACAACTTGAAATACAAATCAAGGGAAACGAAGGTTACTCGAAGCCCAATTAAAATAACATGAAACGAATGCAAAACAAAAATTCCTCGATATTTCTTACCACTGTTCGATGAAATAAGCCAAACCAATGACCACAGCGTGCTCATCAACAAACTTTGCTGTCCCATCAACTGATTTGGTAGGATATGATAGCTTTCAGTGGCGAAACGATAAATAGATAGCTCCCAAACGAAAGAAATCGGTTGACTTAAGGTTACAGTGTACCTTCGGGGGTGTCTCCAGCATAACAGCTCTAGCGTCTTAAGATTACACTTAATATACCTAAACCCAGATATCAAATTAAAGCTTATAGAGCTGGCTATCTAAATATGGAAACCATTTGCTAATAAAATTAATTGTCGAATTTTTTACGACGTCTAAATTCGAACGTCCGAATCAGCTTTAAAACGCTATAACTCAAAGCGATTATTATATTTTGCTAATTTGATTTGTTCTCGGGTTTCCGGACACGAAGCGCTAAAAAAACGTGTCGGCGATTTCCCATATTCAATTGCGGTGAAAAGTTACAGAATATTTTCGAAAAGGGGAGAAAAAAATTGGAATGATCGCACGGAAATGGCTCTTGACGAAAAAGTTTTCGGAATTAAGAAATTCGCCGACACGTTTTTGTTGATTATATGTTAGCCTAGCTTCTGTCCAAATTTAAGGAAAATCGAACAAATTCCCTTTGAGTTGTAGCTCTTTAAAGTGTCCCCAACAAGCGAAAAATTAACTTTGAGAAAACGGCGCTTAAAAAAACATATCGCTTAATAAACAAACTCCGCCCACAAAAGTTATACCGTCATTTCTCCGTCAATTTTCACTATTTTTCGATAATTTTTTTTGGATGAAAGTTCATTCTGTAAACTTTATTTTAACGCCAAAAAAAAATTTTTCAATAAATTTTCGATCTGAAGGTACACTGTAACCTTAACGAGGAATTTCTAAAACCAGTAGGCAAAATACAAAGACAATCTTTCTTCTAAATAACAGAAGCACGTAAAGCTTTTCTTCTTTCTTTTTCAGCCCGATGTTTTCCTGTAATTGTAAGTCTTGTACACTCCTTTCGAACGCCATTCCACACACACAACGTCATTCTCGTCTCCAGAGCTCAACCAAACGAAACGAGGGCTCTGTGGACGAGAATGCACACACGGAAGTTTTTTTATTCCCGGTTTCTGGCATTGAGCAAGCGCAATAGTACATTAATGCATTAGGCATGCGCTAACGGATGTCGTGGATTTTACGACATCCGGAAGGCACTGTTACCAGAGCCTTTCGTTTTTTCCGCTGACCAAACGAAACGAAGGCTCTGGGGACGAGAATGAGAACCCAGTCAAATGCAACGCATGCGCAGTTGACCAAAAAATTGTGACTGGATATTTTAGCGACTTTCCTCGGAAATGTGCTGAATTCTACGGAACCACTGGTTAGAATTTCACGAAATTTGGCACAATAATGGTTCCGAATATGCCGAACTCACCTGCCATCAGAAATTTGAAATCTAACAGAAGAGATTTTTACAAAACGCAAACATATTAAACCACATATTACGGAAGATCCCTCTGTTAAAATTACATGAGACTAGTGTTAACATGCGAATATTTTTACGAGTTTACTGAAGACAAATGATGGACAAAATCTAACGACTAGATTTCCTGAAAATAAACGAAACCAAATATTGCAGGCTCATTTACAATCCATCGTGTTGCCATGGCAACACCCTAAAAGCTCAACAAAAATATAAAAAATATAGCACGTTGCTTAATCGTATGCCTCACCAAGTTTGGGCGCCCAGACGTTAGTAGTATTAAAATGACAATGAATGACGCATAGGTACAGTGAAACTGTGTTCAGCCACCTTAAAGGCCCACCTTCATCCAAAATGCTGTGCGCGCCGTGATCTCTTTCTGTGCTGAATTTCGTGTAATTTCGTGTAACACGAAATTCATGCTTGAATGCGTGCAACCAATCAGATCATGAATATGAACAATGGAACATTTCAAAATAAAAACAAACGACCGCAACGTCTTTTGGGTGAAGGTGGGCCTTTAAGCATATTCTTGCATTTTTCAAGGCACTTTGCGAAACGTTTAACCAAAATTGTGCGCCAAACACGAGGTAAAATGTTTCTACTTAATAGAAAACAGTTTTCATTTAACCAGCGGTTACTCGCGATTTGTGATTTGCCACGGTAAAAAAAATGTCACGCTATTCAGTGAATCACTTTTCCTTTGCTGTTACGTGTTGACGTCAAAAGGACCTTCGTGATTGGCTCTTGTACCTTGGGCATCAAAACACCAATGCAACTTACCACGTTGAATGTCGTGGCGATTCGTGTCATCTCTTTGATGTACCTATGGATATTTAAATTTACCGAGGGAAATGTCTGTCACACTCACTAAATGCAGTTTCCCGCGGTGAAAGGGTCATTTACCAAGGTAAAAGTGCCCCGTGTAACCGCACCTAATAAACAAAATGTTCAGCCTTTCGGGCCTTGTTTTTGCTAGACATATGATATGTTAAATATAAAATGGAAGCTGAACAGAACAACGAATTTCTTATATTTTCTTCAGATTGGCGACATTTCGGCTGACCATGACCTTCATCAGGGTTTATCAAAATTGATTTGATGAAGACTGGCATTGACTAGAAGAAAAATTGTTAAAATTAAAAACAAAAAAACTTGTACTGGTCAGCTCCCGTTTTATATTTTATTTCAGTAAAACATCTTAGATTTTCCGACTCTGCTGAGCAAGGTCTGCCACTAGATCAAACAATCTCCAACATGAGTCGATGTTTCGTACCTTAGTCTTGTGTTTGTAGAATATGGCCGGGGGTGGAGGCACCTGTGTCCCTCCTTAGATGCGTTATCAAGAAGGAATTTAGATGCGCTCGCATTTTTCTTGCAGGTTTGAAGTTTTAATAGATGACATATAGAAGAAACATGCCCAGGTGGCGACACAGCTCGCGCTTATTTCTCAACGTAAGTTGATAAGCAAAAATGCGTAGGCGTTGGTTTTGTTTAACTGGCGCTGTTTTATGCATAACAGTTTCAACATTTGTCACAAGTATTTAGTATATTTGCTTATCGTGCATAAATAACGTTTGCAAAACTCCTAACGACTGGTGCTGTGTTTTAAAATGATTCAGAATTTGACAGCTTAAAAATTTAGTGGACAGTCGCTTGCGAAAGAAGTCAGTATTTTTGTGCATGCTCGAGGAAATTTCATCGCAAGAGAAGAACAGACGTAAAGCAGGTACGTTTAAATGTGGCCTTTTTGTATGATTTTTCTTTGCCTTTTCACTTCCATCAACAAATATTTCACTATGTATTAAATTTTGTTTTAGCGTTTGAGTCCAACTGCGCTTTAGGTCGTGATCTACAGTGATATACATGCAAAAGCCAGTAGTATAGCTTTCCCGTTATACTGTTTATTATACTATACAAAATAGTATTAACTTGTTAGTTTTGACTTGACTCTATGCACGAAATCCTGAAATATGATCAGTGCCTCTGATAGTGCCGAGCTGTTTGTTTTGCAACATTTTAAGCCGAATCTGCTTGGGAAATTTTGTTCAGTTTCACTCCTTGCTGACTGTTCCTTCTTTCGATTGTGTCAGCTTAGAAACAAGCTTTAATTATCCACTGCCATTTTAATAGCTGAAATAGGTCCGCTTATCGCCTTTCTGGTGGATATTTTGCTTCCAGGTGAAATATCTCGAGGAGCCATGCTCTTTTTGCGGGGGAAGCAGGGAAATAATTGTCTGCGACAGCACAAATTAAAGCAACGATCGAAACTTCGAGCAAGAGAAAGTTATAATTCATCTTTCACTTGCCCGTTTATTTGGCCCGTTTTTATCGCAGTTGTAAAGCTTTTTACATGTTACATAGAGTACTTCACGCTCAGGGCAACATGCCGCCAAATACGGTGTTTGTATGGAGAATTCAGGGTCAATTAATTTCGGTAAAATTTGAATTTTCCAATATTTATGAATTAAAAAGTTACTATCAGTACTAGGAATAAGATTTTACTCATCAAATTTGAAGGATCTATAAATATTGGAAAATTCAAATTTTACCGAAATTATTTGACACTAGATTCCCCATACGAACACTGTATTTAGCGGCACGTTTTCCATGAATATCCACACCTCCCCCCCCCCCCCCCCCCCCTCCACCCCGCCAACAAGCGCGAAAGTCCTCTCACAGATCTTTGTCCAACTCGCTCTGTGAGACGACTCACTCAGACTCACCTCCCGGTAATGTTGTTTTAGTCTTTATAAAAAAATAACATGGGAATGTTTTTTTTTTATCCTTAAAGTAAAACAGGTGTTTAGCTAAATATTGTCAAATGCTCACTGTTAAATATAGCATCCAGTAGTGCATATGCTTACAGAGAGCCACTCCTCCGCGATCTGCGGGCGCCTATTTAAGCGTCGAATTAGTAAGAGTAAACGCCAATGGAGAAAACAACTACATGGAAATGTTTTTTATTTTCTACTTTTGATCAGGAAAGTAAAACAGTTAACTAGATATTCTCAAATACTCACTGTTAAATATTAATATCATCTAGTAGAACATATGTATGCTTACGAGCTTGACCGATTTCCTTATTCGACGAAGAAACGACACCGCAAATCGCTTCCATGTTAATTACCTGGCCTGTTAAATCGATAACAATCGATCATCGGAAATCCAATCGATCAATCGATATCAATCGATAAAATTAGTTAATTGATAACGATTGATATCGGCCAATCGATGATCAATCGATAATCACAAAAAATGTCCCGCAGATGATCGATTTTATCGATTTTTGCGTGTTTTCTCCGAGCTCGTGCAACAAAATTCCGAACACAATGTCTGGTCAAGATACGCCGCATCGCGAGCGGGGAGTTACCCTTGTGATATCCGATGTTGTTGTGAAAGGGTACCAGGAGTGTTCATTTACTGTTGCAATTGGTGACGACTTCTCCGCAAGCAAGAAAAAGGGGAGATCGTGGCAATGCTTTTAAGGTGACTGATGATCGCGGACAACTTGGTCACCTACAGAGGGATTTAGTCGCTTCCCTTGGCGACTTCAAAAGCTGTTTTCAGTGTAAGTCTTGTTATGTTGTTAATTAATCGATTTTATTGAAAATCGATGGTCAATCGAATTATCACAAAAAGATACATCATCGATTGATCATCGATTTCCAATATCAATCGATTAATTGGCATCGATTGATATTGATTGATATCGATTTCATCGATCATCGATTTTATCCATTTAACAGGCCGGGTAATTAACATGCAGACATTTGCAGTAAGTGGCTTGCAATTTCCGAAGCCTGGGGGTAGGAGAAACTACCACTTGATTATGATTTCCGCGCCATTGTTCACATATATCCAGAATATTCCGGGATCCGTCCACGTGGACACGCGACAAGGGTTCAGTGATAACGAAACGATATCTACCAGTATCTAGTAATCTAACAGACTGAATTCAAGCCTCGCTATCACACAATGAGGATATGATGATTATATCTGTACTATTCACATCATTCAAATAAGAACGTATTTTCTTTAGCCAGAGCTCCTTTTAAAACTGGAATTTTCTAGAACGAGTTGAGCATCACGTAGAAGGAAGTTTCGGCACACTCCGGGTCACTCCAGGTTATGTCTACAACGAATATTCTCGGGGTTTCTTTGTGAGACTTCGTTGCTGTTCGTGATATCGGTATCACAAAACTAATATATTACCTTTTTCTAAATTAACTATTTCAGATGTCTGAAAAAGTTGATTCCGTCTGAGTTTAATGAGAAAAACAAAAAGGATAGATGGCTCGCTTTGTCTTGCACGCAATTTGATTTCGTAAACAAGGTCATCGATATACTTAGACTAGATAGTCAAATAATTTATTACCAAACTGTTTAAATACATGGCGTTGCGTTGGAAATTTTTCTCTTGAAAACTGAAAATGCAGTTTTAAAACCGTATTTTCAGTACCCAAATGAACGATAATAACACTGTAAAAAATGACAACTGCCATATAAAACTTGGGTGTGTCAAGAACCAAATCTTAATATAACTAGTAGCAATTACTTTCTTGTAGTTTTTTTAAAGTTAATCTCGCTTGTGTACTTTATGTGTAGATTTGGTCGTTCGTGATCAGCTCTGCAGACTTATTGTTGATTTGTAAAGAAGTTTTGTCTGAAAATGTTTTGAGATTCACAGTGTCAATGCACGAAGTCGCTTTTCACAATCAACCGATTTTCTAACTGTACCAAGTGCAAAAACAGTATCGACGCATCATAAAAATAACAGAATAAAATCTCAGTCGCGATGACTTTAAGACTGAAGTAAACGCAGCTTACACAAAAATTGGAAAAGATTTAAAACGCCATCAGGATAGCTTAGTTTGTGGTACAGGAAAACTTAAAAGCTAGTGGACAGAAAAGCACCAGTAATACCGCGCACCTTTTTGGCTGCTAGGATCTTTCTATTTTTGGTAGCGGAAAAAGTGTCGTTAAGATAACATGTCATTTTGTAAACACTTTGTAGTCTTTCAGTTGTAAGAATAAAAATAACCTTCGTCTCCATTTTGGGCTTCATTATGATTATAACAAGTGAGGTTATGAGTGCTTTTAAAAATGTAAGCCTCACGTAGTGTCAAACTAACTGAAAAAAAAATTCAACTCCAAATAACAAGTGCACGACATTTATCTCGATTTCTCAAGCGCTTTTTGGACAATTTTGAAGTTTTTATTCTGTCAAACAACGCCACTGGGGAACACAACCACGTTTTTTACGAACAAAGGGAAGATGTTCTTTGTAAACCCGAATATTCACACTGTATTATAAAATCAGAGAACTATCTCAAACACGCTCAAACAAATAGCCAGGAAGTAAACAATATTTTTAAGAGCAGTTTTCTTTTTTTTTTTTATGCCTGCCTTTATTATTTTTCGTTTCCGTGTTTAGGGTAAAGCTAGATCCTTGGTAATTGTATAAAATCAGTCAATGAGAAAAGCTTCGTCTTTTCTTCTTGTGCAGTCGTCTGAAACAAAACACGACAACAAGTCAATTTACTTCAGTAATTTATGCTGATTCATAGTCAGTCTCTATAATGAAGTGCAAAATTAATTTTGTAAGCTAATAAATGACTGTCTGTCCCTTTTATTTAAGAAAGCATTTAAAATCCAAAGCACGTCCGAGCCCTGCGCTAGCATACATTACAATAGAGATCAACAGACGGGAGCATAAAGGGTTGTGATTTTATGCTTTTCAGATCTATACCGACATTCAAGTGGAAAGAGTTTCTTCAGCATACACCGTTATACCAGTAAGCTAAGAGGCTATACAACAATCAATGCGGATTTCAATGGAACAGCACATGCCAACATTGGATTCCAGTGAAGAGCACGGATCATCTCAAACTCAAGCTCATGCTGATATCCTTGATTTAGACTTTCGCTCACTGCAGCAACAATCCCAAGTGCATTCACCTGCTCCAGTTTCGGTTCCATCCAAAGAAAGCAAGAAAACGTCCCGCAGAAGATATACCACAGAAAGTCATAAGAGGTCAAGAACCCAGAAAGCTCTAATCCAGCTTCAACCGATCAGTACATCACTTTGTTTCGGCGGGAGATCCACACTGCGAGGCACGCCGTGGGAAGACGCGCTAAGCGGTTCTACGGAATCTACAGATTCTACTTCGTCTATTGAAAAGCGCTCGGAAAAAGCGGGAAAACAAGATCAAAGAACTTTCAAGGAGACGAAAATGGTAACATTTTGGAAGCAGTTTTTTGGTTAGAGTTTACTGCCATGTGAGATGACCACTGGACATCAGAAGTGTAATTTCAGCGTTCACTACTGGAATTCTCTGACTGTTGAGAACATGTCGGCAAATGACGGTTTTGACGGACTAATCACTAACTTATTGACTCGGAGTTTTATGCAGGGAATGAAGTTTTGTACTGAAAAAGGTTTGTATTGAGTTGTTTAACATAATGTACTGATTGTGAAACAAGATGGGTGCATTTATTGAGTTATATATAAGCTGTTGTAGAAACTTTATGCAAAAAATGTTTATTATTGCTTTTATTTGACGCTTATTTAAAACTGAAGAAAGTTAGAATGAATTACAGATTGCTGACACACTATTTGTTTGCAAAATTACTGTACTTGCTGGTCGATATTTTCATGGTTAAAGGCGGCTTATGTAAGAAAATTGTTCTTTAAAATAAACCGTACACCGCTAAGCTGAATCTTCTGATCATTCGTTCCTTTAAAGCGTTTAGTTTTTTCTGTACGCGTCGCTTATTCCAAAGACCGGAAGTCTGCAATGCGGAACTGACGTAATCACTTGAAAAGCGCGCGTTTTAATCGAGTTTCCGATTTACGCAACAGTTTGTTTCCATTCTGCTCTGTTTGTCTCCATGGTTACGTAATAAGAATAGGGATTTGTTTGTCGAGGACATTGTACTGGCCGCCTTATTTGTGAGGACGACTAATTCCGTTAATAAGGTATTTACAAAACAAATTGGCAAACTCCGTAAATACGCTACTTTAGAAGAATTGTTTAGGTCCTTACGTTAGGAAGATTACATTGCAAAAATGTGTTAGTTGTATTATTTTATTTTTCAATGGCTGTAGAGTTTTTTACCTTCGAGTTACAACTATTGTTTGTTTTGTATCATTTTAAGACCCTTTAAACATCAAAGACGAATATTCTAGACTCCTGTCTTGCGTCAGTAATATTTCCCAATACTGGTACGTTGCCAAGATGGATTAGTGCTCAATAACGGCAGTGTTAGGCGATGATTTGAATATCCATGTAGAACGACCATTGTTTGTATCACTGTTACAGCTGTTACTTTACGTCAAAGCAGATTATTCTACGCCATACGCAATCTTGTGTTAGTTGCGTCACAAGCTAGGTCAACTTGTGTCACAAACAACTGGGAAGCTCTGGAGATTAATTTTTCTACTATTAAACTGCATGCATATACTCTGGGAGAATTGAATAATCTAAAGTGTGTGAAAATCCCGTTATAGTTTTGTTATTCCAGCGAATTAAATTATATGTCTCAGATTCTAACCTGCGTATGCTGCAGTCCCCCCAAATTTTGGGCAACTCAGATTTTTTGTAGACTACGAGCAGTCTCTCTTTCCCAGCGTTAGTCCGTCGAGCGAGAAACGAAAAAACATTAACGAACGGATAATGGCCGCGCGAAACTGGGGGCGAGGCAGGCGCGCGGGAAAAGAGAGACTACAGACAAAGCCCAAGCGTTTGACTTACGCGGTGCTCTCACAACTCAAAAGTCTGATTGGTTCTTTATCGAAGATCTGTCAACAAGCGTAACGCCGCGGTGACGAGTTGTCAACACTCGAGATCAATGTCATGGCTGACAAGCTCCAGGAATGTTTATCTCGATTTCCCATAATTCAAACCAGCGTTGAAACCAGAGCAGATCGAAGCGCTTGAAGCTCTTATCGAAGGATGCGATGTCCTCGCTATTTTGCCTACTGGGTTCGGAAAGAGCCTTATGTATCAATCGTTTTGCCAAAGAAAACTCTCTTCGAACCCGAAAGCGAGTGTTCTTGTGATTTCGCCGCTCAACAGCATCGTGGTCGAACCAGTCAACGAATTAACTGAACTTAGCCTTCCTGCCATCCATTTGAAGGAGAACGACGCAGATTGCATGAAAGCCATCTCTGAAGGGAATTTTAGATTTATATTTTGTTGTGCTGAGGCCTGTTTATCGGAGGAATTTCAAAATTTGTTGAATCAGAAAACACAAGGCCGGATATCCAAATGGTGGTTGTTGACGAATCTCACATGGTGTAAAATGGGATTGGCAGGCCTGCACCACTCTTACCTCATGTTTTAAATGCCATTTGTTCCTTCTATAGGTTTTGAACGGGTATTCCACATTTAGCCGTTGGTTAAGGAGGATTTTTGTTTAGACTGAGTTTTTAAACTATCAAAAGCCGCGTGCAACGGACTAGAGGTCAAGTCTGTCGGTTGTGGTTTCCCGTGGTGTTGCGCTTGTAGATTTTGACCTCATTTTAGCGTCCCTTTTTGCCTGGCGGCTGGTGTGTTGTTTTCGCCTTTAATATTGTAGAGTTTTATGTAGGAAAGGTTTAAATTTCTCAAACTTTTCTCTCTAAAATACCGGAAAGGATCTGAAATGATCTGTTGGCCGTGAATGTCTTTCCTGCTATTAATGTCACGCTGGGCCCAGCTATTTTAGTTTTGTCTTTGCAGGATTTTAATTTTCAGGATCCAAGCTTTATAGCAGACAGAGTTGTAACTTAATAAGCTATTCAACTTGTAGAAAGTTGAAGTTTGTCTCAGTCAAGGCTGCCGTAATTTTAGGTTCCATTCGCTACGCTTTATAGTTGCGTGGAGCTCGCTGTTTATACTAAAAACTTCGTCGGCAATTTTGATAATCTAGCGACTGCTTCGTTTACGCCACTATGTCATTCAAGTGTAAAATGGGGTTGGCACTCTTCCCTTATGTTTATAAAATGCCATTTGCTCCTTCTATACGTTTTGAGCGGGTATTCTACATTTAGCCGTTTGTTACAAAAAAGAGGATTTTAGTTTAAACTGAATTTTTAAACCTTTCAAAAGCCGCATGCAACGGACTTTGAAGGTCAAGTCTGTCGGTTGTGGTTTCCCGTGGTGTTGCGCTGGAATAACTTTTGAAGTTACATCTACGGACACGGCAAAAATCGTGGCAAGAAGGTTCCTTTGCTTCCCGGTCTACCTCTTATGGCTTTTTTCGGAGAATCGTTCGGAGAACTCATCTCTTTCGCGGCATTTTACTCTCTTCGCGCTAAAAGGGATTTGGTTTCGGGTAGATCTCCCGCATTGCGATGACATGTAGATTGACAGGATGTCAAAAGAAGTAAATCTGATACCGAAAAATCACTCGACCGTGAAAGTGCATTCGCTTGGGCTTTGTCTGTAGTCTCTCTTTTCCCGCGCGCGCCTGCCTCGCCCCCAGTTTCGCGCGGCCATTATCCGTTCGCTAATGTTTTTTAGTTTCTCGCTCGACGGACTAACGCTGGGAAAGAGAGACTGCTCGTAGTCTAGATTTTTTGGGCAGCAAGAGAAAATTGGGTAAAGCCAGTTTTAAAGAAGCTTCCATGTTTTTTTTTTCGAAGAGATAGATATTTTCTATTTTAACCTGAAGTCGGCGTTGTAAAAGCCCTGCTCACGCTGTCTTCAGACAAAGGTCTACTCTGAGAGCAGAGCCTTATTGATCGCCATTTGTGACTTGGAGTTTATCTTCGGACTGTGTGTGCTGAAAGTAATCCTGAGCAACACTAATAGTTTGTGCCGATATCTTCAGGGGGAAGATGGTCGACGTCATCTCCGCTCGTAGAAATGCCGACATGACCATTCAGACCCTACGCCAGTGTCGGGGGTAAAGAAAGTTTCAACAGCGTATGGCAGATAGCATCAGCAATGGGTCTGAAAATGAAGAAGTGGCTAGGGCACCCAGGCAAACGCCATCGCGCCGCCTTCAAGCCCTTGTAGGTGAACACGCGCAAAGACAAACGCAGCTGACACCGGAATCGCACCACCGTATTAACACTTACTATGCGTCCATCGACAAGGTGCTGTCCGAGCTTGAGCTCAGGTTGAGCGGAAATTACCAGGAAATACTCTGTGCTTTGGGAAATATCTGTCACAGTGAAAGACCTGATAAAGAAAGCTTCTTCCGCGTTGCTAAATTTTACAAAATCAACGGCGAGATTCTGGAAGCTGAGCAGAAAATGTACGCGAGTTTTCGTTGTGTGCGCGGATTAGGCTACATGACTGTTTCAGAAATGCTGGAGACAATGCACGAGAATGATCTATTTCATGTTTCCAGAGTTTTCTAATGTGGTACATATCCTTGTAGTGATACCTGCTACATCGTGTTCTGCAGAACGATCATTCAGTGCGTTGCGCAGATTGAAAACTCACCTCCGCAGCACCATGGGGCAATAACGTGTCAGTAACATCGCACTTATTAACATTGAAAGGGCATATGCCAACTCTGTAGTCAACAATGATATGGATCGTAGTATATCCAAACTGGTCTTTGTTTCACGGATCACTGATTAAGAATTGGGAAAGGATTGGACCCATTGTTCTTTGTATGAACAATGAGGTGGATCCGGAGCAAAGGCCAGGAAGGATATCGCGCGAAGGGATGGGTGGGTGGGCGCTCAAAAATTATATAAAATCCATAGACTCTTCCCAGCTACAAACAAGCACCCCCACCCAACCCAGACTCCCCCCTCCCTATTTTCTGAGAACACGCCTCGAACGAGTGGCCGTGGGTTTTACGGCAAAAGAGGCCCACAAGAAGGGAATGTTTACATTTATAGTCTTGAATATATTAACTGGTGTGAATCCCATGCTTTCTGTCACATTCCAGCGCTTAATCCGCTTCCGTGAAACATATTGGCCAGTTTGAATAGTAGTATATCAAGACTGGATTTTGTTTCACGGATCACTGATTAAGAATTGGGAAAGGATTGGACCCATTGTTCTGTGTATGAACAATGAGGTGGATCACTCCGCAAGGCACCGGGATCGTAGTCCCGCAGCCTCCTCCCACTCAAGCGACGCATTTACCCATATCTCACTATCCTTCCCCAAACCTTACTCCCAAACCTTACTCCCAAACCTAACATTACATTCCTAGCTGTTCCATGTGGTCCCCTTTGGGTCATGTACCCCATGGGGTGGGGGGGGGGGGGAGTCGTGCCTGCTGCAGCACAAAGCAGTTCTTTCACGACAATATGTTCACTATCCGGGACTGATGCCACATCACAGGTCCCCAGGAGGGTTGTCGATTGGATTGCCCGTTCGTGAAAAGACGCGACTGCTTCCATTGGGGTTAAGTTGGGTACAATCTCCCATTGAGGCTAGGGTGACGGCTAAAAGACACCGAAGAGAAGACGGGCGAGAGCTGGGAGTCCCCCGGGGACCAGTAGAGAGTAAGAGTCCCGGCAACAACTGCAAGAGTCGGGCACTAAGGGCTTTAGATAGCCCCGGGACAATTAAACTCACTGGTGGAAAAGGTGGGAACCCCCCCCCTGGGCGTGTGGTCCATAAAGAACGAAAAGAGAAAACAAATGAATCCAATAGGGAATAAAGACTGAGTTCAGCCACCGCCAAACACACCAAATTAACACCTGAACGTAATCCAGAATTCATCCCCGGCCAGAGAGGCGCAGGGGTAAACAAGTTCCCACTAAACAGTGAGTTCAAACTATCACCAAACACACCTAATTAATACATGGGCCGGAATTAGTATTCCTGCCCGGCCAGGGAGGCCCAAGTTTAACTAGAAATACGTGTCTCGCAGAACCTCGCGAAGCTCGGGGGAGGATGCACTGCAAAATTTTAGCAATGTGGGAGGGAGAGATGGAATTTCTGATTTGACTGGAGAGGTTGAATTGCATGCCGGCAATGGCCCCGAAATTTAAAGTTGAGACATTTTCGTTCCTAGTCGCTTCCATTTAACTTGTACTTAGTACCCTGTCTTCCTAAAATAAAACAAATGGTAGCTGGTACTGGTCAGTTTAGGGTTTTGAGCTGTGGGTCGCTGTAACTGCTATGGGACTGGGTACCAAAATATCCTCAGGCCTTCCGTCCACCTCCCCCCCCCCCCCCCCCCCCCCCCCTTCCCAAACCTACCTTCATTAATTTTTGTGAGAAGGAAAATTGGTCTGAAAGTGGATTTATAGTACTGTTGTGGACATGGGTCGAGGACAATATGCAGTGCACGTGTTGTGTTTATTTTGATTGGGTGAGAGTTTGTTTATCAGGAATACAGCTAACTCCTGCTGTCTCGATTAAATTCCATTTTTGAAGCTTGTGAGTGCTATCTCCCATGCAAATTAACCTGTTGCCTTTAGATACTGCTGATGTTTTTGTTCTATATACTGGGTATCAAATAATTGCTAACCCAATTCACTATTCGCTAGAATGGTTGAGATCGCAGGAGTTTACTGTTGCTGAAGAGTGATGTTGCACTAAACATAAGAACTCAATGGTGGTACAGTTGTAGTAAAAATAATAATTTAATCTTACTCAAAAACAGAAATGAGACTACAGTAACATAGAATAGTTAAACCTCCTAACATACCATAGATAATAGCGGAGCACGTGCCAGGCCGAAGGCCTGGCTGCGCAGCTCCATACTCATTGAACCTACGCCGTCATTTTTCATGGTCATGGCTAGCGGAATGTTTCGCGGGCGCGTGTCCGTCCGGCCGCCCGCCGTGTTGGAACAACATCCGGGATCTTGAAAGCAAGGCTTTGTTTTTCGCGCGGCCACACAGCCGTGAGCTCGGTAAACACTTTAGTTGTTTTGTTGTCTAGCGGAGAATTAAAGTCGTTATTTTCCTGCATTTTTTCGCGGTTTGCTACTCAAGACAGGGATACTAATTAAGGGATACTCAGAAGCCGCTTTAGTGGAAAAAGACAAGCTTTCAGGGATAAAATCTTGCTTCGAGGAACTTCATGTATTACGTTTTTATCAATGCGGGAGATGTTTGTTTCCTACGGATTTCAGAACCAGAAGCGGAGATTTGAATTTCCAAGCAAGCGAGGAACTTAAAGGTAAAACAGATTACAGTTTTCGATGAGAATTTATGTTGATATCAATCTGTGAGTGACTTTTTATTAGTGTTATTGTTAGTTTTGGAGAATTGATTTTAAAACGTGCTTAAATTCAGTTGTATCGATCTCTTGAATTTCATCGAAGAAAGCTTAAACTCGATGAGTTATAATTAAATGGAAGAATTTGGTTTTATCAACTGAGTCGATAAGGTAAATTAGCCACCGTAAAAAGATTCGAGAAAGCTGACGTTTCGAGCGCTAGCCCTTCGTCGGAGCGAATCAAGGGATTGTGGGTAGTGTGTGGTTTTATATAGTAGGTGGAGTTTCGCTATTGGTGGAAATTTTGTGACGTGAAAAACAAATGTAAATTAGTTGAATGAAAAGCGTTCGTTAATTCCGTGGGGTTTGAGAGTGCAGATTCGAAAGATGATTTTTTGTTCTAAGTTTTTACGGCTTTCTGTGTTGCGCTGGTGTAGGGAAACGCCACAGATTGTCATGTGTTGCTTAGAATGGTTAGCAAGATTGAAATGACGAGCGACTGGTTTGGATGCGTCTTTGTCATTTTTGTCAACGTCTCGGAGATGTTCTCGAAAACGGTCGCCCAGTCTCCTCCCTGTTTCGCCAATGTATATCTTTTTGCAAAAAGTACATGTTATGCAGTAGATAACATTAACGGAGGTGCATGTAAAACGATCAGTGATTTTAATAGATCGTTTAGGTCCCGTTATTTTGTTGGCGTTGTGAATGAAAGGACAAGTGTTGCATCGTGTGCGTGCGCATTTAAAAGTTCCCGGTTCATCGTCAGATTTCAGTGTACTCGTAACTAGAAAGTTGCCTATATTTTTGTCACGTTTCAATGAAATTAGTGGGGGTTGTTGATAAAACCAAATTCTTGTGCTTCACCCCCACCGACGCAGCACCACAGTTTCTCTAGAAACTAACCCCATTCATTTATAATTAAATGGTACGCGTTTTGCTTTTAAACGTAAACTAATGGAGATTTGAATAAATTTTTTCGAAAGAAAATTGTGTTGTCCATTTTTATGTGTTTGTTCATTCATTAGATAGATTGAAAAGCGATTTTATGTAAACAAAACAAGACTGATTTTATAGTACAGTTCAACTGTACTATAAACACAACTTAATCTTCACTCGCATCGCCTTATGCAAATATGTTTGTGTATTTTTGCAATTTTTGATTTTCAAATCAGTTTCTCGGGTAATTTTTGACAAACATAATCTGTATTTTATTCGGAAACTAGTGGTACTAGTTATTCTAGACAGAGAAAAGTTGTTTTTGTGAACTTTTGTACGGTCTATAAAAATGTACTGTGCAGACGGTCGCGTAATACTGTTTTTGAGAATTGCTAAAATTGAAAATAGCCCGTTCGTCAATCTTAATTGTTGTGCTTCCAACCTTTCACCTTAGTTAAGTTTCACCTTAGTTTAACTAAGGTGAAACTTAAAAGTTTCACCTTAGTTAAGCTTGTTTAAAGTGCGACGCTGTTAGGCTTGGGCTATGTATATATATTAGGTATTAAATGTAGCATTGTCATATGCATACAATGTTATGTAATTTAAGTTTATATCAAAGTTTCTTAGTGGTCTTAGTGAGAATTTCAATAAACATCAATTTACAGTAGCGTAGATAAATTTCCACCGAATGCCAAGTTGAGATATTGCCAAACATACTTAATTGGCACCTGAACCAAACCCAGTGCCCAGTCAGGGAGGCCCAAACGTAAACAAATTTCCACCGAACACCGAGTTTTGCCATTGCCAAACACACCTTATTGACACCTGAACCTAGTTCAGTATGCGTGTCCAGCCAAAGAAGTCGAAAGTGAAATAACTTCCACTGAACACATGCGCAGAGGTCATTTATTATGAAACACATTTTATTGACACCTGAACCTAGTTCAGAGTTCGTGCCCGGCCAGATAGGCCCAAACGTAAATAAGACTCAACCGAACACAAAGTTCAGCTATGGCCATCACACCTTGTTGACACCTAAAAAAAGTTCAGTATTCGTGCCTGGCCAGAGAGGCCCAAAGTAAATAAATTCCATCGAACACAGAGGTCAGCTATGGCTAAACACATAATATTGGCACCTGAACCTAGTTCAGTATTCGTGCCTTAGTTTTTTCGTACCTTAGTTTATTTATTCGTGCCTTAGTTTAACTAAGGTGAAACTTAAAAGTTTCACCTTAGTTAAGCTTGTTTAAAGTGCGACGCTGTTAGGCTTGGGCTATGTATATATATTAGGTATTAAATGTAGCATTGTCATATGCATACAATGTTATGTAATTTAAGTTTATATCAAAGTTTCTTAGTGGCCTTAGTGAGAATTTCAATAAACATCAATTTACAGTAGCGTAGATAAATTTCCACCGAATGCCAAGTTGAGATATTGCCAAACATACTTAATTGGCCCAAAGTAAATAAATTCCATCGAACACAGAGGTCAGCTATGGCTAAACACATAATATTGGCACCTGAACCTAGTTCAGTATTCGTGCCCGGCCCGAGAGGTCCAAAGTAAATGAATTTCCACTGAACAGAAAGTTCAGCTACACTGTATGGCCACTTATTGGCACCTGAACCCAGTTCAGTATTCGTGCTCGACCCGAGAGGTCCAAAGGAAATGAATTGCCACAGAACACAAGGTTCAGCTATGGCCAAACACACCTTATTGGCACCCGAACCTAGTTCGGTATTCGTGCGCGACCCGAGAGGCCCAAAGTAAATGAATTTCCACTGAACACAAAGTTCAGCCGTGGCCAAACACACCTAATTGACACCTGAAGCTAGTTCAGTATTCGTGCCCGACCCGAGAGGTCCAAAGTAAATGAATTTCCACTGAACACAAAGTTCAGCTATGGCCAAACATACCTTACTGGCACCCGAACCTAGTTCCGTATTCGCCCGTGCCGGACCCGAGAGGCCCAAAGTAAATGAATTTCCACCGAACACAAAGTTCAGCTATGGCCAAACACATCTTATTGGCACCTGAACCTAGTTCAGTATTCGTGCCGGACCCGAGAGGCCCAAAGTTCAGCTATGGCCAAACGAACCTATCGAACACCTAATTGACAACTGAACCTAGTTCAGTATTCGTACACGACCAGCGAGGCGCAAACATGACTAAATAATTTCAAAAATGCACTCAGCAACACCTACCCTACAAACGCGAAAAACCAGTCGATGTGACACCAACTGGATAGCGGAAAATATATTTGCCCCTGTGTTGGTAGCTTGAGGCTGAACGTGTGGAGCTTGTTGCCGTAACTGAAGGGCCACTTGTAGAGGTTGTTGGGGCGGTTGAACCGGTGGCTGTAGCGCTGAAGAACGGGAACTTGAGCCGAACAGTGGAACGCGCTTCGAAACGGGTGGCCGTGGGTTTTACGGCAAAAGAGGCCCACAAGAAAGGAATGTTTACATTTATAGTCTTGAATATATTAACTGGTGTGAATCCCATGCTTTCTGTCACATTCCAGCGCTTAATCCGCTTCCGTGAAACATATTGGCCAGTTTGAATAGTATCATTGATATCTTCGGCCGTCGAAATGGCAGAGACAGCTATTTCTTTTAACGTGTTTTATGAGCTCCAGTATGATAGATTCATGTGTAAGAATATTTTCACTTCATATGTAGGCCTATGTTAGTGCATCGTATGACCCTCGTTTATTTTCGACTGTTTCGAAAAAAATTGGGCAACTTGTAAAAGAGTTGCACAGGCCGGGAATCGAACCCGGACCTCCCGCGTGGCAGGCGAGAATTCTACCCTGACTGAACGAAGTAGGAGGTCGGACACCTTATTGAAACTTATATAACGTAATGTCGACACTTGTAAATAAGTTTTTAAGTGTAAAAAAAGAAAATCTAAAATTCCCTCTCAAGATTGAACCTGTGACCTCAGCTAGGCTTAGACTTACATAGCCTACCATATCACTCTACCACCTAGCTTCTCGGGTTGTTTAGGAACAAGAAACGTTGTTTAAATGGGACCCATGCATGAAAAAAAAAACAAGCAATATCGTATGGACCGGCAATGCAATTATCATGTATTTTTTTTATAATTCGACCTGGGGTTTCCATCCGCATTTACTATGCTATACTATTTCGTGATCTTGGGAACAAACATGCATCACGTTATGACTGATCTTTTATTTCAAAATACTAAAAATCATGAAAATTGAGCTGACTCACAAAACAATAATAAAAGAATTGCACTGGCCGGGAATCGAACCCGGACCTCCCGCGTGGCAGGCGAGAATTCTACCACTGAACCACCAGTGCTATTGCTTGTTTCGAGTTTGATGTAGCACCGACATGAGATAAATTAACGCCGTCTCCGAGAATGCTTCTGATCTCCTCACTAACAATAGTGTATTATCATTTCACCATTTGCGTCAAAGATGGTTGACTCCGCAGGCAGATTTGAACTAAGGTGACACGATTTCTGTAAGTGGAACAAGAAACATTGTTTAGATGGCACCCATGCATGAAAAAAAAACCAAGCAATATCGTATGGACCGGCAATGCAATTATCATGATTTTTTTATAATTCGACCTGGGGTTTCCATCCGCATTTACTATGCTATACTATTTCGTGATCTTGGGAACAAAAATGCATCACGTTCTGACTGATCTTTCATTTGAGAATATTAAAAATCATGAAAATTGTGCCGACTCACAAAACTATAATAAAAGAATTGCACTGGCCGGGAATCGAACCCGGGCCTCCCGCGTGGCAGGCGAGAATTCTACCACTGAACCACCAGTGCTGTTGCTTGCTTGATGTAGCGCTTAAGCGCTAAGTTAACCCATTGACTCCTGAGAATTTTACGTTTTTGAGTGATTTTCTGCATATAAACGAGCCATACGATTTCGTGACTCCATATTTTGGGTTACCATCGAAAGTACTGCTGTTCTAAAACACTGAAGGCTCAAGTTTACCTGGAACGTCATTCTGACGTTGTCATTTTGCTTCGTTGAATTGCAATAAAGGTCATTTTTGTTATTGTCCAAATTCAAACGCTGATATTCTGCAAAAATCGCTGACTTTTTTATGTTTATTGGGTATCTCAGTTTTTGGGACTTTCTAGTCAATGCTCACAACTGCTAGTTAAGGCAATGTTCGCACGATTGAGAAAGTTGCAATTTTTTAAAGCAGTGGAGTCGTGTACGGGCGGTTTTGGACGGTTCTGGTGTCAGTGGGTTAAAAAACTTCAGTCCTTGTGGCCCCCAGTGGGGCATAGGGCCGCACTTATGAAACCTTACCACATGTCCCTGTTCTTCGCTACTGCCTGTGCCTCTCCCCATGATAGGCCCATCTCCTTCAATTCCTTTCCTACCGTCTTTCTCCAGGTGGTCTTCGGCCTACCCCTCTTTCTTTTCCCTGCCGGCGTCCATCTTAGGGCAACTTTAGGTATCCTCTCTGGTGACATACGTAGGACATGCCCCAGCCATCTGAGCCGGCGTTTCTTGATTTCCTGCTCCACACTTGTACATCCGGTCTTCTGATACAAGTCGCTGTTAGAGATTTTGTTGGGCCAAAAGATGTTACAAATCCTTCGCAGACAGTTGTTGAGAAAGACATTGACTTTGTCCATGTCACTCTTGACAATTCTCCAGCATTCTGATCCATAAAGCAGTACAGATTTAACGTTGCTGTTGTAAATGCGCACTTTGGCCCTAAGGCTATAATTCTTAGACTTCCAGATGTTTTTGAGTCTACTAAATGCACACCTGGCTTTGCTAGCCTGGCTTTGATATCCTTCTGGGCACTGTTATCTGTGCTGATCACACTCCCGAGATAAGTGAACTCATCAGTTGTTTCCAGTGGTTCTCCGTCGATGCTAATTGTCCTTGTGGGACTCGAGTTGACACACATTATTTTGGATTTCTTTTTACTGATATTTAACCCGGTTTTCTTAGAATTCTTATTAAGATCGTCTGATTTTTCCTGAAGGCGAGAAATTGTCGAGGAAAGGATGGCAATGTCATCTGCAAAGTCGAGGTCTTGAAGGTGTGAGAAGACTGTCCACTGAATTCCATGGGTACATAGGGAAGTAGTTTGACGCATCACCCAATCGATTGTAACAAGGAAAAGGATAGGTGAGAGTATACAGCCCTGTCGCACTCCGGATTTCACTGGAAATGATTCTGTTATGGTGTTTTCGAAGATGATACTGCATTCGAAGTTAACGTAGAACATTTTAATAAGAGAGATGATCTTAGGAGGTATTCCATAAGCTTGGAGGATTCTCCATAAACTTTCCCGATGTATACTGTCAAAAGCCTTCTGGAAATCAATAAAGTTGATGCAGAGAGGTGAATTCCATTCAATAGACTGTTCCAGAATGTTGCGTAGAGCAAATATCTGGTCCATACAACCTTTACCTCTTCTAAACCCGGCCTGTTCTTCCCTAAGTGTGGTATCGATAGCCTTCTCGATGCGCTTTAGTAGTATTTTGCAGAATATCTTGCTTGGTACAGAAAGTAAGGTAATTCCCCTCCAGTTATCGCAATTGCCGAGGTCGCCTTTTTTGGGCAGTTTGAATATGAGACCCTTAGACCAATCTTTCGGAATAACTCCATGTTCCCAGACCTTGCAGAAGAGATCTGTTAATAGCCTAGATGTTGTGCCTATATCAGCTTTCAGCAGTTCGGCTTGCATTAAGTCGATTCCTGGAGCTTTTCCGTTTTTCAGGTTCTCAATTGCCGAGCGAACCTCAGCTATACCAGGGGGGCTGGTGTCTATATCAAGATAGGATTCAGAAGGTGGTGGATCTGCTGGTTCCTCTGGATCTGGTCGATTAAGGACTTCTTCAAAGTGTTGTACCCATCTAGCAGCCTGCTCCCGTTCTGTTGTTATTACTTTCCCCTGTTTGTCTTTCACTGGCATGCTGTGATTGGTGTTGTTGCCACAAAGCTGTTTGGCGATCTTGTAGACTGTACTAAATTCCCTTTTCTCTGCTGCTTCTTCTGCTTCGCTAGCCAGTTTCTCGATGAAGTTCCTTTTGTCTTTTCTTGCGCTCCGTTTTACTTCTCTATCTCTGTTCTTATACTCCTGCTGTGTCCGTTCCATCTGCCTTGAAGACTTAGCATTCAACATTTTAACCCTTGCTTTCCTTCTTGTTTCTATTTTGGCCCAGGTTTCATCTGATATCCATTTTTTGCTCGCTTTCTTTTTAAAACCAATAACTTTCTTTGCAGCATCAGTATGGGCCTCTTTGATTTGGTTCCATGAGTGTTCCACTGAACCCTGATCTGTGACATCTTCAAGAGTGGCGAGTATAGCGAACCTGTTCTTAAGTTCTAAGCTAAAGGTTTTCCAGACCTCGTTCAGTTTTAGGCGGTTGATATCAAACACTTTCCTGCGTTGCTTATTGGTGTTTGCGACCATCAGTTTGAGTTTAATTTTTGCAAATAGCATGTAGTGGTCGCTGTTTACGTCAGCACCCCGAAAAACTTTAACGTCCATTAATGATCTCCTCCATTTCTTGTTTATAATTAAGTGATCGATCTGGTTGATTGTACGACCGTCAGGGGATCTCCAGGTAAGTTTGTGAATGTTCTTGTGGGGGAAGATTGTACCCCCTATTATACAGTTATTGTTCAGGCAAAAATCAACTAATCTTTCACCATTATCATTGATACTTCCACAGCCATGCTTTCCCATAGCAGCTTCACAGTTGCTGTTGTCCGAGCCAACTTTGGCATTAATATCTCCCATTATCAAAAGCATATCATGTTGAGGGACTCTGGCAACCTCGTATTGGAGTTGTTCATACCAATCATCTTTTACCTCATCCTCCGCCTCGTTTGTAGAGGCATAACACTGTAGGATAGTGAGTTTACAGTATTAGGAGTGGAACCTTGCTCTGATGATTCTGTCGCTGACAGGCTCCCATTCAATAACGGTCTTTTCTGCACTTCTGCTGATGATAAGAGCAACACCACTCGTATGTGTGTTTTCTTTTCCCGAAAACAGGATTGTAAAACCATCTCCTGTCGTTTTTCTACCCGAACCAGTCCATCTGCATTCACTTACACCAAGGATGTCTAGGTCATATCTTGTCATCTCCTTCGTAAGCTGTGCCGTCTTACCAGTTTCGAACATTGTGCGAACGTTCCATGTTGCAAGTCGTATCATTGATTTGGGCCCAAGAAAACTCCTCCTTGAGCTCATAGCTTCCCGTGGCGGGCTTTCACTAGGAGCCGTCATAATGCCAAGAGCCGTTGCTTGGCTTGAAATTCCCATAGGACCCTGTGGATTTGGGTAAATAATTGCGGTTTCCGTAACTAGTATATTTTTTACGGGGTGAGGTTATTGGCCCCACGCCCAACCCCCAACCTGGAGGGCCAGTGGTTTTCCTTCCCTTAGCACACGGGTTCCGGTTATTTAGAGGCGCCGAACACTCGCCCCTCGCCGCTGTCACTCAGCTGCCGAAGCATTCCCAGGGGCTACGATGACGGGGACGTGTGACATACGACTTCAATGGCAGAGCCTTTGGATTGACGGTAGGCATTTCCCAGCATTTTCGAGGATAACATTGGTGGCACTTGTTAACCCCACCGAGGTCTATTACCATTGCCTTGTCAGTGGGTTAAAGAGAATAAAAAAATCAAAATTTTCTGGTGAGAGAACAGTAATGGTTTGAAAAACCTGGAAGGACCTAAAGTACTATGCCCTATGTGTTATCATATCACCTTTTATGTCAAAGATGGTTGACTCCGCAGGTAACACGCACGATTGCTGTATTAAAGTGAAACAAGAAACGTTGTTTAAATAGCGTCCCAATGCATGAAAAATAAAAAAAAAAAAAGCAATAGCGTATGGATCGGCGTTTATAATCATCATGTGAATTACAAAAATTGGACCTGGGTTTTCCATCCGCATTTACTATGTTATTCGAGGAGTTTCAATGTGAAAGTGAGTGCTGGCGTTGGGAACAAAAATGTATCAAGTTCTGCCTGATCTTTCATTTGAAAATATTAAAAATCATGAAAATTGAGCCGACTCACAAATCAATAATAAAAGAAATGCACTGGCCGGGAATCGAACCCGGGCCTCCCGCGTGGCAGGCGAGAATTCTACCACTGAACCACCAGTGCTATTGCTTGTTCAGAGTTTGATGTAGCACTGACACGAGATAAATTAACGCCGTCTCCCAGAATGCTTCTGATCTCCTCACTACCAATAGTGTATTATCATATCACCATTTGTGTCAAAGATGGTTGAATCCACAGGCAGATTTGTACTAAGGTGACACGATTTCTGTAAGTAGAACAAGAAACGTTGTTTAGATGGTACCAATGCATGAAAAAAAAAACAAGCAATATCGTATGGACCGGCAATGCAATTATCATGAATTTTTTTATAATTCGACCTGGGGTTTCCATCCGCATTTACTATGCTATACTATTTCGTGATCTTGGGAACAAACATGCATCACGTTATGACTGATCTTTCATTTGAAAATATTAAAAATCATGAAAATTGAGCCGACTCACAAAACAATAATAAAAGAAATGCACTGGCCGGGAATCGAACCCGGGCCTCCCGCGTGGCAGGCGAGAATTCTACCACTGAACCACCAGTGCTGTTGCTTCCTTGATGTAACGCTAAAGAGTTAAGTTAACCCATTGAGTCCTGAGAATTTTACGTTTTTGAGGGATTTTCTGCATATAAACGAGCCATACGACTTCGTGACTCCATATTTTGGGTTACCATCGAAAGTAATGCTGTTCTTAAACGCTGAATGCTCGAGTTTACCTGGAACGTCATTCTGACGTTGTCTTTTGTCTTCGCTGAATTGCAATAAAGGCTCGAATATGGTGTATCTACAATTTTTAGTAAGTTCACAGCCATTTTTCATCTTTAGTAGCTACCTGATGAGCATCATTAAGCTTGAAAGTAGTTCAGAGTCCACTTTTTCGATGAAGCGAGTTAGGTGTTGTACTTCGTTTACGAACTTGGCTCGTTGCTCGTTGAACTGGAAAAATGGCTGCCACGATACGAAGTAGCCTTGGGATTCGACTCTGGATGAATTTCTCGACCTACCACGGCATATTTTGGAAGTTTCGACCACTGAAGAACACAACAAGCGCGAAATTTCGGTGGTAGGTCGGAGTGGCTGTGGACTTAGTATAAATATGAAATGTGTGGGGAAAGGAACGAACGCTGTCAGAAATTGTCGCTATTTCCCAGCATGCAGTGCGGTGGTGACGTTGAAAATCGAGGCAAGGTCAGTATGCACTAGAAAGAGAAGCTGTAGCGCTCGGCCCGAGCAACGAATAAAGGCAATGAAAATCACTGCTAAGCTAGGACTAGGACTGAATTGTGCTGTGAATGTTGACTTTTGGGCTTGCCACGATGATTAAAATAAATAAAAACTAAAGGCAAAAACGCGACTTTTGTTGTTTTTCTATGACGTTAAAAACGGTCATTTTTGTTATTGTCCAAATTCAAACGCTGATATTCTGCAAAAATCGCTGACTTTTTTGTGTTTATTGGGTATCTCAGTTTTTGGGACTTTCTAGTCAATGCTCACAACTGCTAGTTAACCCTATTCGGCCTGGGGGGGGGCACAAAGTGCCCGCGCTAACTTTGAACGTTCATAACTTCTTTAATATGTATTCAAACGCCATCAAACTTTGTGACTTTTCCTAAAATTCATCTGGCAACAATTTTATGTAACAATTTTTTGATCACGTGACTTGATGTTTCCATGGCAACAAGATTTTGACAGCCATGTTTTTTGAAATTTGCATATTTGTACATTTGAATGAAGAAAAACAATGTTTATTGGTATAACTTTTATATTTTTACGTCATTTAGCGTTTATTTATTGGTTTTGATTAATTTTGAGTCAATTTGGATGGTTTTTAAGAGGTTTTAAAAAATTTCAGAAATCCAAGATGGCGGATCCAAGATGGCGGCCGTATAACCAATTACGTAATAACTACGTCATATGACGTCATTGTTCCATTGTGCGGACTGCAAAGGAGACAGTTTCGGAGGTACTATATACCCTCTAGGTTTCATTGTCGTAGCCTTAATGTTCTTGAAGTTACGAAGGGGGGGCACAATGTGCCCCCCCCCAGGCTCAGGAACTCAAAAAAAGCCCAGGCCGAATAGGGTTAAGGCAATGTTCGCACGATTGAGAAAGTTGCCATTTTTTAAGCAGTGGAGTCGATGAAAAATAAAAAAAAGCAATAGCGTATGGATCGGCGTTTATAATCATCATGTGAATTACAAAAATTGGACCTGGGTTTTCCATCCGCATTTACTATGTTATTCGAGGAGTTTCAATGTGAAAGTGAGTGCTGGCGTTGGGAACAAAAATGTATCAAGTTCTGCCTGATCTTTCATTTGAAAATATTAAAAATCATGAAAATTGAGCCGACTCACAAATCAATAATAAAAGAAATGCACTGGCCGGGAATCGAACCCGGGCCTCCCGCGTGGCAGGCGAGAATTCTACCACTGAACCACCAGTGCTATTGCTTGTTCAGAATTTGATGTAGCACTGACACGAGATAAATTAACGCCGTCTCCCAGAATGCTTCTGATCTCCTCACTACCAATAGTGTATAATCATATCATCATTTGTGTCAAAGATGGTTGAATCCACAGGCAGATTTGAACTAAGGTGACACGATTTCTGTAAGTAGAACAAGAAACGTTGTTTAGATGGTACCAATGCATGAAAAAAAAAAAACAAGCAATATCGTATTGACCGGCAATGCAATTATCATGTATTTTTTTATAATTCGACCTGGGGTTTCCATCCGCATTTACTATGCTATACTATTTCGTGATATTGGGAACAAACATGCATCACGTTATGACTGATCTTTCATTTGAAAATATTAAAAATCATGAAAATTGAGCCGACTCACAAAACTATAATAAAAGAATTGCACTGGCCGGGAATCGAACCCGGGCCTCCCGCGTGGCAGGCGAGAATTCTACCACTGAACCACCAGTGCTGTGGCTTCCTTGATGTAACGCTAAAGAGTTAAGTTAACCCATTGAGTCCTGAGAATTTTACGTTTTTGAGGGATTTTCTGCATATAAACGAGCCATACGACTTCGTGACTCCATATTTTGGGTTACCATCGAAAGTGATGCTGTTCTAAAACGCTGAATGCTCGAGTTTACCTGGAACGTCATTCTGACGTTGTCTTTTGTCTTCGCTGAATTGCAATAAAGTCTCGAATATGGTGTATCTACAATTTTTAGTAAGTTCACAGCCATTTTTCATCTTTAGTAGCTACCTGATGAGCATCATTAAGCTTGAAAGTAGTTCAGAGTCCACTTTTTCGATGAAGCGAGTTAGGTGTTGTACTTCGTTTACGAATTTGGCTCGTTGCTCGTTGAACTGGAAAAATGGCTGCCACGATACGAAGTAGCCTTGGGATTCGACTCTGGATGAATTTCTCGACCTACCACGGCATATTTTGGAAGTTTCGACCACTGAAGAACACAACAAGCGCGAAATTTCGGTGGTAGGTCGGAGTGGCTGTGGACTTAGTATAAATATGAAATGTGTGGGGAAAGGAACGAACGCTGTCAGAAATTGTCGCTATTTCCCAGCATGCAGTGCGGTGGTGACGTTGAAAATCGAGGCAAGGTCAGTATGCACTAGAACGAGAAGCTGTAGCGCTCGGCCCGAGCAACGAATAAGAGCAATGAAAATCAATGCTAAGCTAGGACTAGGACTGAATTGTGCTGTGAATGTTGACTTTTGGGCTTGCCACGATGATTAAAATAAATAAAAACTAAAGGCAAAAACGCGACTTTTGTTGTTTTTCTATGACGTTAAAAACGGTCATTTTTGTTATTGTCCAAATTCAAACGCTGATATTCTGCAAAAATCGCTGACTTTTTTGTGTTTATTGGGTATATCAGTTGATGGGACTTTCTAGTCAATGCTCACAACTGCTAGTTAAGGCAATGTTCGCACGATTGAGAAAGTTGCCATTTCTTTAAGCAGTGGAGTCGATGAAAAATAAAAAAAGCAATAGCGTATGGATCGGCGTTTATAATCATCATCTGATTATAAAAATTGGACCTGGGGTTTCCATTCGCATTTACTATGTTATTCGAGGAGTTTCAATGTGAAAGTGACTGCTGGCGTTGGGAACAAAAATGTATCAAGTTCTGACTGATCTTTCATTTGAGAATATTAAAAATCATGAAAATTGTGCCGACTCACAAAACTATAATAAAAGAATTGCACTGGCCGGGAATCGAACCCGGGCCTCCCGCGTGGCAGGCGAGAATTCTACCACTGAACCACCAGTGCTATTGCTTGTGTCGAGTTTGATGTAACACTGATACGAGATAAATTAACGCCGTCTCCCAGAATGCTTCTGATCTCCTCACTAACCAACAGTGTATTATCATATCACCATTTGTGTCAAAGATGGTTGACTCCGCAGGCAGATTTGAACTAAGGTGACACGATTTCTGTAAGTGGAACAAGAAACGTTGTTTAGATGGCACCCATGCATGAAAAAAAAAACAAGCAATATCGTCTGGACCGGCAATGCAATTATCATGAATTTTTTTATAATTCGACCTGGGGTTTCCATCCGCATTTACTATGCCATACTATTTCGTGATCGTGGGAACAAAAATGCATCACGTTCTGACTGATCTTTCATTTGAAAATATTAAAAATCATGAAAATTGAGCCGACTCACAAAACAATAATAAAAGAAATGCACTGGCCGGGAATCGAACCCGGGCCTCCCGCGTGGCAGGCGAGAATTCTACCACTGAACCACCAGTGCTGTTGCTTGCATGATGTAGCGCTAAAGAGTTAAGTTAACCCATTGAGTCCTGAGAATTTTACGTTTTTGAGGGATTTTCTGCATATAAACGAGCCATACGATTTCGTGAATCCATATTTTGGGTTACCATCGAAAGTAATGCTGTTCTAAAACACTGAAGGCTCGAGTTTACCTGGAACGTCATTCTGACGTTGTCATTTTGCTTCGTTGAATTGCAATAAAGGCTCGAATAAGGTGTATCTAGTCTACAATTTTTGGTAAGTTCACAGCCATTTTTCATCTTTAGTAGCTACCTGATGAGCATCATTAAGCTTGAAAGTAGTTCAGAGTCCACTTTTTCGATGAAGCGAGTTAGGTGTTGTACTTTGTTTACGAATTTGGCTCGTTGCTCGTTGAATACGAAGTAGCCTTGGGATTCGACTCTGGATGAATTTCTCGACCTACCACGGCATATTTTGGAAGTTTCGACCACTGAAGAACACAACAAGCGCGAAATTTCGGTGGTAGGTCGGAGTGGCTGTGGACTTAGTATAAATATGTAATGTGTGGGGAAAGGAACGAACGCTGTCAGAAATTGTCGCTATTTCCCAGCATGCAGTGCGGTGGTGACGTTGAAAATCGAGGCAAGGTCAGTATGCACTAGAACGAGAAGCTGTAGCGCTCGGCCCGAGCAACGAATAAGAGCAATGAAAATCACTGCTAAGCTAGGACTAGGACTGAATTGTGCTGTGAATGTTGACTTTTGGGCTTGCCGCGATGATTAAAATAAATAAAAAGTACAGGCAAAAACGCGACTTTTGTTGTTTTTCTATGACGTTAAAAACGGTCATGTTTGTTATTGTCCAAATTCAAACGCTGATATTCTGCAAAATCGCTGACTTTTTTGTGTTTATTGGGTATGTGAGTTTTTGGGACTTTCTACTCAATGCTCACAACTGCTAGTTAAGGCAATGTTCGCACGATTGAGAAAGTTGCCATTTTTTAAAGCAGCGGAGTCGATGAAAAATAAAAAAAAGCAATAGCGTATGGAACGGCGTTTATAATCATCATCTGATTATAAAAATTGGACCTAGGGTTTCCATTCGCATTTACTATGTTATTCGAGGAGTTTCAATGTGAAAGTGAGTGCTGGCGTTGGGAACAAAAATGTATCAAGTTCTGACTGATCTTTCATTTGAGAATATTAAAAATCATGAAAATTGTGCCGACTCACAAAACTATAATAAAAGAATCGAACCCGGGCCTCCCGCGTGGCAGGCGAGAATTCTACCACTGAACCACCAGTGCTATTGCTTGTGTCGAGTTTAATTTAGCACTGACGAGAGATAAATTAACGCCGTCTCCCAGAATGCTTCTGATCTCCTCACTAACCAATAGTGTATTATCATATCACCATTTGTGTCAAAGATGGTTGACTCCGCAGGCAGATTTGAACTAAGGTGACACGATTTCTGTAAGTGGAACAAGAAACGTTGTTTCGATGGCACCCATGCATGAAAAAAAAAAAAAACCAAGCAATATCGTCTGGACCGGCAATGCAATTATCATGTATTTTTTTATAATTCGACCTGGGGTTTCCATCCGCATTTACTATGCTATACTATTTCGTGATCTTGGGAACAAAAATGCATCACGTTCTGACTGATGTTTCATTTGAAAATATTAAAAATCATGAAAATTGAGCCGACTCACAAAACAATAATAAAAGAAATGCACTGGCCGGGAATCGAACCCGGGCCTCCCGCGTGGCAGACGAGAATTCTACCACTGAACCACCAGTGCTGTTGCTTCCTTGATGTAACGCTAAAGAGTTAAGTTAACCCATTGAGTCCTGAGAATTTTACGTTTTTGAGGGATTTTCTGCATATAAACGAGCCATACGACTTCGTGACTCCATATTTTGGGTTACCATCGAAAGTAATGCTGTTCTAAAACGCTGAATGCTCGAGTTTACCTGGAACGTCATTCTGACGTTGTCTTTTATCTTCGCTGAATTGCAATAAAGGCTCGAATATGGTGTATCTACAATTTTTAGTAAGTTCACAGCCATTTTTCATCTTTAGTAGCTACCTGATGAGCATCATTAAGCTTGAAAGTAGTTCAGAGTCCACTTTTTCGATGAAGCGAGTTAGGTGTTGTACTTTGTTTACGAATTTGGCTCGTTGCTCGTTGAACTGGAAAAATGGCTGCCACGAAACGAAGTAGCCTTGGGATTCGACTCTGGATGAATTTCTCGACCTACCACGGCATATTTTGGAAGTTTCGACCACTGAAGAACACAACAAGCGCGAAATTTCGGTGGTAGGTCGGAGTGGCTGTGGACTTAGTATAAATATGAAATGTGCGGGGAAAGGAACGAACGCTGTCAGAAATTGTCGCTATTTCCCAGCATGCAGTGCGGTGGTGACGTTGAAAATCGAGGCAAGGTCAGTATGCACTAGAACGAGAAGCTGTAGCGCTCGGCCCGAGCAACGAATAAGAGCAATGAAAATCAATGCTAAGCTAGGACTAGGATTGAATTGTGCTGTGAATGTTGACTTTTGGGCTTGCCACGATGATTAAAATAAATAAAAACTAAAGGCAAAAACGCGACTTTTGTTGTTTTTCTATGACGTTAAAAACGGTCATTTTTGTTATTGTCCAAATTCAAACGCTGATATTCTGCAAAAATCGCTGACTTTTTTGTGTTTATTGGGCATCTCAGTTTTTGGGACTTTCTAGTCAATGCTCACAACTGCTAGTTAAGGCAATGTTCGCACGATTGAGAAAGTTGCCATTTTTTAAAGCAGTGGAGTCGATGAAAAATGAAAAAAGCAATAGCGTATGGATCGGCGTTTATAATCATCATGTGATTATAAAAATTGGACCTGGGGTTTCCATTCGCATTTACTATGTTATTCGAGGAGTTTCAATGTGAAAGTGAGTGCTGGCGTTGGGAACAAAAATGTATCAAGTTCTGACTGATCTTTCATTTGAGAATATTAAAATTCATGAAAATTGTGCCGACTCACAAAACTATAATAAAAGAATTGCACTGGCCGGGAATCGAACCCGGGCCTCCCGCGTGGCAGGCGAGAATTCTACCACTGAACCACCAGTGCTATTACTTCTTTCGAGTTTGATGTAGCACTGACACGAGATAAATTAACGCCGTCTCCCAGAATGCTTCTGATCTCCTCACTAACCAATAGTGTATTATCATATCACCATTTGTGTCAAAGATGGTTGACTCCGCAGGCAGATTTGAACTAAGGTGACACGATTTCTGTAAGTGGAACAAGAAACGTTGTTTAGATGCCACCCATGCATGAAAAAAACAAAACCAAGCAATATCGTCTGGACCGGCAATGCAATTATCATGTATTTTTTTATAATTCGACCTGGGGTTTCCATCCGCATTTACTATGCCATACTATTTCGTGATCTTAGGAACAAAAATGCATCACGTTCTGACTGATCTTTCATTTGAAAATATTAAAAATCATGAAAATTGAGCGGACTCACAAAACAATAATAAAAGAAATGCACTGGCCGGGAATCGAACCCGGGCCTCCCACGTGGCAGGCGAGAATTCTACCACTGAACCACCAGTGCTGTTGCTTCCTTGACGCAACGCTAAAGAGTTAAGTTAACCCATTGAGTCCTGAGAATTTTACGTTTTTGAGGGATTTTCTGCATATAAACGAGCCATACGACTTCGTGACTCCATATTTTGGGTTACCATCGAAAGTAATGCTGTTCTAAAACGCTGAATGATCGAGTTTACCTGGAACGTCATTCTGACTTTGTCTTTTATCTTCGCTGAATTGCAATAGAGGCTCGAATATGGTGTATCTACAATTTTTAGTAAGTTCACAGCCATTTTTCATCTTTAGTAGCTACCTGATGAGCATCATTAAGCTTGAAAGTAGTTCAGAGTCCACTTTTTCGATGAAGCGAGTTAGGTGTTGTACTTTGTTTACGAATTTGGCTCGTTGCTCGTTGAACTGGAAAAATGGCCGCCACGAAACGAAGTAGCCTTGGGATTCGACTCTGGATGAATTTCTCGACCTCGACCTACCACGGCATATTTTGGAAGTTTCGACCACTGAAGAACACAACAAGCGCGAAATTTCGGTGGTAGGTCGGAGTGGCTGTGGACTTAGTATAAATATGAAATGTGTGGGGAAAGGAACGAACGCTGTCAGAAATTGTCGCTATTTCCCAGCATGCAGTGCGGTGGTGAGGTTGAAAATCGAGGCAAGGTCAGTATGCACTAGAACGAGAAGCTGTAGCGCTCGGCCCGAGCAAGGAATAAGCGCAATGAAAATCAATGCTAAGCTAGGACTAGGATTGAATTGTGCTGTGAATGTTGACTTTTGGGCTTGCCACGATGATTAAAATAAATAAAAACTAAAGGCAAAAACGCGACTTTTGTTGTTTTTCTATGACGTTAAAAACGGTCATTTTTGTTATTGTCCAAATTCAAACGCTGATATTCTGCAAAAATCGCTGACTTTTTTGTGTTTATTGGGCATCTCAGTTTTTGGGACTTTCTAGTCAATGCTCACAACTGCTAGTTAAGGCAATGTTCGCACGATTGAGAAAGTTGCCATTTTTTAAAGCAGTGGAGTCGATGAAAAATGAAAAAAGCAATAGCGTATGGATCGGCGCTTATAATCATCATGTGATTATAAAAATTGGACCTGGGGTTTCCATTCGCATTTACTATGTTATTCGAGGAGTTTCAATGTGAAAGTGAGTGCTGGCGTTGGGAACAAAAATGTATCAAGTTCTGACTGATCTTTCATTTGAGAATATTAAAAATCATGAAAATTGTGCCGACTCACAAAACTATAATAAAAGAATTGCACTGGCCGGGAATCGAACCCTGGCCTCCCGCGTGGCAGGCGAGAATTCTACCACTGAACCACCAGTGCTATTACTTCTTTCGAGTTTGATGTAGCACTGACACGAGATAAATTAACGCCGTCTCCCAGAATGCTTCTGATCTCCTCACTAACCAATAGTGTATTATCATATCACCATTTGTGTCAAAGATGGTTGACTCCGCAGGCAGATTTGAACTTAGGTGACACGATTTCTGTAAGTGGAACAAGAAACGTTATTTAGATGGCACCCATGCATGAAAGAAAAAAAAAACAAGCAATATCGTCTGGACCGGCAATGCAATTATCATGTTTTTTTTTATAATTGGACCTGGGGTTTCCATCCGCATTTACTATGCTATACTATTTCGTGATCTTGGGAACAAAAATGCATCACGTTCTGACTGATGTTTCATTTGAAAATATTAAAAATCATGAAAATTGAGCCGACTCACAAAACAATAATAAAAGAAATACACTGGCCGGGAATCGAACCCGGGCCTCCCGCGTGGCAGGCGAGAATTCTACCACTGAACCACCAGTGCTGTTGCTTCCTTGACGCAACGCTAAAGAGTTAAGTTAACCCATTGAGTCCTGAGAATTTTACGTTTTTGAGGGATTTTCTGCATATAAACGAGCCATACGACTTCGTGACTCCATATTTTGGGTTACCATCGAAAGTAATGCTGTTCTAAAACGCTGAATGATCGAGTTTACCTGGAACGTCATTCTGACTTTGTCTTTTATCTTCGCTGAATTGCAATAGAGGCTCGAATATGGTGTATCTACAATTTTTAGTAAGTTCACAGCCATTTTTCATCTTTAGTAGCTACCTGATGAGCATCATTAAGCTTGAAAGTAGTTCAGAGTCCACTTTTTCGATGAAGCGAGTTAGGTGTTGTACTTTGTTTACGAATTTGGCTCGTTGCTCGTTGAACTGGAAAAATGGCCGCCACGAAACGAAGTAGCCTTGGGATTCGACTCTGGATGAATTTCTCGGCCTACCACGGCATATTTTGGAAGTTTCGACCACTGAAGAACACAACAAGCGCGAAATTTCGGTGGTAGGTCGGAGTGGCTGTGGACTTAGTATAAATATGAAATGTGCGGGGAAAGGAACGAACGCTGTCAGAAATTGTCGCTATTTCCCAGCATGCAGTGCGGTGGTGACGTTGAAAATCGAGGCAAGGTCAGTATGCACTAGAACGAGAAGCTGTAGCGCTCGGCCCGAGCAACGAATAAGAGCAATGAAAATCAATGCTAAGCTAGGACTAGGATTGAATTGTGCTGTGAATGTTGACTTTTGGGCTTGCCACGATGATTAAAATAAATAAAAACTAAAGGCAAAAACGCGACTTTTGTTGTTTTTCTATGACGTTAAAAACGGTCATTTTTGTTATTGTCCAAATTCAAACGCTGATATTCTGCAAAAATCGCTGACTTTTTTGTGTTTATTGGGCATCTCAGTTTTTGGGACTTTCTAGTCAATGCTCACAACTGCTAGTTAAGGCAATGTTCGCACGATTGAGAAAGTTGCCATTTTTTAAAGCAGTGGAGTCGATGAAAAATGAAAAAAGCAATAGCGTATGGATCGGCGTTTATAATCATCATGTGATTATAAAAATTGGACCTGGGGTTTCCATTCGCATTTACTATGTTATTCGAGGAGTTTCAATGTGAAAGTGAGTGCTGGCGTTGGGAACAAAAATGTATCAAGTTCTGACTGATCTTTCATTTGAGAATATTAAAATTCATGAAAATTGTGCCGACTCACAAAACTATAATAAAAGAATTGCACTGGCCGGGAATCGAACCCGGGCCTCCCGCGTGGCAGGCGAGAATTCTACCACTGAACCACCAGTGCTATTACTTCTTTCGAGTTTGATGTAGCACTGACACGAGATAAATTAACGCCGTCTCCCAGAATGCTTCTGATCTCCTCACTAACCAATAGTGTATTATCATATCACCATTTGTGTCAAAGATGGTTGACTCCGCAGGCAGATTTGAACTAAGGTGACACGATTTCTGTAAGTGGAACAAGAAACGTTGTTTAGATGCCACCCATGCATGAAAAAAACAAAACCAAGCAATATCGTCTGGACCGGCAATGCAATTATCATGTATTTTTTTATAATTCGACCTGGGGTTTCCATCCGCATTTACTATGCTATACTATTTCGTGATCTTAGGAACAAAAATGCATCACGTTCTGACTGATCTTTCATTTGAAAATATTAAAAATCATGAAAATTGAGCGGACTCACAAAACAATAATAAAAGAAATGCACTGGCCGGGAATCGAACCCGGGCCTCCCACGTGGCAGGCGAGAATTCTACCACTGAACCACCAGTGCTGTTGCTTCCTTGACGCAACGCTAAAGAGTTAAGTTAACCCATTGAGTCCTGAGAATTTTACGTTTTTGAGGGATTTTCTGCATATAAACGAGCCATACGACTTCGTGACTCCATATTTTGGGTTACCATCGAAAGTAATGCTGTTCTAAAACGCTGAATGATCGAGTTTACCTGGAACGTCATTCTGACTTTGTCTTTTATCTTCGCTGAATTGCAATAGAGGCTCGAATATGGTGTATCTACAATTTTTAGTAAGTTCACAGCCATTTTTCATCTTTAGTAGCTACCTGATGAGCATCATTAAGCTTGAAAGTAGTTCAGAGTCCACTTTTTCGATGAAGCGAGTTAGGTGTTGTACTTTGTTTACGAATTTGGCTCGTTGCTCGTTGAACTGGAAAAATGGCCGCCACGAAACGAAGTAGCCTTGGGATTCGACTCTGGATGAATTTCTCGACCTACCACGGCATATTTTGGAAGTTTCGACCACTGAAGAACACAACAAGCGCGAAATTTCGGTGGTAGGTCGGAGTGGCTGTGGACTTAGTATAAATATGAAATGTGTGGGGAAAGGAACGAACGCTGTCAGAAATTGTCGCTATTTCCCAGCATGCAGTGCGGTGGTGACGTTGAAAATCGAGGCAAGGTCAGTATGCACTAGAACGAGAAGCTGTAGCGCTCGGCCCGAGCAAGGAATAAGCGCAATGAAAATCAATGCTAAGCTAGGACTAGGATTGAATTGTGCTGTGAATGTTGACTTTTGGGCTTGCCACGATGATTAAAATAAATAAAAACTAAAGGCAAAAACGCGACTTTTGTTGTTTTTCTATGACGTTAAAAACGGTCATTTTTGTTATTGTCCAAATTCAAACGCTGATATTCTGCAAAAATCGCTGACTTTTTTGTGTTTATTGGGCATCTCAGTTTTTGGGACTTTCTAGTCAATGCTCACAACTGCTAGTTAAGGCAATGTTCGCACGATTGAGAAAGTTGCCATTTTTTAAAGCAGTGGAGTCGATGAAAAATGAAAAAAGCAATAGCGTATGGATCGGCGCTTATAATCATCATGTGATTATAAAAATTGGACCTGGGGTTTCCATTCGCATTTACTATGTTATTCGAGGAGTTTCAATGTGAAAGTGAGTGCTGGCGTTGGGAACAAAAATGTATCAAGTTCTGACTGATCTTTCATTTGAGAATATTAAAAATCATGAAAATTGTGCCGACTCACAAAACTATAATAAAAGAATTGCACTGGCCGGGAATCGAACCCGGGCCTCCCGCGTGGCAGGCGAGAATTCTACCACTGAACCACCAGTGCTATTACTTCTTTCGAGTTTGATGTAGCACTGACACGAGATAAATTAACGCCGTCTCCCAGAATGCTTCTGATCTCCTCACTAACCAATAGTGTATTATCATATCACCATTTGTGTCAAAGATGGTTGACTCCGCAGGCAGATTTGAACTTAGGTGACACGATTTCTGTAAGTGGAACAAGAAACGTTATTTAGATGGCACCCATGCATGAAAGAAAAAAAAAACAAGCAATATCGTCTGGACCGGCAATGCAATTATCATGTTTTTTTTTATAATTGGACCTGGGGTTTCCATCCGCATTTACTATGCTATACTATTTCGTGATCTTGGGAACAAAAATGCATCACGTTCTGACTGATGTTTCATTTGAAAATATTAAAAATCATGAAAATTGAGCCGACTCACAAAACAATAATAAAAGAAATGCACTGGCCGGGAATCGAACCCGGGCCTCCCGCGTGGCAGGCGAGAATTCTACCACTGAACCACCAGTGCTGTTGCTTGCTTGATGTAGCGCTAAAGCGCTAAGTTAACCCATTGACTCCTGAGAATTTGACGTTTTTGAGTGATTTTCTGCATATAAACGAGCCATACGATTTCGTTGCTCCATATTTTGGGTTACCATCGAAAGTACTGCTGTTCTAAAACACTGAATGCTCGAGTTTACCTGGAACGTCATTCTGACGTTGTCATTTTGCTTCGTTGAATTGCAATAAAGGCTCGAATATGGTGTATCTACAATTTTTGGTAAGTTCACAGCCATTTTTCATCTTTAGTAGCTACCTGATGAGCATCATTAAGCTTGAAATTAGTTCAGAGTCCACTTTTTCGATGAAGCGAGTTAGGTGTTGTACTTCGTTTACGAATTTGGCTCGTTGGTCGTTGAACTGGAAAAAATGGCCGTCACGAAACGAAGTAGCCTTGAGATTCGACTCTGGATGAATTTCTCGACCTACCGCGGCATATTTTGGAAGTTTCGACCACTGAAGAACACAACAAGCGCGAAATTTCGGTGGTAGGTCGGAGTGGCTGTGGACTTAGTAATATATATAGATAGACCAAGCCTAACAGCGTCGCACTTTGAACAAGCTTAACTAAGGTGAAACTTAACTAAGGTGAAAGGTTGGAAGCACAAGAATTAAGATTGACGAAGGGGCTATTTTCAATTTTAGCAATTCTCAAAAACAGTATTACGCGACCGTCTGCACAGTACATTTTTATAGACCGTACAAAAGTTCACAAAAACAACTTTTCTTTGTCTAGAATAAATAGTACCACTAGTTTCCGAATAAAATACAGTTTATGTTTGTCAAAAATTGCCCGAGAAACTGATTTGAAAATCAAAAATTGCAAAAATACACAAACATAAGCTTATTTGCATATTAAAAGGCGATGCGAGTGAAGATAGAACCGTACTAATAAAATCAAGTCTTGTTTTGTTTACATAAAATCGCTTTTCAATCTATCTAATGAATGAACAAACACATAAAAATGGACAACACAATCTTCTTTCGAAAAAATTTATTTAAATCTCCATTAGTTTACGTTTAAAAGCAAAATGCGTACCATGTAATTATAGCTCATCGAGTTCAAGCTTTCTTCGATGAAATTCAAGAGATAGGCACGTTTTAAAATCAATTCGCCAAAACTAACAATAACACTAATAACAAGTCACTCACAGATTGATATCAACATAAATTCTCATCGAAAACTGTAATCTGTTTTACCTTTTAAGTTCCTCGCTTGCTTGGAAATTCAAATCTCCGCTTCTGGTTCTGAAATCATCTCCCGCATTGATAATATATATAGATAGGCCTAGCCTAACAGCGGAGCTCTCTGAACAGAAACGATAATGATAAGCTTAATAACTTAGGTGAAAGGTCGGAAGCACAAGAAAAATTAGAATTAAGATTGACGACCAGACTATTTTTCAATTTTAGCAATTCTCAAAAATAGTAAGCGTATAACGCGACCGTCTGCACAGTACATTTAGACTGCACAAATTAGACTGCACAAAACAACATTTTCTAGGTCTAGAATAACTAGTATGACTAATTTCCGAATAAAATACATCTGTTGCGTCTGGAAAATTACCCGAAAAACTGATTTGGAAATGATGAGTTGCCAGTAGCTCAATTATGAGTCACAAGCTTCACAAATATTCGGATGACACCACAAAGCAGAAAATTTCTGTTCGGTCATTCGGGAGAAATCAATTTGCAACTGTGTTGTGATGTCAGTCCTCATGTCCCTTACAGTGGCCCGAGAGTGCTCGGTGCCATTGTGAAAAGTTGCCTTATTTCGAAAAACCCATATACCATAAGTATGGTCTTAATGAAAAAGCGCGCTCGCATGTCATTCTCATCGTAAGCAGAAGTCCATAGGTAAAAGAAAATAGTCTTAACATTAACTAAAAACCTAGTATTGAGTAGTGCCGATAGGGTGGGAGTGAAAACACCCCACACCCTTCCACAGGTTCAAATTATAATCTAGCTTGGGAAGGCGTGGTAGCCAGTTATCCGTTTTCAAATTTGCATTACCATTGCTAGACCAGACACCCAAGATTCACATTCTTGACACCCACGTCAGGCCATACCGTCGCTTGCAACTACCTGTCCACACGCGTGACAAAAACATGTTCTGCTGGCCAATCAAAATTCAAAGTTTTGACAATCAAACTTCAAAGTTTACCCGCCCAAAGTTTACCTGTCTTCGCATCTACGCGCAGCCTTCTTCCAACTTCCCTATATGAATGAAGTTGTGCGAGTTCTATCACTTGGTTTCGTAAATCACTTGACAGTGGAGTACCTTGCTTGAAATTCCTGCCAAACTTATTTATTGTAAACGCCATGTCTTCAGTTGCCAAACGGTGGATAAATCAGCTACGATCATTTGCGTATAAGTGGCGCCAAAACGTCCCCAGGTGGGCGGGTAAACTTTGAAGTTTGATTGTCAAAACTTTGAATTTTGATTGGCCAGCAGAACATGTTTTTGTCACGCGTGTGGACAGGTAGTTGCAAGCGACGGTAAGGATTGTCCGGATGTGAGCACCAAGCTCCTAACCTCATGGCATTTAATTTACTCCCTGTACCTGTCTCGTATTTGTGAAGTGAGGTAAACAATTTGTCTAAAGAAAAAATGTACTTCACAAAACATGTGGAGTCATCCGCATATTGGCGAATTTTAAAACGCTTTCCTCGGGCTTCTGGAAGGAGAAAACCTTCAATAGTATCATCCTTTCTTACACTGGTAGCCAAAAAAATGTACAAAAGTGGAGACTGGGGATCTCCCTGCCTCACCCCCGACTTGAGTGGAATTACGATTAGCTATAATTTTCATATTTGCTTGACAGTGAGTGTCACGCAAGAGAAATAAATAAATTCACAAAAATCGTCCTACCTGGGACGGAACAACTTTGATCTTCTTGAATAATCGAGGGTAAACACTTTGAAAGTCTGTTTGTAAGAGCTTTTAAACAAATTTGTAATCAACATCGAGTAGCGAAATGGCGGGGTCACCAATTTTTTAAGTTTTTCCTATCATCTTTCTTGTAAAGTAACCTAGTCACGCCTCCTTGCATTGAATCACTGAAAGAATTATTTTCCAAACTAAATAAGGCCAAAAAGATCCCAGAATTTAGCGTAAAATTCTTGAGGTAATCCGTCTGAACCGGGGGGTTTCCCTGAAGAAAGTCCGCGCATTGCGTGGGTAATTTTAGCAAAGATAAAACTGATTCTTCGCAGGATAAAATTTCGCTCTAATCTGTTTTCAAATTTGTTCAAAAATTCGGTTTGGACTGTAAATTAACAGGTTCTTGCGAGTACAAATTACGGTAAAAATCGAAATGAGCCGGAGTCTTGTTAAAAGACTTTACTCTAACACCGGCGGAGTTATAAATAGAATGAACAGTATTTTTCTGAGCAGTGTTGCTTCGAGCGTAAAAAAAGAATTTGCTAGGTTTTTCACCTTCTTCAAGCCATTTGACTCTGCTACGAATTTGGTTTCCTCTCATTTGGGATAAATTAACGGCTCGAATTTCTCTTTCGAGCGTTTCTATGGTGGTTTTCGCTAAGTTATCACCTTAAATAAGAGCCCCTTTTGCTTCGATCAAAGAAATTATAGTTGCGTGGCCTTATCGCGATTAAATATGCGTTGTTTACTTCGACCAAAATCTATAGCAACTAATGTTATAGATTCTTTAAGAAAATCCCACCAAGCTTGAATGGAATTAAATGCTTTCCGGTACTATACATGTTTCTTAATAATTTCTGAGATCATATCGTAAATATTAAATTCTAAATTTAGCCTCCAAAGTCCTGGTCCACGGGAAAATGCATTATGCAAATTGCGGATAAATCAACAGAATCATGATCGGAAAAAACACAAGGCAAAATTTCACATTTTAGAAGGGAATCATACAAGTCCTGAGCAATAAAAAATTATCCAAACGTGTACCGATAGTTTTATCCGCGTTAAACCATGTGCATTGTATTTTTCAGTCGGCCGTGTTTTTTTGCGCCAGATATCAATAAACGATGAAAACTTGTGCAGATCTTTCAAATCCGTGGAAATTGTAAGATTTCCTCCAAACTTATCAGTTAAAATAGCCAGTAATTTTAAAAGAGTTCTGAAAAAATATTCATGAATTGTATCATAAAAGCATTTACGTTCACTTGGATTCGTGGGTGCATAAGTATTAACCAAATTAATTTTGGTGTCGTCGAGTTCAGTTAAAACACTAACAATTCTACCAGAAGAATCTTTTTTCCATTGTAAACATTTGAAATCAGTATTTTCAGCTACAAGAATGGCAACGCCGCCTTGTTTACCAAGAGCGGGCGACCAGAAACTTTTACCGCGCCATTTAGCTGTCAGAGAATTTATCGCATTTTGACTTGTCGCTAAAGTTTCTTGTAAACAAATAAAATCAGAACGGGAATTTTTCGCAAAATCAAAAACAGAGCGTTGTTTGGCTTCATTGCCAAAACCACGGATATTCAAAGATGTAAATTTAGCTCTGAATGTAAAAACTTGGAGAACATTCTTCTGGTAAAATTACATAGGCTTAACTGAGCAATTTTTGTAAATCACATTTAGACAGTTAAGCTTACTTGCTTTTCTGTTTATGCTTGTTTGTCCGATATCCAGTATTTTTCCTCTTCGGCAAAGGTTGTTCGCCGTCATATTCAGAACGTTCGCGAGTTTTAGGGTCCGTTTTCTTTGCTTCAGGAATTGGCGTATCTTTTTTGTCTTTCTCCGTGATTTTTCCATTGACGGGTACAGGTTGTGGTCGTTGTGTTGGTTTTGGCGCGGAGGCGAGCTTTTGCGAACTGCCCTGTTTGTAGCCGCGGGGAAGCGCGCGAAAAACAAAGCCTCGTTCCCAGTTCCTCTCTCTTCATATACGTCATCATCGATGATGACGTAACGGGTGGACAGACGTGCACACGGACCGACGCGCCCGCGAAACATTCCGCTAGCCATGACCATGAAAAAATGACGGGACGGTTCTATGAGTATGGGGCTGCGCAGCCGAGCCTTCGGCTCGGCGAGTGCTCCGCTAAAAATGTAATACATGAAGTTCCTCGAAGCAAGATTTTATCCCTGAAAGCTCGTCTTTTTCCACTAAAGCGGCTTCTGAGTATACCTTAATTAGTATCCCTGTCTTGAGTAGCAAACCGCGAAAAAATGCAGGAAAATAACGAGTTTAATTCTCCGCTAGGCAAAAGAAAACAACTAAAGTGTTTACCGAGCTCACGGCTGTGTGGCCGCGCGAAAAACAAAGCCTTGCTTTCAAGATCCCGGATGTTGTTCCAACACGGCGGGCGGGCGGCGGGCGGACACGCGCCCGCGAAACATTCCGCTAGCCATGACCATGAAAAATCACGGCGTAGGTTCTATGAGTATGGAGCTGCGCAGCCAGGCCTTCGGCCTGGCAAGTGCTACGCTATAAATATGAAATGTGTGGGGAAAGGAACGAACGCTGTCAGAAATTGTGGCTATTTCCCAGCATGCAGTGCGGTGGTGAGGTTGAAAATCGAAGCAAGGTCAGTATGCACTAGAACGAGAAGCTGTAGCGCTCGGCCCGAGCAACGAATAAGAGCAATGAAAATCACTGCTAAGCTAGGACTAGGACTGAATTGTGCTGTGAATGTTGACTTTTGGGTTTGCCACGATGATTTAAATAAAGAAAAACTAAAGGCAAAAACTGAAATGAACGCGACTTTTGTTGTTTTTCTATGACGTTAAAAACGGTCATTTTTGTTATTGTCCAAATTCAAACGCTGATATTCTGCAAAAATCGCTGACTTTTTTGTGTTTATTGGGTATCTCAGTTTTTGGGACTTTCTAGTCAATGCTCACAACTGCTAGTTAAGGCAATGTTCGCACGATTGAGAAAGTTGCCATTTTTAAAGCAGGGGAGTCGTGTAGGGGCGGTTTCGGGCGGTTCTGGTGTCAGTGGGTTGAAGAGAATATAAAAATCAAAATTTTATGTTGAGAGAACAGAAATGGTACCCCATGTAACCGCACCCATTAAACAAAATTTTCAGCCTTTCGGGCCTTCTTTTTGCTAGACATGTGATATGTAAATTATAAAATGGAAGTTGAACAGAACAACGAATTTCTTATATCTGATTTTACTTCAGATTGCCGACATTTCGGCTGACCATTACCTTCATCAGACTGGTATGGACCAGCTCTGGGACCAGCTGAATTATTGTTAAAATTAAAAACAAAAAAAAGTTGTACTGGTCAGCTTCCGTTTTGTATTTTATTTCAGTTATACATCTTAGATTTTGCAACTCTGCTGAGCAAGGTCTGCCATTACATCAAACAAACTCCAACATTAGTCGATGTTTCGTAACATCGTAGTTTAAACCTTCGTGTGTGTAGAATATTGCCGGGGTGGGGGCATCTGTGCCCCTCCTTAGATGGAATTTAGATGCGCTCGCGTTTTTCTTACGCGTTTTACGTTTTAATAGATGATATATATATATATATATATATAAAACATGACCAGGTGGCGACACAGCTCGCTTATTTCCCAACATATTAAGTTGATAAGCAAAAATGCGTAGGTTTTGGATTTGTTTAACTGGCGCTGTTTTATGCATAATAGTTTGAACATTTGTCACAAGCATTTAGCATATTTGCTTATACTGCATAAATAACGTTTGCAAAACTTCTAACGACTGGCGCTGTGTAATTTAAAATGGTTCAGGATTTGACAGCTTAAAAATTTAGTGGACAGTCGCTTGCGAAAGAAGTCAGTATTTTGGTGCATGCTCGAGGAAATTTCATCGCAAGAGAAGAACAGACGTAAGGCGGGTACGTTTTTAAAAATGTGGCCTTTTTGTATGATTTTTCCTTGCCTTTTCACTTTCATCAGCAAATCTTTTACCATAATGCATGTATTACATTTTGTATCAGCGTTTGAATCCGACCGCGCTTTAGGTCGTGATATATAGTGATATACATGCAAAAACCAGTAGTAAAGCTTTCCTGTTATACTGTTTATTATACTATACAAAATAGTACTAATTTAACTTGACTCTATGCATGAAATCCTGAAATATGATCAGTGCCTCCAAAGAGCTGTTTGTTTTGCAACATTTTAAGCCGAATATATCTGTTTGGGAATTTTTGTTCAGCTTCACTCCTTGCTTACTGTTCCTTCTTTCGATTGTGTCAGCTTAGAAACAAGCTTTAATTATCCACTGCCATTTTAATAGCTGAAATAGGTTCGCTTATCGCCTTTCTAGTGGAGATTTTGTTTCCAGGTGAAATATCTTGAGGAGCCATTTTGGACAATCTCTTTTTGCGGGGGAAGCAGAGAAATAATTGTCTGCGACAGCACAAATTAAAGCAAACGATCGAAACTTAGAGCCAGAGAAAGTTATAATTCATCTTTCACTTGCCCGTTTATTTGGGCCCGTTTTATCGCAGTTGAAAAGCTTTTTACATGTTACATAGAGTACTTCACGCTTGTTGGGGCTAAATCAGGGCAACATGCCGCCAAATACGGTGTTTGTATGGGGAATTTAGTGTCAATTAATTTCGGAAAAATTTGAATTTTCCAATATTTATGAATTAAAAACTTACTATCAGTACTAGGAATAAGATTTTACTCATCAAATTTGAGGGATGTAGCTGTCTTAGAAAGCATTGCAGTTTTAATTTTCCATACCGTTGTCTGTAAATTTGTCCATGGATTTCGACGGGATTTCAGATCGCGCTTTTTAAGACAGCTTCTCAGACTCACCTTCCTGTTATGTTGTTTTAGTCTTTATAAAAATTAACGTGGGAATGTTTTGTTTTCTAATTTTTTGATCCGGAAAGTAAAACAGGTGTTTAGCTAAATATTGTAAAATGCTCACCGTTAAAAATATAGCATCCAGTAGCGCATATGCTTACCGAGAGCCACTTCTCCGCGATCTGCGGGCGCCTACTGTTAGCAAAAGTTTATCATTAGATAAATTAAGCGTCGAATTAGCAGCAAATGTAAACGCCAATGGAAGAAACTACTACATGGAAATGTTTTTTATTCTCTACTTTTGATCAGGAAAGTAAAACAGATGCTTAACTAGATATTCTCAAATACTCACTGTTAAATATTAATAGCATCTAGTAGAACATATGTATGCTTACGAGCTTGCATGTTGTGACCGATTTCCTAACTCGACGAAGAAATGACACCGCAGTAAGTGGCTTGCAATTTCCGAAGCCTGGTGGTGGGAGAAACTTACCACGTGATTATGATTTCCGCGCCATTTTTCTGCATATATCCAAAATATTCCGGGATCCGTCCACGCGGACAGACACGCGTGTCCGGAATTAATTTTAGCCTCGCCACCACACAATGAGGAGATGACGATTATATCTGCACTATAGGCCACTTCGAAAAATACCATAATACTCTTTAAAGTGCAGGTTTGGGTGGTGCTTGATGTAAGCCTGATTTTTCCAATTTCTTTCAGTGTTTTGAGCACGAACTGTACATGCTATGCTTCAACTTTTTGGCAATTTGCATACGGTGCACTGATTTGCGTACGAACACACAATGCTACGTCCTAGCGTTCCTACATGTACTCTGAATTCCATTGTGCCATTCTAACAAAGGAGTCTGAGGCTGAGCCTGCACATAAAAGATTAATATATACATAGCCCAAGCCTAAGAGCGTCGCACTTTGAACAAGCTTAACTAAGGTGAAACTTAACTAAGGTGAAACTTAACTAAGGTGAAAGGTTGGAAGCACAAGAATTAAGATTGACGAACGGGCCATTTTCAATTTTAGCAATTCTCAAAAACAGTATTACGCGATCGTCTGCACAGTACATTTTTATAGACCGTACAAAAGTTCACAAAAACAACTTTTCTCTGTCTAGAATAAATAGTACCACTAGTTTCCGAATAAAATACAGTTTATGTTTGTCAAAAATTGCCCGAGAAACTGATTTGAAAATCAAAAATTGCAAAAATACAAAAAACATATTTGCATAAGGCGATGCGAGTGAAGATAGAACTGTACTATAAAATCAAGTCTTGCTTTGTTTACATAAAATCGCTTTTCAATCTATCTAATGAATGAACAAACACATAAAAATGGACAACACAATCTTCTTTCGAAAAAATTTATTCAAATCTCCATTAGTTTACGTTTAAAAGCAAAACGCGTACCATTTAATTATAGCTCATCGAGTTCAAACTTTCTTCGATGAAATTCAAGAGATCGATACAACTAAATTTAGGCACGTATTAAAATCAATTCGCCAAAACTAACAATAACACTAATAAAAAGTCACTCACAGATTGATATCAACATAAATTCTCATCGGAAACTGTAATCTGTTTTACCTTTAAGTTCCTCGCTTGCTTGGAAATTCAAATCTCCGCTTCTGGTTCTGAAATCCGTAGAAAACAAACATCTCCCGCATTGATAAAAACGTAATACATGAAGTTCCTCGAAGCAAGATTTTATCCCTGAAAGCTCGTCTTTTTCCACTAAAGCGGCTTCTGAGTATACCTTAATTAGTATCCCTGTCTTGAGTAGCAAACCGCGAAAAAATGCAGAAAAATAACGAGTTTAATTCTCCGCTAGACACAAGAAAACAACTAAAGTGTTTACCGAGCTCACGGCTGTGTGGCCGCGCGAAAAACAAAATTGCTAAGATCCCGGATGTTGTCCAACACGGGCGGGCACACACGAGCCCGCGAAGCATTCCGCTAGCCATGACCATGAAAAATCACGGCAGCGGTTCTATGAGTATGGAGCTGCGCAGCCAGGCCTTCGGCCTGGCAAGTGCTCCGCTATTATGATATTTTTCGAAATGGGCTATTCACATCATTCAAACAAGAACGGATTTTTTTTCATCCAGAGCTCCTTTAAAAACTGGAATTTTCTAGAACGAGTTGATCATCACGTACAAGGTTTTTAGTTAATGTTTCGGCACACTCAGGGTCACTCCAGGTTATGTCTACAACGAATATTTCCGCTTGTTTTTTTGTGAGACTTCGGCGATTCATTGCTGTTCGTGATATCGGTATCACAAAGCTAGTATATTACCTTTTTCGTAAATTTTAGATGTCTGAAAAAGTTGATTCCGTCTGCGGAGTTTCCCCACGCAATTTGATTTCGCAAACAAATGTCATCGAAAAAAAAATACTTAGACTAGATAGTCAAATAATTTATTACCAAACTGTTTAAATACATGGCGTTACGTTAGAAATGTTTCTCTTGAAAACTGAAAATGCAGCTTTAAACCGTATTTTCAGTACCCAAATGAACGATAATAACACAGTGTAAAAAATAACAACTGCTAAATAGAACTTGGGTGTGTCAAGGACCAAACCTTAATATAACTAGTAACAATAATTACTTTCTCGCAGTATTTTTTAAGTTAATCTCGCCTGTGTACTTTATGTGTAGATTTGGTCGTTCGTGATCAGCTCTCCAGACTTATTGTTGATTTGTAAAGAAGCTTTGTCTGAAAATGTTTTGAGATTCACAGTGTCAATGCACGAAATCAACCGATTTTCTAACTGTACCAAGTGCAAAAACAGTATGGACGCATCATAAAAATAACAGAATAAAATCTCAGTCGCGATATGACTTGAAGACTGAAGTAAACGCAGCTTACACAAAAATTGGAAAGGGTTTAAAGGGCCATCAGATAGCTTAGTTTGTGGTACAGGAAAACTTAAAAGCTGGTGGACAGGAAAGCACCAGTAATACCGCGCGCCTTTTTGGCTGCTAGGAACTTTCTATTTTCGGTAGCGGAAAAAGTGTCGTTAAGATAACATGTCAACTTGTAAAAACGCAACTTTGTAGAGTCTTTCAGTTGTAACAATAAACTAGTATTCGACTCCATTTTGGGCATCATTATGATTATAACAAGTGAGGTTATGAGTGCTTTTAAAATTGTAACCCTCACGTAGTGTGAAACTAACTGAAAAATTTTCACCTCCAAATAACAAATGCATGACAATTATCTCGATTCCTCAAGCGCTTTTTGGACAATTTTGAAGTTTTTATTCTGTCAAACAACGCCACTGGGGAACAGAACCACGTTAGGAACAAAGGGTAAATGTTCTTTGTAAACCCGAATATTCACACCGCATTATTAAATCAGAGACATTACATTACATTACATTACAGAGAACTAACTCAAACGCGCTCAAACAAATAGCCAGGAAGCAAACAATATTTTTAAAGAGTAGATTTCTTTTATCCACGCCTGCCTTTATTGTTTTTCGTTTCCGTGTTTAGGATAAAGCTAGATTCTTGACCGCATATTGTCTAAAATCAGTCAATGAGAAAAGCTTCGTCTTTTCTTCTTGTGCAGTCGTCTGAAACAAAACACGCCAACAAGTCAATTTACTTTTGTAATTTATGCTGATTCATGGTCAGTCGCTTCAATGAAGTGCAAAATTAATTTTGTAAGCTATTAAATGACGGTCTGTCCCTTTTATTTAACAAAGCATTTAAAATCCAAAGCACGTCCGAGCACCGCGCTAGCATACATTACAATAGAGATCAACAGACGGGAGTATAAAGGGTTGTGATTATATGCTTTTCAGATCTATACCGACACTCAAGTGGAGAGAGCTTCTTCACTTTCTTCAGCATACACCGTAATACCAGTAGGCTAAGAGGCTATATAACAATCAATGCGGATTTCAATGGAACAGCATATGCCAACTTCGGATTCCAATGAAGTGCACGGATCATCTCAAACTCAAGATGACATCCCTGATTTAGACTTTCGCTCACTGCAGCAACAATCCCAAGTGCATTCACCTGCTCCAGTTTCGGTTCCATCCAAAGAAAGCAAGAAAACGTCCCGCAGAAGATATGCCAGAGAAAGTCATAAGAGGTCAAGAACCCAGAAAGCTCTAATCCAGCTTCAACCGATCAGTACATCACTTTGTTTCGGCGGGAGATCCACACTGCGAGGCACGCCGTGGGAAGACGCGCTAAGCGGTTCTATGGAATCTACAGATTCTGTATCGTCAATTGAAAAGCACTCGGAAAAAGCGGGAAAACGAGATCAAAGAACTTTCAAGGAGACGAAAATTGTAACATTTTGGAAGCAGTTGTTTGGTTAGAGTTTATTGCAATGTGAGATGACCACTGGACATTAATGTTATACACATTAACAAAGTTCTTACTTACTTTCAGCGTTCACGAGATTATTGACTCGGAGTTTTATGCACGGAAAAGATACGTGCTGAAAAACGTTTGTATTGAGTTGCTTAACATAACGTACTGCTTGTAAAACAAGATGGGTGCATTTATTGAGTTGTTTATAAACTGTTTTAGAAACTTTATGGAAAAATATTTATTTGATTGCTTTTATTTGAAGCGTGTTTAAACTGAAGAAAGTTTGAATGAATTACAGATTGCCGACACACTGTGGAGGTATGAAGGCGCGACACTCTTTGTATGCAGAATTCACTACTTGCCGGTCGTTCTTCTCATGGTTAAAGGCGGCTTATGCAAAAAAATTGTTCTTTGAAATAAACCGTAAACCGCTAAACTGAATCTTCTGATCATTCGCTCCTTTAAAGCGTTTACTTTTTCCTCTACGCGTCGCTTATTCCAAAGACCGGAAGTCTGCAATGCGGAACTGATGTAATCAGTTGAAAAACGCACGTTTTAAATCGAGTTTCCGTTTAAGCTAAGGTGTTTCCATTCTGCTTTGTCTGTCTCCATGGTTACGTAATAAGAATAAGAATTTGTTTGTTGAGGACATTGTACTGGCCGCCTTAATATTTGTGAGGATTTAATTCCGTTAATAAGGTATTTACAAAACAAATTGGCAAACTCCATAGAAGGGCTACTTTAGTGGAATAGTATGGCTCCGAACGTTAGGAAGATTACTTTGAAAATATTTGTTAGTTGCATTACTTTATTTTTCAATTGCTGTAGAGTTTTTTACCTTCGAGTTACAACTATTGTTTGTTTTGTATCATTTTAAGACCATTTTAACGTCAAAGACGAATATTATAGGCTCCTGTCTTGCTTCAGCAATATTTCCCAATACTCGTACGTCGCCAAGATGTATTGGTTCTCAATAACGGCAGTGTTAGGCGATTATTTGAATATCCATGAAAGAGCATTGTTTGTATTACTGTTACAGCTGTTACTTTACGTCAAAGCAGATTATTCTACGCCATACGCAATCTTGTGTTAGTTGCGTCACAAGCTACGTCAACTTGTGTCACAAACAACTGGGAAGCTCTGAAGAATAATTTTTCTACTCTTAAACTGCATGCATATACACTCTTTCTTTTTTATAAGAATATATTTTATAAGAATATCGAGGCTGAAATTTGCGAAATTTTAAGAATACTTTAAGAATAAACCTGAGGCTGAAATTGTGAGAAGAATATAATTTCGTGCGTTGAAAATCTGTAAATACAATACAATGATATGTTTTTACTTAATAGTTTTAAAAAAGAATACAAACTCTTTCTACCTGACAGTCAGGCATGTTAAACAACTCTAATTTATTATTTAGTTTTTATTTATTTAATTATTTAATTTAAATAGTTATTATAACTCATATATACTCTCCTTCTCAATGTGATTAATTTAGCCAGAGATTTACAACTAGTTACTAAAAGTACTGTATAACCTCCACCCACTTGCAACTGCTCTATGGTAGTAGCCAACTCGAAAGCTTGGCTCCTTTGGCTGCTACACACTCTTCTTTTGTTATGTTTAATTCAATGTATAGTTAGTTCTGTTCTTACTTTTTTTTATTTCCTTAATGTTGGTATATTGTAATTGAATAAGTGTGAATAAAATGAACTTGAACTTGTATAAAATTATTCCTTTCTTTAAACGGCAAAACTACTAGCCAACAAACAAAACACTCTTCACTGGCGATAGCCAAATGTTCAATGATGAGCGGTACATGTAATGTATTTGTGCAATACAAAATATGTACAATGCAAAAGACATGAAATAAACCGCAAAATTTTTCATGACAAATTCTTTCTTTTTTAAATAACAAAACTAGGAGACAAGTAAAACAAAAAGCCATATGTTCGATGCAAATAAAGTATCATATCAGGCTTTATTGCCTGCAGTCTGGCTCCAAAATCACTTCAACCCCATCAAAGTCATGGAAGGACAGGTAGTCGGACGTTTTGATAGTTAAGAATATTGCAAGAATATTTTGAGCCTAAAATCGGCAGAAAAATGGGAATATTCAGCCTGGGCCGGAAAAAACAATATTCTTAAAAAAAAAAGAAAGAGTGTACTCTGGGAGAATTGAATAATCTAAAGTATGTGAAAATCCCATTATAGTGGTTATTATATAGCGAAGTGAACCTAAAATAATTCTTGTTATTCCAGCGAATTAAATTATGTATCTCAGATTCTAGCTTACTAAAGACAAAGTTTGTGAAGAAATCGTTTTGGCGGCGGAACCACCAGGAAAATTTACCTCATATTGGCAGCTGTGTCGGCAAAACGTTGATCTCGGGCGAATAATCAGTCAACTGTGCAGGTTACTTAGATTCTAGAACTGAGCTCTACCGAGAGGTTCTCACCAACATTTCCGCTTACTTTTTCAAACACAGGTTAAAATTAAGTTTGATTTTCGCTTTTGTGTTGTTGTAAACTAGACTATAATACAATAATTTGGAGGGAGGGAGGTAGGGAGGGAGGGAGCTAAAGACAAACGTACAAAGCTTTTATACGATCGTTCGCCTTCTAGTGGGTCCGGAATTTTCTTCTCCCGAAATATTTGTGAAGAAAAGCTTCGGAAATAGCTGAAAATGCATCTAAATATGCTAAACGTAATTCATAATTCTATTACGATGTTCGCGTATAAAATAAATGATAGTGGCTTCTTATATAAATTCAACAAATTTTTCATTGATCAGTGTGTGATACTACTCTTTGATCGGATAGTTTTTATAATAAATTCAGCAAACATATTTATTTGTCTGCTGATTTATTGGCAGGCCAAGTATTTTGATTCTTGTCTTTATACTTTTCAGAGTTACAGTACAGGGCGGTTCAAGGCAGAAAGGCGCTTAAAGTCAAACGCCAGTTGCACAATTAATTAAAATCGTTTTGGAAAATAGCCAACAAAATATATTTTGGTTTAAGACTTTCAAAAAATGCACCAGCTTTTGGCTGCCAGTTTTAAACCAGATAAATTGTATTTTACCTTTTCAAATACTTTTTCCCTTTGACTTCTAACTGAGAACGTAACGTGCTGTATATAAATATGATGGAATTAAGTATATGGTAAGAGTTCAATTACAATGATAAAACAAAATTCAGGCAGATTGTGCCAGGATTTGTATTTACTGGTCTTTCCTGAAAAGCAGGATAAACCTGGTTATTAGAAGCATTGTTAAGATTTATTTGTATATGGGGCATAATCCTGGTAAACCTGGTTCTTTCTTCAATATTCCAACCAGAGAAACTAAAAGGTTACCCGGTGTGAACCAGACTTTTCAGAGCTAAGTGAAAACCTGGCTTACCAGACTAACAAGTAAAACCCGAGGTAATAGATTTTTCGCACATTGGATTCATGCCTTGTCAACCGCGGTCAAACGTCCGAGGCGTTTTTCGTTTTATTAAGTCGGATTTTATTTAATATTAAATGAAAATATGGTCAAGGATGTATAAATAAATTAGTTGACGTTACTATCTTTTAATTTTTCTCAAAATGATGAGGTTTTTTCCGTTGAAAACTGATCAAAACTCTTTGCGCCTGATCAAAATTATGTTGGCAAATGGCGCCGACAATTCTGCAGCTCATAGTTTTTTAACGCTTTAGAACCTTTTTGGTAAACTTTTAAAATGTTTGGTAAATTGACGGTGTATTGGCAATATATTAAACTTTAAACAGTGAAAATGACAACCTTAACTTTTAAGTACTTTGCTTAACTTTTGCAAATTTCTCTCGTTTGACCGCAGTTAACATGCCTTGTTACCTGGGAGAACCAGGCTAACGATTAAGAATAAAGTTTAAACACTGAGCGAGTTATTACCATCACCGCCTTTTAAAGTTAACTCTCGTGGCATAAAATTGGGTGACATTTGCCTCTAATTTTTTAACTCGTCCCCAGACCCCCAATTTGACCCTTGAAATCACTGTGAAAACGCCATTTTTTAAAGGGAAAATCAAAATTTCGCCCATTTATGAATTATTTTTCTGAAATCCACACTCGGATTCCAGTAATTTGGTTATTATTCTATCTGGAAAAGTTAAAATATTTTAATAACTTAAAAAAAAGTCCCGTCATTTTGACCTTGAAGTGACTAATGTCAAGTAAAATGAAGTTCAACCGCGCGGTCATTGCTTTTAGCGGTATAACTCATTTTAATAGGCATAATGTCAACATCCACACTCGGTTTTGAAGAGACTCGGATCTTGTGAACATTTTGGTGACTTTGGTGGGAAATATGATTTAGTTGGAGTGAAAAAAAGCCCGTCATTTTGCCATTTTTTCAGTGCACTATGCTTCGACTGAGCCAATTTTGGCTTCTATTAGTCTGTATCTATTCTCGTGCTCTTCTATCAATGCATGGCCTGGCAATTTATGAATTACTTTTCGGAAATCCACACTCGGATTCCAGTAATATGGTTATTATTCTATCTAGAAACGTTAAAATATTTTAATAACTTTAAAAAAGAAGTACCGTCATTTTTACCTTGAAGTGAGCAATTTCGTATAAAGGCTTGTATGGAGTTCGACCGCGCGGTCATCGCCTTAAGTGTTCTAACTCATTTTAATAGGCATAATGTCAACATCCACATTCGGTTTTGGAAAGATTGGAATCTAGTAAACATTTCGGTGGGAAATTTGCTTTGGTTCGAGCGAAAACCGTCCGTCATTTTGCACTTTTCAGCCGGAAAGATTTCCGTTTAACCCCATACATTAGTTATGCATACCGTTCTTAAAATCCAAAACAATAGAAATCCAAAAGCAAAACAATAGCGCATACATACATAATTATGAGCAACAGTTCATTTTGGTAACGCGCACGCCCGGAGCAAATGTCTCGTCTGAGGGATCAATATTTTGGAATGAAAACAAGGTCAACGTCAGCCTAACTTTCTCTCAAATAATAATAAAAATAATAATTGAAAATATTTAGACAAGAGTAACCACCTCAGTTATTTAACTGCTATCAAATTAAAAGGCCAGGGCACACACAGTCGAAACGGGTGAGCAATTCGTATAATGGCATCGAACATTTGCGTACTGAAGACGTTCAAGAATACGTATTTACTTCAGTACCATGCTTAGTTAGAGTTTGTTTCACAGAAGCGAAGGTCCCTTTTTCTTTTTGTCCTTCTCGAATATTGCTGAGGTTATATTTTAGTCTTCATGCGTGCCTTCCTTCGTTATAATGGGCTATACGGGGATGCTCCGCCCGAAAGGGTTACCTTTTTTTAGGCTGGTGGTATATGAAAGGGTCGGGATTTCACGAGTTGAAGAATATGAAAGGGTAGGGATTTCACGAAGAATAGGAAAGGGTAGCGAAAACACAAGTTGAAGCATAAAAATCGTAGGGAAAACTGTGATTTAAGTATTATAAAAAGCGCCTTTCAAAATATATCAAACAGGCGCACGTAAAGGCTATATGAAAGGGGTACCATTTTCAATGAAAGGTATATGAAAGGGGTACCTTTTCTGTCAAAATCGGTATATGAAAGAGTAAGGGTTTGGACCTCGGGGTCGAGCATCCCCGTACAAAATTTTGTTGAGTACCCCCCACCCCCCCGGGAAGCGGCAAGTTGTGTCTGATAACATGATTATGGATGGGAGCAGAAACCAACCACATGAACAAAAAACAGCCATGGCATTTTTTGACGAGAATCATTTTTTACATTCTTTGCTTGCTTTTTACATTCATGCTTGTATGAATTTAATTTTGTGCCAAAAAGTGGCAGGGGTATGGTATGTGTGGATATATTCTTTATTTGTCGATGAAAAAATTGCGATCATTGACATATAATCCATTAAAAATGAACTCTATACAAGCGGCTCATTTACTGCTTGAAATATGACAGTGAATCTTCAGAGATAATGAGAATAACCGTCTGCGCCAAGATACAACAACTTGCAAAGTCAGGGAGAAAAGAAATAGGAAGAATGATGTAAAAATATACCTTCACTGGCCGGGAACCAAATTCAGGCCTCTCGTGTGGCAGGCGAGAGTTTCAACCACCACCAATGCTCTCCTGACTCAGCGCCGAGTATGATGATAGGGACAATTTAGTTTGTTTAATCCTTTTAGATGTATAATGCAAAAACGTTTGTCAATCTTATGATTACATACCAAAACATTGCCCCCTGAAAGGAGACATTTGCTCTGGGCGTGCGCGTTACTAAAATGAACTATTGCCCATGCGCAGTTGAGCTCGAATGACCTGGGCGCTAGTCCGCGCAAGTCGCCAACAGAAGCCAAAACGGGCTCAGTCGAAGCATATTGCACTTAAAAAATGGAAAAATGGCGGGTTTTTTTTCGCTCCAACTGAATCATATTTCCCAACAATATGTTTACTAGATCCCAGTCTCTTCAAAACCGAGTGTTGATGTTGACATTACTCCTATTAAAATGAGTTATACCGCCTAAAGCGATGACCACGCGGTTGAACTCCATACAAGCCTTTACGTGACATTGGCCACTTCAAGGTCAAAATGACGGGACTTTTTAAGTTATTAAAATATTTTAACGTTTCCAGATAGAACAATAACCAAATTACTGGAATCCGAGTGTGGATTTCCGAAAAGTAATTCATAAATTGGCGAAAGTTTGATTTTCCCTTTAAAAATGGCGTTTTCGCTGTTATTTTAACCCTATTCGGCCTGGGGGGGGGGGAGGGCACAAAGTGCCCGCGCTAACTTTGAACGTTCATAACTTCTTTAATATGTATTCAAACGCCATCAAACTTTGTGACTTTTCCTAAAATTTATCTGGCAACAATTTTATGTAACAATTTTTTGATCACGTGACTTGATGTTTCCATGGCAACAAGATTTTGACAGCCATGTTTTTTAAATTTGCATATTTGTACCTTTGAATGAAGAAAAACAATGTTTATTGGTATAACTTTTATATTTTTACGTCATTTAGCGTTTATTTATTGGTTTTGATTAATTTTGAGTCAATTTGGGTGGTTTTTAAGAGGTTTTAAAAAATTTCAGAAATCCAAGATGGCGGATCCAAGATGGCGGCCGTATAACTAATTACCTAATAACTACGTCATATGACGTCATTGTTCCATTGTGCGGACCGCAAAGGAGACATTTTCGGACGTAATATATACCCTCTAGGTTTCATTGTCGTAGCCTTAATGTTCTTGAAGTTACGAAGGGGGGGGCACAATGTGCTCCCCCCCCCGGCTCAGGAACTCAAAAAAAGCCCAGGCCGAATAGGGTTAAGGGTCAAATTGGGGGTCTGGGGACGAGTTAAAAAGTTAGAGGCAAATGTCATCTATTTTTTTGCCATGATAAAAAAAGAAATGAACTTTGGAGAATTATTCGGAAGTGGGTCACATTGTGTTAGTTTACACGAGGTAATGGGTAGTTTTGTTATCTCTTAGTAAGTCCTGAGTTAATGAAAATAGAAGCAATATCTATTTTTAGAAAATTAACTACATTAATCATAGTAAAAATTCGCGGGAAGGGTAGCAGTTGTTACCATTATTTTCTTTCTCTCCCCTCCTCCCTGTTACAGTGTTGTGTACTGAACCGGACGAAATCCCAACATTGAAAAGGGGGAGGGCGACTCATAAGATTAATTAATGAATCATATTTTCAGAAAACATTGATGTTCAGCACCCGTCTGCCCCGGGGGGGTACTCCGTATAATGGGCTATACGGGGATGCTCCGCCCGAAAGGGGTACCTTTTTGAGGCTGGAGGTATATGAAAGGGTCGGGATTTCACTAGTTCAAGTATATGAAAGGGTAGGGATTTCACGAAGAATAGGAAAGGGTAGCGAAAACACGAGTTGAAGTATAAAAAGGCAGGAAAAACTGCCATTTAAGCATTATAAAAAGCGTCTTTTAAAATATATCAAACAGACGCACGTAAAGGTACATGAAACGGGTACCATTTTCAATGAAAGGTATATGAAAGGGGTACCTTTTCTGTCAAAAACGATATATGAAAGGGTAAGGGTTTGGACCTCGGGTCGGAGCATCCCCGTACAAAACTTCGTTGAGTACCCCCCCCCCCCCTCCCCCCCGGGCCGTCTGCAATTGTAGTCACGGGGTTTTGCAATAGACAATTTAGAATCATCGAGTGAATCGGTTAAAATAAACATTGCTATTTCGAGATCTTGGGAACAAAAATGCATCAAGTTCTGACTGATCTTTCATTAGAGAAAATTAAAAAAATCATGAAAATTGAGCCGAATCACAAAACTATAATAAAAGAATTGCACCGGCCGGGAATCGAACCCGGGCCTCCCGCGTGGCAGGCGAGAATTCTACCACTGAACCACCAGTGCTATTGATTGTTTCGATTTTGATGTAGCACTGGCATGAAGTGAAAAAATTAAAATAGATTCAAAACTGTACATTTTCTGTTGAGAGAACAGTAATGGTTTGAAAAACGTGGAATGACTTAAAGTACTATGTACTATGTATTATCATATCACCTTTTACATGCCTTTTATGTCAAAGAAGGTTGACTCCGCAGGAAACATGATTTCTGTATTATAGTGAAACAAGAAACGTTGTTTAAATGGGACCACATGCATGAAAAATGAAAAAGCAAAAGCGTATGGATCGGCGTTATAATTATCATGTGGATTATAGAAATTGGGCCTGGGGTTCCCATCCGCAATATATACAAAGATCATGTTTTCATCATTTCATTAGTTTCTTCTAATTTTAGTTTCTTCTTATTCTCATTTTACTATCTGTTTTACTATGCATGAAGTTCTGACTAATGCAGTTCATTTCATTAAAAGTCAGGAAAAAAGTGATACTCATAGAAATTGTAATAAAAGAAAATGCACTGGCCGGGAATCGAACCCGGGCCTCCCGCGTGGCAGGCGAGAATTCTACCACTGAACCACCAGTGCTATTGATTGTTTCCATTTTGATGTAGCACTGATATAAAGTGAAGTTAGGTCTCCGAGAATGCTTCTGATCTCCTGACTAACCAATAGTAACAATAATTTTTTTCTCTTAAAAATAAAAATAAATTCAAAACTGTCCATTTCCTGTTGTGAGAACAGTTAATGGTTTGAAAAACCGTGGAACAAGAAACGTTGTTTAAATGGCACCCCATGAATGAAAAAAGAAATAGCGTATGGACCCGATAATATAATCATCATGTGGATTATAAAAATTGGGCCTGTGGTTTCCATCCGCATTTACTATGCTATGCTACAGTAAACACCCACATAAAAGAACCTAGATTTTTCCAACTTAGCCTAAATAGGTCTTATTGAAATGGTATTTAGTGGGATTTTAGGCTACTTAGGTTCTTAAATATGTTCTTATTTCATGATTCACACATTTTCTTTTGTTATTCAAGAACCTTTATTTAACTTACAACCCAGGTAATTAGTAAACTAATTGAAAGTCCGGGGAGGGCCCGGGGGGAGGGCTTGATAAAGTAGCAGGGAAGAGCGGGGCTAATGAAATTTTGATATGAATTGAAATTATGAATATAATGAGGGATTTATATAGATAAATCCCTCGTTGCAGGGATTTATACAGATAAATCCCTGAAACGAGGGATTTATCTGTATAAATCACTTATTAATAGTCATAATTTCAATTTATCGGTCCCGCTCTTATCTGCTACTTTATCACTGCCCTCCACCGACTTTCAATTTTAAATCCGCTTCATACGCTATTACGTGAGCCTACTTCACAGAATCAAATCGTTCCTCTGGATGAACGTAATATCTTAATTTTATACAATATAATAAATCAAATACTTCACTTTACTTCAGGAGAGACTTTGCGATATCTAGCTCCGCTTTCGTCTTTGCTTGAAATAATTTCTTTCCGTTCCTCTGCCCATTCAGACCAAACGCAGACTGCCCACGATGTGTTTATTCTTACTTTTTTCAAGTTCGCCATCGTCTACGATAGGAATCTGTCTGTGTACTTTTGTGCCTTTCGATTGCTCTGACGGTCCCACGTTGATGTTCTGCTCAGTTCCTGTTTCATCTATGTATAGTATCCCGTCAAAAACTGACCGATACTAAATTTTGGGAGTAAACTATCTTGCAAAAAGCTATTTTGCGTCAAAAAAATGTCCTCATCGCTTTCCGTACAGTCTTCCATCATTGCAACCAATACGTGCAAATGAATACTTTAAACAGAGTGAACTGTTATTCAAATCCGTTGGGCAAAGCATTATTACGAATGTGGCATTGTTTTTAGACGGCTAGTCACAAGGTATCACGTAACGGCAGTTTCTCGTGGTCTTGTGAAATTTCGCACATCAAATCTCTTTCATTGTTGGCGGTTCGATCTGACGCAGATGTG
>JAJGOT010000314.1:0-147500 GCA_022457155.1 Cladopsammia gracilis | reverse complement strand
CAGAGTCAATTATGGAGACATGATATGTAGTTCTAACTTTTGAGTCTGTGGACGAAATCCTATGGTGTGACCATTGAAATGAAACCTCTTTGGCAGTACTTTTGCATTGTACCATTTGTTTTTCAATATTTCACGAAATGAAATTTGGGAATTTTCTTGAATTTTGATGTTTGGCACTCTTGTTAGTGAAAGGGTTAATACGGACACTTTCCATGGTCCTTTCGGTGTACTTATTTTAATACGAACCTCATTTTAGGTTCGACTGTATTTGAAATATATATTTTTTTAACCAATTAGAAGATCTCTTCTGGTCAAGTTAGGGCCATTCGTCACTTTTTCTAAGACCGGTTGTAGCTATAGAGGACGCAGTTAAACTCTCATGTGATTGTGTGTGCGGGGAGGGGATCCATATAAAAGTGACGGCAATGATCGTAGGATATTTTAAAAGGAACCTCTTAAGGTATTAAGTACTAAGATCCTGTTTTCTACATAACGAATGGATGCTCACGTGTGTTGTTGCCTCACAGGAGATGACAGCCATTAGAGATTCTTACAAGAAGAAATCGAAGATGACAACCGAGATTCTCAACTCAATGGAGGGTTTCAAGTGTAACGAGGTAGCAGGTGCGATGTACGCGTTTCCGAGGATAACACTGCCGCAGAAAGCCATCGAGGCGGCCAAGGTAATAGTTCCTTCTCCCTCTATGCGGTGAAGGCTCCGTCACCGCTTACGATCTCAAATAACGGTCGGTTGAAGCTTGTTTTCTGCAATTGCATGGTGTGGTTACCTCAAAACACAGCTTCCCTCCCCCCAGGTGTATAATAAATATCTTATCGGTAAACATTTGCTGGGGGTGGGAGGGGGGGATTGCAATGAATTAGCATTCCATCCGAGGATAGCAGTGACCTGTTTGCTTATTAGCAGTGACACCTGGTCTTTTTTTAACTCGTAAATACGCGAAGCTTTGAACGAGTTACAGCAGTGGGACAATACTTTTTTCGATCGGCTGTTAATATTGTGCCCGCGATATGAAATGGTCACCTGCTTTGCCCATGGGGACGGCGTTGGAAGGTGTGGAGGGTGGAAATGTTGGACGCAGGGGGTGAGGGGTCGGTGAAGCAAAACTCTTAGGAGAGGGGAGGGTCCGAACTTTTCGTGTTCACGAGTTTGCTCACAGGATCCTTTGATTTTTCTTTTGTGCTTACACGTTTAGGTCCATGGTTTACTACCAAATGAATTTTACTGTTGGCAAGCATTGGAGAAAACCGGGATTTATATTGTTCCAGGCAGCGCTTTTGACATGAATGGCAGCGGTAACAACTTCTACTTTCGGTGAGACTTAAACTTTACTGTGAGAATATTATATAGCGCTTCCAGTGAGAACATGGACGCGCGGTGGTCTTGTGCGTCCAACTTTGGATTGGAAAACTGACGGTTTCAACTGCAGTAGTTGCTTGCATTTTGCGCCCACAGTGTTTCATCTTATCACCAGGGCCTGGTTGTTCAAAAGGTGGATAACATTATCCACCGGACAAATCACTATCCAGCGGATAACACAATGGATGTTGTTAAAGGGAACCTCCATTGTCAGAACAAATTGACGTTAAATTGTTGGAAATAAAGTCGAAATTTAAAATTTTTAAAAAAGCAGGTGCAAATATAATTTTAGCGTATAAATAAAATGGATATAAATATCGCCTAGTTTCGCATTCATTTTTTAGGAATCGACGTTCTTTTGTATGCAACAATTGGACAACCGTAACACACCATAAATATTCAAAATGGCGGCGCGCGGGAAATTTAAAAGCGAAAATAGGCGATATTCATATCCATTTTTTTTGTACACTAAAATTATATTTGCAACTGTTTTTTTTAAATTTCTAATTTAGACTTTATTTCCAACAATTTAAGGTCAGTTTGTTATAACAATGGAGGTTCCCTTTAAGACTTATCCAATGGATAGTGGTTTATCCGGTGGATAGCGCTATCCGCCTTTTGAACAACCGGGGCCAGTTGTATAATTAGGAACTGGCTAATTGTTGTCAAATTTTGACAAATCAGTACTAGAGTGCGAAGTGCTAGTATCTCATTTATTCAATGCTCCGAGTTGCTTATCGGATACAAAAAAGGAGCCTTATTTTTTTCATATATGTGGCGCTAAAAGTTAGTATTTCAGACGTTTCGAGGCTGCTGCTTCTTCATCAGTCATTTTTCTTGTCTTTTTTCTACATTTACGAAAACGTGCTACACAGATTTATGTCCATTTTATGTGCATCTTTTGAATACAAAGAAAATGGAGCGGTAAGCCAGGAGACGAGGTCTCTGGCTTGTTAGTCGTTTACGATCCATGTCTTCCAAAAGAAATCCGTGAAGACTGACACCTGGGCCAAGTCCAGTAAGGTTGTCGAGGACAGCTGTTTCATGAGTGTCTTTCAGATACAATAAATGTCCAAGGCCGTGGTCAAGCGGCAGTGGTGAGGAGTCACTAGACCCTTGAGACTGTTGGTCGCTTTTGGCCCATATAAGAGGTGGCGAATGGTAAATGCGAGATCGTCTGCGAGACGGCAAGAATAGCATTTTTTCTGCGAGCCCGAGACTTTTTTACTTTAACTAAGTAAGTTGCTGTCGGGGATGCCTCTTCAATATATCGAATGAGTGTCTTTGTGACACAGTGCAGTAGCAGCAACTTCTATAGTTCGATCTTTATTTTCGTCGCCCACTAAGTACGGAACAAGATATTTGAAACGGACTGCAAAGAATATTCTTACCAAGTGAATAAGCCATATTTTCACGTAGGATATGTGTAAAAACCCGTTTTATCAAAGGAACAAAGCAAATAACGCATTATAAAATGCGTAAAGAAATGCGCGCGCTATGATTGGTCGGATGGAGTTCATTATATCTCAATAAAGCACGTACCGAAGTCTTGTCTCTTTGTGGTCGTTTTTATTTTATAAAAGAAATAAAAAAACTTGTTACTCGTGCACTGTTTAGTTATATAAGCACTTGGGAATTTTTAAGAACACTGGAGAAGGGCGAGAAGAACTCGCCTTCGGCTTCTCTGCACTTCTCGAGTGTTCTTAAAAATTCCCGCATGCTTATATAACTCAGCAATGTACTCGGCGCGTTTTTTATTTCTTTATTTAAGCACGATATAACATACTATGTGAAAATATGGTTCACCGGCGAGGGATCGAATCCCGCTCTCCAGCTTACAAGGCAGACGTGATTACCAGTACATCACAGGCGAAACCTACAGAGATAGCGGGTGAAATAATCAATTTTGACTTTTTACATCACTACGATCACGCGGTTGCTCACACGGGTAGTCTGATTTCACTTTGGATCATCCAAGCGATCTGAATATTCTACATCTACATCTGCATTTATTTAGTCAGTAAAAATCCCATTGGACATCACACTAACTGTAAAATATTAAGATATTCACATGTATATACGATACAAGTAAACAAATCAATAAAATAATAAAACAAAAATATACAAATACATAAATAGTTCAAATGATAGTACTAGGTAGGTCTAGTTCTGGTTGTTAACCAGGTAGTCAAATAACTCATGCTTAAAAGTAGTTAGTGAATTTATCTCGATGAGATCAGTTGGTAAACTATTCCAAAGTCTAATAGTCTTTGTGAATAAAAATAAATGTCCTTGGTCACTTTTTCTTGTCTGTATCTGTATAACTATGGCTCCCTCGAGTTCTATGTTCGGTGTGGGGGCGGAGATAAGTGTCTACATCAATCTTAACTTGCCCGTGACTCATCTTGTATTAGAGGATCAACCGAGTCATGGTTCCTCTTAACTCTAAGGTAGTCCATCCTAATCGTGAAACATTTCAGTGACACTGGCTGAAGGATGGTAGTTCAGATAAATACGTAACATATGAAAGTAAACAAGATACCCCAGATCCGCCACTGAAAATGTCCTCATTTGTAGCTATTAGGGTACCCTTGTTGCTCTTAGGATAAAACATAAACCACAAGTGCACGGAGGAGAAACTACTTTTTCCATTCAAACTTGCATTGAACTAGTAATTAAAACTCTAAAAAAAGTAGGTAACCGATAATAATCATTCATCCTTCGAGCATCAACGTACCTTTGTTGTAACAGCAGTCATATTTTTTTCTTTTACAGGATAACCATTCTTCCATCTGAAGACAAGTTCATCCCAATGTTTGAACGCCTTAGAGTCTTTCATCAGGAATTTATGATGCAGTTCAAGGCCCGGGGTTCAAGGATACAAACAACAACAACAACAACAACTGACGATTGTAGCTGCAAAAGCTAACTGAAAAACATAATTTCAAGCTATTTCCTCCTAAGTGCTTTTTGTGAACCTTATGGAGCAACCAAATAAATAACTGTGGATCTGTTGAAGTCGCTTACTTGTCTTTTTTTTAGATGGCTGCGGGGTTTCGTGGACGTGATTGAAATACACTTGCCCACCACCTAAATTTCCTTAAGTTTTAGCTGAATGAATTACTCGATTCCACGCCGACGAAGGGGTAGCCAAACAAGTCAAATAAGCCACCTTTTGTCGCTGAGATGAGATGCGGATGAATTCGCAGGCTATCGAAGGGAAAAAATCCAACCAGACGCTTTTCAATGAGTTTGAGACGCTTTCTTAAAAGAAAAAAAAATCAGGACGTTTTTAGGACTTAACCATAATTCCAAGAGATTTAAATGCGTCTCGGGTAGCAGAAATTCTGTATGCACTCGCTCCGACGCAGTCTGACTGCATACTGTTTATAGTCACTAGAGAGTGACTTGCCACGCGGTGGGTATGACGGGGTTGACTGTGCACATGATAGTTTAGAAAGGTGTCCCCCAGAAAACCGTAGAGTTCCGAAAGTAACGGCTACCCGAAAGTAACGGCTACCCGAAAGTAACGGCTACCCGAAAGTAACGGCTACCCGAAAGTAACAGGCTACCCGAAAGTAACGGGCTACCCGAAAGTAACGGCTACCCGCGCGGCTCATAAAGTGCCTGTCATGCAGGCTAAACCGAAAGTAACGGCCCAATCGAAAATACCAAACTGAGGTCTAACGTCTCCTGCAGATGGAACAGTAACGGGCTACCCGAAAGTAACGGGCTACCCGAAAGTAACGGCTACCCGAAAGTAACGGGCTACCCGAAAGTAACGGGCTACCCGAAAGTAACGGGCTACCCGAAAGTAACGGCTACCCGAAAGTAACGTTAATTTTCGGACTTTTCTAGTAATTCCCGAAAGTCACGCCCCATCCGAAAGAAACGCCCCACCCGAAAGAAACGCCCCACCTGAAAGAAACGCCCCACCCGAAAATAACGCCCCACCCGAAAGTAGCCTGCATGACAGGCGCTTTATGAGCCAAGCGGAGCGAGCGAAGCATTTCGCGCGAAGCGCGACACGAGCGCGAAGCGCGAGACGAGGGAAGGATTTTTTTTTCTGTTTTTTTTTCCTCCCCTCGTATCGCGCTTCGCGCTGGTGTCGCGCGGCTCATAAAGTGCCTGTCATGCAGGCTAAACCGAAAGTAACGGCCCAATCGAAAATACCAAACTGAGGTCTAACGTCTCCTGCAGATGGAACAGTAACGGGCTACCCGAAAGTAACGGGCTACCCGAAAGTAACGGCTACCCGAAAGTAACGGGCTACCCGAAAGTAACGGGCTACCCGAAAGTAACGGGCTACCCGAAAGTAACGGCTACCCGAAAGTAACGTTAATTTTCGGACTTTTCTAGTAATTCCCGAAAGTCACGCCCCATCCGAAAGAAACGCCCCACCCGAAAGAAACGCCCCACCTGAAAGAAACGCCCCACCCGAAAATAACGAAAGTAGCCTGCATGACAGGCGCTTTATGAGCCAAGCGGAGCGAGCGAAGCATTTCGCGCGAAGCGCGACACGAGCGCGAAGCGCGAGACGAGGGAAGGATTTTTTTTCTGTTTTTTTTTCCTCCCCTCGTATCGCGCTTCGCGCTGGTGTCGCGCGGCTCATAAAGTGCCTGTCATGCAGGCTAAACCGAAAGTAACGGCCCAATCGAAAATACCAAACTGAGGTCTAACGTCTCCTGCAGATGGAACAGCTTAGTGTTTTACTGTACAAGAATGCCGAGGATGCCGAAGAATCAATGAGAAAGAGAGAGTGACATTATGCTTATTCCGCGGTTGTGTTTATCATCATTCTTTTTTTTCAATTACTCGCGTGTATTTTGTATTTAACGGACCATTATTTTTTTGACGGGGGGTGTTGGAAAATTTTGAAATAAATTGTTTGCAGAGGCTATAAACACTAAAATAAATTGTATGCAAGCAAAAAATAAAGAAAAAATTGTTTGCTGAAAGTATGGCAGTTGGACGGAGACACAAAAAAAAATTGTTTGTAGCAGGTGCCGCATATAAAAAAAAATGTTTCCATGCGAAAATTTTCCAACACCCCCCCCCCCCAACCCCCCCCCCCGTCAAAAAAAATAATGGTCCGTCCCTAGCTTGTATTGCGCGTACGTGCGCTCTTCACTCCTACGCAGCCGAGAAATATAACGTAATATTTCAGTTCCTATCACAAGGCTATTGTAAAAAAAAAAATACAAAATTACTCTCAATGATTAATTGAATAGTTTGTTTTTGGTGATCAGACATCCGGTTCAATAGACCTCTTTAGCTTGTACATTTTGTTTTCCCAATGTAGGTCATGTGATGTTACCCTAGGGAACTGTTTCTTTTAAATTTTGTTTTCTTCACATGCATATGTATGCATAATTTATGAAAAGACAAAGAACAAATTCCCTTGAGAACATCACATGACCTACAATGGGAAAACAAAATGTACAAGCTAAAGAGGTCTATTATCCACGTTGCAGTTCGCCGTCGGTGGTCACGGTCAGCTGACTACTAATTTCGTGACAGAAACCTGTCACGCATCTTGAACGCTCAGAAGAAGTGACCATATCTGATTGTGTGAATCGTCAATACTGTTAATGTTCGTTTCAAAAATGGAGTTTCTCACTGATAAAAACATCAATCCAGCATTCAAGAGAATTAAATATGGAGTTCGAGGATGGCTGGAAGATCGCACGCATGAAATAAGACAAGAACTCGCTCGTGTAAGTACATACAAGAACGTGAATGAGTTTCTTACTTTGACTCTACCCAGGTCAGGTCAATTTACAACAACCATTTACTCTTTTACACTTATATCTTGTTGTTGTGACAGCTTTCTCCATAACATTTTCCCAAGGACTATTTATTTCCTTACCTTGTATTGTTTTCAAACTGCACTCAATAGGAGTATAATATATAGCTGTATATAGATGGAGTCTACCTTGACTTGCAGTCCATCGTTTTGTGATTCTTTAGGGAGATAGCAAACCATTTTCGGAAGTTATCATACACCTTGGAAATCCCCAAGGAATGGGCCAGCCACCTATAACATTCTTTCGACAGGTAAGTATGACTTTTCATTCATTGATTTTATTGGTTCATCAATAAATGGTATTCACGGCGGCCATTTTGGTCCCGTACGCGGACTTCCCCGGCGTTCTTCGACTTGCTATTCGTACGGGAGTCCAAAACATTGGACAATTTTCAACGTTATTCTTCACTTTTGTTGGTCCACAATATTAGATGTGCGTTTAGTTTTACGAAGCGGTTCTGATATGCGATGTTGATTTGGCTCAGACTAATTTGCTGAGTCTCTGTACACTACTCATTTCGTGACACTTATAAATTCTTCGCGTCAAAGAATACTCCCGTACGGCCAACTTCGATTTGCTATTCGTAGGGGAGTCCAATCTAAACAAACGTACAATATTATGGATTGGCAAAAGTGAAGAATAACATCGAAAATTTTCGAAAGTGTCCAAATCGAAGTTGGCCGTGGTATTCTTTGACTCGAAAAATTTCTAAGTGTCACGAAATGAGTCAAAATTAGTTTGAGCCAAATCAACATCGCTTACCAGAAGCGCTTCGTAGAACTAAACGAACATTTAATATTGTGGACCAACAAAAGTGAAGAATAACATCGAAAATTGTCGAAAGTCTTGGACTCCCGTATGAATAGCAAATCGAAGTCCGCGTACGGGTGCCGTACGAATAGCCACTTCGTATGATTAATGCATTCATCATTGGCTTTCTCAGGGGTTGATCCCCGGGAATTTGTTTTCACGATCAAACAAAAACTTACTTAATGCTATAGGACATAAATTTCACACCAAATCCCCCTCCCCAGGGGCTGAGAAGCCCCGATACCCCCCCCCCCCCCCTCCTCTCTCTCTCTCCCCCCAGTCTCCCCTCATTTTCACTCCTTGTTTGCACACAGGCTTTGAGCTGCACCCCGGCCCCACAATAGTCTAATGCCTGGAACTGGCTATCCTTTACACTGTATCTGTGCAGTAATAACAGACCAATTTGTTAATTATTATATTTTTTGCTCTCCTTGCACTTATCTTGACACAGTGTCCATGGTTCCAAATGTGACTGCTTCCTTCCTTCCTTGGCTCATTTACATGTGATTTGTTGTACATTTGTTCACTCCACTCGCCGATTACCTTGATTTAAATTCAGTTGATTAATCAATCAATTAAAGTATCAAATGAAGCATAAGTGGTGTTGTAATTTGGGCACGTGGCAGGGGGCAGGGTGCAGGGGCACTTCGGAACAAGTTTCAGGGAGTGTAATGGAAACTAAAATTAAATACCAAACCAAAACATGACACCCCCCAACAATCACATGCCTTTGACCACAATCTCACTATAGTCAAACCCCCTTGACATATTAAGACACCAAAGAGACAGACCCAGATGTCATTATAGTGGTGTCTGCAAAGAGCTAGGGATTGTATGAATAATTATTATGGCATCTTCGGGACCAAGAGAACTGTCTGCAATAGAGGGGTGTCTGTATTAAGGAGGTGGCCATGAGGAGCACTTCAACTGTGTATAAAAAAACTTGTAAACATTGTTTTATACTGTTACTGATAAATTACCAGTATACAAAAAGTTAGATGGAGAACAAATTAATAAAAAAAAAAAACAATTTTATCAAATCATACGATTTTAAAAAAAGATTCCACTTGAAGACTGTGTTTTTTTTTTTTAAGGTTTTGGCACTTCTTTTGTGCCCTGATCTCCTAGATGATCCAAGGTTCCCTCAGGATGCTAAAAACAGAGCAAAGAGAATCCTTCATGATACTGTGGGACACACTATAAGTTAGTACTGAAGCAGCAGTTTATTATTTTTATTTTCAAAGTGTTGTTCATATTGAAAATTGCTGTTTGTTATTGTATAGTGGCACTAGAAGTGTGCATCAATAATTGACTCAATTTTACTTAAAAGTGTCAACAGTCTACATTCTTTGCTTTCTATCCCCTTTTCCCCTTTTCATGAATTCGCCGATATGTTTGCCCTCTACCCTAGTCATTCCGAATTATATCCTAGCTGGCCTGATGACCAGATACTTCAGGTAAAATCATTAACAACAGTCAGTTATACCTATTTTGAAATATTTCTATTAACTGTCTTTTAATGAACATTATTGTGGCTCAATACTGACTATTTCTTCAAACAATATGTGGGGCCAGTTTTATTGCTTCAAACAAGGGTTATTTAAATTTGCACACACAAAGCTAAACTGGGCTTTTTAACATGTGGGCTAAAGCATCAGGGCCCAATTTTATAAGGTGCTGTTGTACACAAAAATGTGATTTCTTTTTGTTTTAATGGCAAAATTGTAATATTTTTAAAAACACATGCGACTCCCATTTTGAAATCTAGAGGGCAAATTACCTAAATAACCTTTATTTTATAAATTAAACCTTTGTCCTGGATTGTTATTTCACATTTTTCTCATTTATATACCCCTCCCCACCCCCTCCCCAAAAAAAGGAATCAGCAAAAACTGATCACTGTTTTCTGAGGTTTAGAATGGATCATACACACAGAGTATAATTAAGTTGACTCCATGCATGGATATCCCACCATGTGGTAGAAACGTTATTGTACTTATACCTGAAATGACTTATATAGAAGTTAGAGTGTAAAACTATATAGAAATATAACACAATCAGGTGAAATTTTCCTGTAAAAATGGTTGGGAAAAAAATCATTTTTTTTTTTGTTTCAGGAAATATCCATAACTCCTTCACCAATAATGTAATGTGCGTGTGAACATATTCAAAATAATGTAACATGTGCAATATAAATTGATTTTATTATTTTTTATTTGCAAGGGGGAGGGGGTTCTTTATAGCAAAATTTTTTGAAGGAAAGTACAAAGCTTACCAGTATTTCCAGGGGGAGGAGGTGGTATGGTGACAGTAAACCCCAAAGTAGAAGATATTCACATGCAGAAACTGATCCCAGATAAGTGTTAGATATAGACCTTGATGCATGGTCAGGAGATAACACTGAGTAGTACCCCCCCCCCCCCCCCACCCCAGGGTGACATTGTTGACAAATGCTAAAGAACTGGTAAGTTGTTAAGCCTTGGGAGCCCGAAATTAGGAAGGTTAAAAGAGTCAACTGAAACCAAGATGATATTTTCTTGAAGCTCTCTTTATCAATTTGCAGACTGATAACTCTTTAATCCTATTGCAGGTAGCTACACTTCAACACAGGGTATCAATGTTTTGCGCCAGGATGTTGCCAATTTCATTACTCAACGAGATGGTGGCTATCCCGCGGCTTATGAGGATATTCTTTTCACAAATGGAGGAGCTGAAGCAATTGAAGTATACCAGATTTATAGTACCATAATCTTTTATAGTGTTATTTCTGTGGCTGTGTTTGTGCTCCTGAAAATGCCGGTACCTGATACTACTACTAATTTTTTATAACATTTATTTGAATTTTATTTATTCATTCCCTACGTCCTTTCAACTGGTTGAATACCAGTGACTTCATCAGTTCAAATAACTGTCAAGTTATGTAATTACCAAGGTGTTTTTTAAACATGGTATTAAGATAAAAAGGTAGACCTTTTGTCATCTTGTGGTTATAAATCTTAATGCAGCTTATGAGTGGCTTTAGATACTTGCCCATTGTATTTATCCGTACTGCCCAACAGGCTGTTTATTTTGAAGCCAGTTTGTAGTAAATATATGTGTATTTACATAAAACATAAACATAAACCATCGATCACCAAATTAGGTTATGATGGGAATTGTTCAAACAGCGACTGCTGAAGGGAGTGGCCGTGCTGGTGTCATGATTCCAGTCCCTGGATACAGCATGTACCAGGCAAGGCTACTGCAACACAACTCTTATCAGGTAACAGACTCTTTTTTTATATTATATATGTTGTGGTGCAATTTTATTCTTGGTTCATTCTTCATTATCATACATTACCATAGCCAAAAAAAAGGAAAAACAAATTTGCACCAAGGATAAAATTGCACTACAACATATACATGTAATTTACAGACACCATAAAAACACAGCCCACCGTATAATTGTAGAATTGTTTAGAGATGTTTTGGAGGAACAAGCTTGACAAGTGTAAAGGTGTTTAATCTTTTTTTTTTTTTTTTGAGACCTTTGTGAGTGCAAAATTTTAACCTAGGCATAAACTGATCCTTCATTGTTTCGAGGATTGAGGCAAATGCAAATTTCGCATTAAAGTTCCTCTATACAGAAAATTTTAAATTAACGGCAAAATATCTTCTCGGTCTATTATAGATAATCACGTGATAGTTAAAGGCGAAGTTTTTGCTCAGTTATATATACAAAGACGATATTTAACAGCGAAGTTTGCGATCCTCTTTTATAAACAGAGACAATATTTCGTCGTTTTTAAACGGCGAAATTCTGGTTCAATAATATTAATATTAGAAATTATATAAAAAAAATTATTCCATTCTTAATTTTCGCTGCTTGAGGCAATTAACTGCGAAATTTCACATTTTCTATAGATATAATTTATTAACGGCAAAATTTTCATTTAAGCTTATAACTTCTTTTATAATTCAACACATCGATACACCACCCAAATATGGTCAAAAAGTTATTGATATACGCTATGTCTACATGACGTATATCCAACGATGGCGGTAAATTTCGCATTTTGATAAGAGAATGCAAAAAATGACGGAGCGGCGTCGATATTTTTTCTTCAAACTGTGCTTTGTTATCAATGTGTTGAATTATAAAACTATTATAGCGCGAAAGCGCGCGTGATATCGCCTACGGCCTCGTCGGCTAAAATTAGGCGATATCACGCAAGCTTGAGCGCTATAATAGTTAAATATATACCCGTTGTTTCTCTTCCCTTGGCAATAAACGGTTAAACATTTGTTGATCAACCGTGTGCACTCACTTAGTTAGCATTTGAACTACAAAAACACAACTAACCTTTCAGCTTTGAAACTTTTTCTTTGCAATTGTCTTGGGCGAGTTAACTGATCTATTTCGTGATTTAGGGAACGTTTAGGGTTCCAAAAACAAGCTCTCGACGGTTCCAGAAGTACGTACTTGTACTTGCTTGTCAATGCTTGGGCTGTTTCGTTCAGCGTCGCTCCCGCTCCAAGTCCCGCGCGACCGCGCCACTCCCGCGTTCCCGCCAAAACAATCTCGTTTCCAGGATCCCCTCTTTATTCTTGGCATTCGCGTACAAAGCCATGCCACCTTCATGCCACCTGGCCCTCTTAGCCCAAGCTTCATAAGCAGCAACTCAACAAGGATTTCTTTAGTCTGTCGAGTGTGATCGTCAATGTAAACAACAACAGTTCTTTTCAGAACCACACTAACCCGGACGATCACGCTCGACAGGATTTCTTTATTTCAAACCCATTCTTTTTGAGGAACCAAACAATCCCATCTCGTTTGCTACACAATCCGTCTCGTTTGCTTACACAATCTTTTATTTTTGTTCCTAAGATATTTTACCGCCTTGATGAAGACAAAAACTGGGCTTTGAACATGAGTGATCTGAAAAACAAGTTGGAGGAGGCCAGGCCGCACTGTGTACCAAGGGGACTGGTGCTAATTAATCCAGGCAATCCAACAGGTATATGGATTATAACGAGCACATTATCACGTGGACAGCCACTGGATATGTACTAATACGCGCTCTGACTGGTTATACTTTATTAGGCTCTCAGCTTATATCCAACTAGTTGAGAAGTCACCCAAGTGGATGATGAAAAATATTATACTTTCGGCGGATGTTTCTCTAGGTTTAGAACCAGCAAATAAACTTTCTCATAATCCTTTTTCATGAAATCGACGTATGGGGGTCAATGTATGTCCTTGGTGCAAATTTTATTTTCCTTTGTTTTTGGGTATGGGAATGTATGATAATGTATAATAATAAACACTTAATGACTGGTCCTGAGGGATCAGTCATTAAGTGATTTGTTATATAGCAACACAAAAACACAAGACAGTTTGAAAAACGCGCCGAGCACTCGATTCATCATAATCATGCCACCTTTTGTCACGGTCTGATCACGGTCTGATCACGTGCGCTAGCGGGCAACAGTGCAATGTTACCCTCTGACGTCAAAATTGTTGCCCGCTTTCGCAAATGTTGCCCGCTTAGCATTGTTGGCGGGAAACAGTTTGTTTGTTAGATGACATGTGACGATGAATCAACAAATCAACGCGCGCGTTCTATTGACAAAAACTCCAGCTATATAACAACGAGTTTTAAACAAAGGAAAATTAAATTTGCACCAAGGACAAAATTGCACCAAAACAATATATGTGTATTATGTATTGTGTATTGTACATATACATAGTTTTACAGTTTGTGTGATGCCTATTGGTCGATCGGTGTGCCTCTTTTGGTAATAGCGTTTCGCCCAGATTCTAAAAATAGAATTGGCGCGCTGAATCATGGGATTGAAATGCGTACAAACATTCAAAAACTATGTAGGTAGCTACGAAAAAACAGGTGCTACGAAGAACTGTTCTTGGGTACAACTCGACAATCATCCACAACATGTACAGGAATCGCAAAAACTGGTGTTTCCGAGGCAGCCATTTTGAAATATTTGTCCGCATTTCGATCCCACAATGCAATGCTGTCAAATATGACGTCATCTGGGCGGAACGCTATTAAAATGAATTCGTGTTCGACTTGTAGTATTGTCGGAGACTGGGCCTGAATGTGGTTAGGAATTTGATTGACAGATGTGATTATAAACATGTGAGCGCAATCGAGCGTAAAATAACTTTTTTCCGAAGCTGAGAATTGTGAACTGTGTGAAGTGCGGTGAATAAATCTGTTCAGATTATCTTGTGACTTGTGACCTTTGTTGGGGAAACTGAACTTTTATAATTGCTACTGGAGGCATTCCTATGGAACGCCATAACTGCCTTATGATACTTGTTTACATTCTTTAGGGTGGTTTTTTCATGATATGCGGTGGTTACATCATTATATGCGGTGGTTATATCATTATATGTGGTGGTTACATCATTATATGCGGTGGTTACATGATTATATGGGGTGACTTCTTCATTATATTCGGTGCTTTTTCCATTATATGTGGTGCTTATTCCATTCTACGCGGTGGTTTCGTCATTATATGCGGTGCTTTTTTATTTATATGCGGTGTTTATTGCATTCTATGTGGTAATTTTTTCATTATACGAGGTTCTTATTTGATTATGTGCGGTGGTTAATTCGTTACTTGCATTGCTTTCTTCTTGCGGTGCTTTTCCCGGTATATGCGGTGCTTTTTTCATTATGTGCGGTGGTTAATTCGTTATACGCGGTGCTTTTTTCGTTATACTCACGGAGCCTCGTTGTCGTTTGATTTCAAGCGAGGCCAACAACACAAGGAGGCCTGGGTTCTGGGCATTTTCGCAAAAATGGCGGCCTCCTTGGAAAAGTTGGTTGTGGCTCGTATTCTTAAAAAACTCAGTTTAGGTCATTTGACCGAACTGTTCCAAAGGGAAAAAATTACTCCAGATATAATATCAATGTTATCTTCTCATGAAATGAATCAATTAGGGATAATCAACAGGACCAGTGGACCAGGAAGGAGTGAGAGAGAGAGAAAGAAAGAAAGGGCGCTTGAAACGAAGAGTATATAACGTTCAAGGACTGAACCATTTGTGGCATATCGACACAAATCATAAACTTGTAAGATGGAACTTCATTATCGTGGGCGGAATCGATGGTTTCAGTCGATTACCAGTCATGCTAAAATGCACAGACACCAACAACGCAGATGCTCTTTTAACGTGCTTCCTTGAAGCAGTAAACACGTATGGCCTTCCAAGCAGAGTACGAACTGACATATGCATGGGACTCGAGAATGTAAAAATTGCAGATTACATGATTTCAAGAAGGGGAGTGAACAGAGGGAGTGCCATTACAGGAAAGAGCACTCATAATCAACGCATTGAACGCCTATGAAGGGACGTCTATCAAGGGGTGCTAGCTGTGTACTATCAATTGTTTTATTTTATGGAAGATGAAGGAATCCTAGATCCCCATAATGATCTTCATGTGTTTGTTATCCACCATGTTTTTCTGCACAAAATCGAAGAAAAGCTTGACATGTGGAATAGGGCCTGGTCGCAGCATAGAATGCGCACGGCTAGATCATCGCCTATCAGAATGTGGATTGCTGGTCAACTGCAAAATCCTGTGGGGATTGAATTGGAAAGTGAGGCTATAAACAGTTATGGTGTTGAAGGTTTCATAAATGATGAGATAGGGGAGGGCAGTCAGGATACTAGGCCAATGTTTCAACCCCCATCATTTCAATTGAGTGACAACTGCAAACAACAGCTGCAGTCTGAAATTCCACCAACCGATGGACATCTTCAAGCTTTGGCATTGATATGTACCTGAAAGAGCTACAAATTGTTAAACAACATTCATCTGATTCTTAAATAGAGGAAATTGAATCATGTAATATGGAAAGCCTTTCAATTAAACATGTATGTCATGTTTGAAAAAGCATCAATTTTTTCATTAGTTAAGAAGCTTTGTCAAAACATTATATAATTTGAGTTTTTATGTTGATATTCTGATCTGCAAAATCCTTTGAAAAGTGGTACGAATACCATAAGTGACTTTTTAGGTTAATGTTTTAGTTTGCCCAAAAACACCTGAATTTTTGTATGTAGCTTTTAGCTTTTTAAAGTAGCAACTGAAGCTCACTCAAGGGTGGTAAAGCTATTTAAATTCAAATACTGTACCAAACACAAGCACATGTGACTTCAGTGAGTACAAACAACAGCTTGTATAGAAACAACTAATAAAACAACCTTTTATTAAAACATTTGTTAAAGTAGTCCTTTCATATAACCCTCTAATACAGACATTTCTGTTAAACTTTATGCAATCTGCAATGCAACTACTTTATGTCATCAAATAATAAAATAAGAATCATCAGTCTCTATTTCAGATTTTTTCAACTTACTTTTATTCTTGCATATTTTAACTGTAAAGCTAGTCTGTTGTAAGTCTACTTGAACAACCTTAATCTAAGTGACTAACCCAACTATTTTCAGAAACTCAAATCCTGCAACCAGAAGTGCAGAATGCAAAAAAAATAATAATATGAGGATTGAAAAAGTATCTAAGTTGCACCTTGCAGATCACTTTTGCTATGCTGAAATGTAAACATATTCCTGTCCCAATTCTGAAGAAAATGCTTAAGTTTAAACAGGTTAGAAGAAGGAGCAGTATTTATTGGGTATCCCATAAAACAACTAAATGACCACCATTTTGTGACAATATTCTTGACTCCACTGATTATAACTCTCAAAGTTGCAATGAAAGTCCAATAAAATGACCAGCACCCACCCCTTTCTCTATACCTGATAACAAGAACTAAACAGTGAGTATAAAACAAGCTCATAAGTCTGTCACGTGTCATTGCCCGAGGTTATTAATTAGTCTGTTATTATATGGTTGTTCTGAAAAGAACTCTCACATGTAGTTGACAAAGACTGATGTCACATTATCAATCACTTTACTGAGCAACATTTATGAACATGTTAAGCATGCCACGACTTCTGGTTCGACTCTCTCAGCTTCAAATCTCTCCCTCAGAACACCTAACCCTAACTCATTCAAAATTGGTTCCATGTTTGGCTAAAAACCATGAGACAGTGACGAAAGGTTGCAGCTTCAAAATGGCGGTAGTCGCTGGCTCCATGCCTCATACCCAGGCCTCCTTGTGTTGTTGCCTCGCTTGAAATCAAACGACAACGAGGCTCCGTGAGTATAACGAAAAAAGCACCGCGTATAACGAATTAACCACCGCACATAATGAAAAAAGCACCGCATATACCGGGAAAAGCACCGCAAGAAGAAAGCAATGCACGTAACGAATTAACCACCGCACATAATCAAATAAGCACCTCGTATAATGAAAAAATTACCACGTAGAATGCGATAAACACCGCATATAAATAAAAAAGCACCGCATATAATGACGAAACCACCGCGTAGAATGGAATAAGCACCACATATAATGGAAAAAGCACCGAATATAATGAAGAAGTCACCCCATATAATCATGTTACCACCGCATATAATGATGTAACCACCACATATAATGATATAACCACCGCATATAATGATGTAACCACCGCATATCATGAAAAAACCACCCTAAAGAATGTAAACAAGTATCATAAGGCAGTTATGGCGTTCCATACATTCCCGACAAAAGTGGCACCTCCGACGGGACATTGTGTTGATCTTCGAACGGAAAGAATCGAAAACTACTGTGTTTATTATCGCGAAGCATGGAGACCGCGAGCAAGGATCTTGAAACGAAACTTACACAACTTCAGATCACCAAAGGAAAAACTGACGCCGTTCTTGCGAGCCGGAATGAGAACAGAATCAAAAGACATCGAGATGCGCTGTGTTCAGTGGTTGCTTCAGCGGAGAAAGCGAAGCGGAAAGTAGAAGAGTTGAAAATTGCTGCCGGTGAAGAACTTTCCGCCATTACCTCGTGGGGCGCTAAATTAGATCAGGATATCGCAGCTGTTGACCTCGATATGGATGGAATTTCTTCATTTCTGAATAATGTTGATCAAGAGCAGATAGAGAAAGCTAGAAATGATCAGCTCGCTTTCGAAAAAGAGCTATTCGAGAAGAAGCTTCAATACACCAAAGAGCTCGAAAGCGTGAACTTATCGGATCAAGCGGGAAGTCAGAACGGTAAACAAAGTGCTGCGTCAGCGAAGTTACCGAAGCTTACTATTACAAGGTTCAATGGAACTAATCTGGATTGGAATAGGTTTTGGGGTCAGTTCACCGAGGGAATAGACAAGTCCGAAATGGCTGCTATCACTAAATTTTCATATCTAAAGGAATTTGTTGATCCTAAAGTCAGAAAAGGCATCGATGGGTTGCCGTTTATCGCCGAGGGCTATGAGAAGGCAAAGGCTGTTTTGATTGAGCGTTACGGAAATGTCAGCGAAGTGGTGAAAGCCTACGTTAAGGATATTTTGGATTTGCCGAAAATAAATGGAAACCAACCTCGAAAAATTCATCAATTTTACGAAAGGTTGCTATACGACGTTCAATCTCTCGAGACCATGGGAAAGCTAAGTGTGGTGAATGGAAACGTAGCTCTAACGATCGATAAACTTTCCGGAATTCGTGGAGATTTGGTACGGAACGATGAAGAATGGCAAAGCTGGGATTCCCTGAAATTGTGCGATGCATTAAAGTCGTGGACTCGCCGGAATCCCGTAGATTCAGATGAACCGCGGTCGTTCAAACGTGATCGCTCGCCCTCACGAAATTACCATACAAAGCAACATGACGCGAAACCACGTGGTTGCGTTTACTGCGAAGATAACTCGCACAAGAGTTCGGAATGTACACGCGTTGTTAGTTGCGACGAGAGGAAGAAATTTCTGGCAGAAAACAAACTCTGTTTTAACTGTGCTTGCCCAAAACATAGGGCTGCTGAGTGTGCAAGCAAAACAAGATGCAATTTATGCTCCAGGAAGCACCACACCTCCATCTGTCCTGATCAACAACCTAAGAGAGACAGCGTGTTGTCTTCTGTCGATGCTGAGAAAGTGGTTTACCCGGTTGTAGTGATTAAGGTTGGTGGTATTGAGTGTCGCGCATTGTTGGATTCTGGTTCATCTAGTTGTTATGCTTCAGCCAAACTACTGGATATGCTGGGACAGAAGCCAACAGAGATCAAGCCTAAGAGAGTTGAGATGCTTATGGCTTCAACCAAAGCGAGAATGGAAGTTTTCAAGACCACTGTTTCTTCCAGGTCTGGTGATTACCGTTTAGAAGTCAGTCTCACCAAGGTCAATCAAGGAGAGCTCCTTAGCCTGGAAAATCCCCAATACCAACAGTTGACTAACACTTACCCCCACTTAAAGGGTGTGGAAATGGATGATACGGATACCAAACCGTTGCTGCCAGTTCATGTTATTTTGGGTGCTGGAGTGTATGCTCGAATTAAAACTGATACTCGACCAAGGATTGGTAACCAAGGGGAACCTGTAGCTGAGCGCACCAAATTGGGATGGGTTATTCTTTCTCCAGGAGAGGAGATTGATACTACACACATGCTCCTTACTCAAACTAGTCAAGTGGATTATGAGGAACTGTGCAAGTTAGACGTGTTAGGACTTGCCGACACACCGCAACATGACCAAGGTGAAGTGTACAGAGAGTTTCATGAGCAGTTATCGCGCAGTGAAATGGGATGGTATGAAGCGGCCTTGCCATGGAAAGGCAACCACCCACCTTTACCTTCAAATGAGTATGGAAGTCTTCGCCGCCTGGAGAGTTTGAAGCGTAAATTGAAACGGACCGGTTTAGAAGAGGCCTACAGCGAGATCATCGAAGAACAGAAAGCTGAAGGGATTGTGGAAACAGCTGATCAGCCAGCTCAGGGAGTGCAGTTCTACATTCCCCATAAACCTGTCGTCCGGGAAGATGCCGCAACAACCAAAGTACGTGTAGTGTATGATGCATCTGCTAAAGCCCAGCCTAATGAGGTGTCATTGAATGATTGTTTGTATCCTGGCCCCCCTCTTCAGAATAAATTGTGGAATGTCCTCGTCCGGTCACGCATGCATCCTGTGGCACTTGTAGGAGATTTAAAGAAGGCGTTTTTGCAAGTACGAATAAGACAAGCTGACCGTGATGCTCTGCGGTTTCATTGGAGGCAGGGAGAACACTCAAACATTGAGACATTGCGATTTACAAGAGCTTTATTTGGCCTAGCGCCATCTCCCTTTCTTCTAGGTGGTGTAATTGAGTGCCACCTGGACACCTGGAAAGAACGTGAAAATGTTGCAGTAGCTGAACTGAGAGAAAGTCTATATGTGGATGACCTGCTAAGTGGTGGAGCGACAGTGGAAGAAGCCAAAGAGCTGAAGGAAAAAGCCATCGAGATCTTTGAAGACGCAACTTTTACATTGCATAAGTGGCAGTCAAATGAGCCTCAACTAGAAGAAAGTACTGTGTCTCCAGAAGAAGAGGGGACCTTCGCAAAGCAGCAGCTTGGAGAACCCCAGGCAGGAGGATCAAGCCTACTCGGATTGGGATGGAACAAGAAAAGTGATGAAGTCATTGTATCTTTCCCTGACTGGGAAGCAGCTCCAACTAAAAGAGGTGTCCTTCGCAAGCTTGCAAGTATCTATGACCCTTTAGGCTTAGTTTCGCCAGTGACTCTGCTAGGGAAGTGTTTGTACCGTGCTGTATGTTGTGAAAAGTTGGCATGGGATGCGCAGTTGACAGGCAGGCTGAAACTCAAGTGGCAGAGGTGGGAACAAAGTCTACCCAAACAGATATCTGTAAGTCGCGCCCTCGCTGACCACAGGGAACCCATCCATGAAATCCATTTGCACGGCTTTGGAGATGCGAGCAGTTGTGGTGTAGGTGCAGCAGTGTATGCAATCGTTAAACAAGAATCTGGGACAACTCAACGGCTCCTAGCAGCAAAAGCCAGGCTCGCCAAACAGGGTTTAACGATCCCCCGACTCGAGCTAATAGCGGGGCATATGGTGACAAATTTGTTGGTTAACGTGAGAGTCGCATTGGAGGGGTTTCCTGTCGTAAGCCTAAATGGATGGTTGGACAGGTCAGTTGCTCTCTTTTGGATAAGTGGTGGTGGGCAGTATAGGCAGTTTGTGGAGAATAGGGTGCAGAAGATCCGTGCACATCCAGAGATTACATGGAGGCATGTCCCTACTCAGGAAAATCCGGCTGATGTTGCGAGCAGGGGCGGTGATGTTGAGTTCAGTGAGCTTTGGTGGAAGGGTCCAGACTGGCTGGCAGATTGTGAGCGCTGGCCTCCACAACGTGCTATTCAGCCCTCTGAAGCAAGTACAGCAGAACTGAAAGCTACCAAGGAATTGTTCAAGGTTGCTGTGGATAAAGCTGACAGGCTGTATGAAGTTCTCGACAAGTTTGAACTAAGGAAAGTTCTGAACATTTGTGCATGGATTACACGGTTTGTGCACAATTCTCGCCACTCTGATCAGAAATTGAGAGGCCCCTTGACAACTGAGGAGTTGCAGAAACAGCACTTGTTCTGGGTGAAAAGAGCTCAGCAGAGTTGTGAGATTGAAGATGACCATCTGCGTCTGAACGTGCAACCTAATCTGGATGGGGTTTTGGAGTGCCGTGGAAGAATCCAGGGACTCTATCCTCTATACCTTCCTGACAAGCACTTGTACACTAAGAAGTTTGTGCATCGTGAACACCTGCGCACCCTACACGGGGGAGTGAGCTTAACAATGACGAGTGTAAGAAGAAACCACTGGGTCCCACGCCTAAGAAAGCTAACAAAGCAAACCATAAGAGCTTGCCACGGTTGCAAACGATTCCAGACAGTAGCAGCAGCGAACCCTCCACCTGGCAATCTTCCTGTGGATCGAACGCAAGGAACGCACCCATTCCAGGTGATTGGCGTCGACTATGCAGGGCCGATCAAATACAAGAAACGTGGAAGAGCAGAAAGCAAGGCGTACATTGTGTTATATGCATGTTCCCTGTGCCGTGCATTGTATTTGGACTTGGTGCCCTCACTGGAAACCAGAGAGTTCATTCTGAGTCTGAAGAAGCTGATTGCCAGAAAGGGAGGTCCGCAAATCATATACTCTGATAATGGATCTACATTTGTGGGGGCAGCACGATGGTTGAGGAAAGCTATGTGTGACGAGAAGTTTAACAAGTTCCTTGCTGAGAATGGTATTATGTGGAAATTTAATCTCAGTCGCGCCCCGTGGTGGGGCGGACAATTCGAACGGATGGTCGGATTAGTGAAAAACGCCTTAAACAAAACCATCGGGTGCGGTTTCCTGTCATGGGCAGAATTGGAGGAAGTGCTACTTGACGTCGAAATAACATTGAATAATAGGCCCCTTTGCTACGTAGAGGACGATGCGGCGTTACCAACTATCACCCCTAATCTCATAATGTTTCCTCAAAGCAACATTATACATGATCTGTCACCACACCACATTGATGATGCAAATTTGCGACGTAGAACCAAACATCTCCGCAAGTGTAAGGACACCTTATGGAGAAGATGGTCAAGCGAGTACCTCCGTAACCTGAGGGAGCGGCACAACTTCAAGCATCAAGGCAAACTCTGTACTTTAGCGGTTGGTGATGTGGTGATCGTAAAGTGTGAGGAGAAAAACAAGAGAAAGTGGCCACTGGGCATTGTCCAGGAACTGTATCCAGGAAGGGACGGAGTAGTGAGGGCCGTCAAGTTACGAGCAGGGAGAAACTTCCTTGAAAGACCAGTGCAGCATGTTTACCCTTTGGAACTGTCTTGTGATACAGTTGTTCGGGCATCAGTAGAAGAGCTTAATGTTGAAGCGCCTGTATTCAGGCCACGACGATTGGCCTCCTTGCAAGCAGAAGAGAGGATCCGTCAAATTGCTGAATCAGAACAGAACTCAGGATAACTTGAACATTTAGAACTTTGAGTGGATATTAAATCCTTTCTTGTATAGACATGGGATTTTACCAGTAACTTTCTAAAGCATTTGTTAACGTTGTTATTGCCCAGTCTCCTGAATAGTAGACTACATTATCACATTTGTTGATAATGGGGGGAGAGTGTCGGAGACTGGGCCTGAATGTGGTTAGGAATTTGATTGACAGATGTGATTATAAACATGTGAGCGCAATCGAGCGTAAAATAACTTTTTTCCGAAGCTGAGAATTGTGAACTGTGTGAAGTGCGGTGAATAAATCTGTTCAGATTATCTTGTGACTTGTGACCTTTGTTGGGGAAACTGAACTTTTATAATTGCTACTGGAGGCATTCCCGACAGTATATTACATTTACTGAATAGTTTTCAATTTATTTGACGTGCGGCCCCAGGCCATTCTCGATATTGTTGTCAAAAATAGAAAAGTCTGTTCTCTGTTACTTTATCCCAAGTATCATCGCATTAAAGGGCGCTGTCCCGCCGAAACAACAAAATGTTGCTTACTTAATCTCCACGTTATATCGCCAAATGTTATATCGCCAGTGAATGGGATAAAAAGCGGATTTTATAGAGCAAAACGTATTTTGGAGAAAAAGCGCAGGATTGCAAGGATGGAAGTGGATTGCAGTTCATCAATTTTGATTTCGTGACAAGTACAGGCAGTTAAGAAATCGTCAAAGTTTCCATTTTGGTGGAATTTTGAGTTTGTAAGTCGTTGTTTTGTCCTTGAATACTTCATATTTCTTTGCGCTCATCACTTTTGGCGATTTTTTCCTATCAGAATAAAGATAATAAAGCAAGCTAAAGCAAGCTCCTAGCCATACCCATGAAAAAACGATATTTCAGCCGGCACAGTGTCCTTTAAAAGAGCTGTCATAAGTATTTTGACGTTTTCACGTCAAGACTGCCTCAGATTAAAACTTAGTACCTTTTGCATATATATAAAATGCGTATTCGGAACGCCAAGAGGAAGATATTAAATGGATTTTCGAAGAGAGAATAAACAATAATCATTGTTTTCGCAAGTTTTCCAATCCATTTCCATCCTGGCCATCTGCAGCCCAATACACTTATTTTAACTCTAAAGCCTGGTTTCCATATGATCGCTACGATCACTGCGATCGCTGAAAAATCGTTCAACGCTTGTAGCGAAATGGACTAAGCCACTCTCCATACTTTCAACATAATCGCTACGATCGCTGGAGAGTGGCTTAGTCCATTTCGCTAGAAGCGGTGAACGTTTTTTCAGCGATCGCAGCGATCGTAGCGATCACATGGAAACCAGGCTTTAGAGCATAGCAGAATAATTTTTAAAAAAAACCGGACCATTATCATGCATTATGTTTGGTTCTCCACTGAGATAAATGTCTTTTGGCTTTTTAACGTTACACGAGGAAATCGTGACATGGCCCTTTAACATTTGCAGGTCAGGTATTGACGTATGAAAACATTCAAGAAGTGATCAAGTTCTGTGCGCGAGAGAAGTTGGTTTTGTTCGCTGATGAAGTCTATCAAGGCAATGTGTACGCGGATGGAGCCCAGTTTCACTCGTGCAAGAAAGTTTTGAGGGATCTGGGAAAGGATTTCAGCGAATTTCAACTCATCTCGCTTCATTCCAGTGCCAAAGGTTACACTGGAGAGTAAGTTGCGCTGTATAATACAAATATACACTAAAGAAAAACGTATGACCGTTCAGAACAAACTAGATCTTTCATACTGATGTAGGGAAGGGTAGTTGTAGCAAGAATAAAACCAAAGTTTTCGCTCCAACGCAAATAACGCAAAGGAACACATCATAGTTCGAAGGAAAACGATGCAAGTGCGGCCTAGTGGGGCAAGTCAAAGAGCGCTTTCTTTTCGACTGGAAAAAAAAGTTTCGCTGAGACTTTAGATGGAACAGATATACTCCAAGGAAAGTAAGGAATCAAACAGGACGACAAGTCTTTCTCCAAAAATTCCGGTACAATATTGGATATCAGTTGTTTTGTTCGATTAAAAGGCGCCCATGATTGATTGATTGGCTCCTGTGTTTATGTACTATTTTAAGCTCCGCCGTCTTTTATATATTTTTTAGCGTTGCTGTTGTGTTTCTGTTTAACTTTCTTGCAGATGTGGTCTTAGAGGTGGATATATTGAGCTCGTAGGACTCAGCGATCAAGTAAAGTCTCGAATAAGAACGTATCTGAGTGCAAGATCTTGTCCTTCGACAATAGGGCAGGTACGACCTGAATACAACACAAGAATAAAACTAAGGGAAAAGATTTCCCTCACCCCAATCCCCCCCCCCCCCCCCCCCTTACTTTATCATATCAAACAACATGCCGCTCGGTCTCTCACACCTGTTACGTTCCAGGGGAGGGGAGAGGGGGGGGGGGGGGGCAAGTTCTTTTTGCTCTCGTGCGTACAGGTAAGATTTGGGAGGGGGAGGGGCAAGACAAGTTTGTTTTTCTTGCGGTCGTCAGACCTTTTTAATCATTCTCATGGTGCACGAATGTCATACTGATAATGAATGGACATTACTTCTGTATAATCTTAAATTGGAGAATCGGATAATGTTCCACTGATGTTACGATAGATAAAGGTGTTAGTTTCTGAAGAAAAAGTTGTGCCACGTCGGTAAGGAAGTAAAACACTACCTTCGCAATCAACTGAGTTGATAACGGTCAAGTAGACACTGGTTCAAAAGCTGACGTTTCGAGCTTTAGCCCTTTGTCCGGATATCACATTTTAGTAATTCTACGATGATAGAGGCGCATTTGTGTAGTGGTTATAACATACCTCAGCGCACGCTCTGATTGGTTGTTATATAACATACCTCAGCGCTCGCTCTCAGCCTTAGAATATTTCAATGAATTTGAAACTTGGAGATTGTATTAAACATTTATTTAAATAATCTTCATGAGGAGTAAGTTTTAACAAAATTCATCAATCGCTTTTTAATTCGTGACAATTTTAATAAGTGTAGGGTCAATTTTTTATATAAAAGCGAAATAACACTCCAGGCCAGTTCATATTCAAGCCAATATTTCTAAAATTCAAACGGAGCGATTTCCTTGAGATTTTCACCTAAGGTATTTGGATGGTATAAAATTCATTTAAGACCAAAATATAATTTCATCAAGCCTTGTAGACATAAGTTTTAATAACATTTCAAAATTGTTTTGTTTTTGTTGTATTTTAACACCTTTAAAACTTCACTCGAAATTTTCTCGAAAACGCTTCCATAGAAATTTGTAAAATTTTGTAGACCTTAGGACAAGTACGTCAGGTCGAAGATCCAGAGAGCGTTTTCCAAAATTATCTCTTGATGACAAGTAATTCGGTATTATGTAAAACAGGAAATGACGTCATAACGTTGCTATGGCAGCTCTGATTTCCATAAAACTTACCTCATCTGAAACTTTAGTCTTTCTCCAGTACAGCTGTGGCAATCGATTTTCCGTTGTATCGTTTGTGGTGGTACGCAAGTTTCTCAAAGCTAAACGGTATCGTCACTCAAAAACCCAGTCGAGCCACCTTAATGATATGTTATAAAAGAAATGGTTAACGTCGCAGCTTTACGTATATCGAGTTATGGATGCACTTGGGAGGTTTACTAAGCACTCAAGAGGCTAGAGTTGCTCTGACTTCTACGCGTCTTTCATACTTAACAACCTCCCGTGTGCATCCATAACTCGATGTACGCATGCTGCATGTAGTTATCATTTCTTAAGCCCGTTAGACTTCACTGCAATCTGGAAGTCGGTGGTTCGAGGCGTCTCTGCCGTCGTGTTGTTTCCTTAGACAAGAAAATTTGCTTCATATTGTCTCCTTCCAAATAGGTACTGGCGACATAATGCTGGGGATAACTACTAGCTACTGTTATTGCAAACAATAACCGCCCAGTATCGCTACTTTCAGTTGCGTCGAAGGTTTGCGAACGAGCAGCTCTGAATCAATTGATTACGTACATGAGGTTGACCGAGCATCAGAGTGGCAACAAGAAGCTACACTCATGTGAAACGCTCAATGTTATGATGACGGACAAGGCACTTGAGGCGATGGATGCGAAAAAACTGACACTTGTCGTCCTTCTAGACTTGTCAAAGGCGTTTGATAGTCTAGACCATAGTAGACGTCTAGCAAAATTAAAGACACTGGGGGCTGGTTGTACAGCTCTGGAATGGTTTGGAAGCTATTTGTCGGGACGTCAACAATACGCCAAGATCGGTGTTGAGGCCTCAAGTCTGAGTGCTATTTTTCATGGGGTACCACAAGGTTCCATCTTAGGTCCGGCCCTATTTACCATCTACATTAACGACCTTCCCAACATCCCGAAACTTGGTTCTCTGGAATCATACGTTGACGATTCAAAACTCTATTTGTCATTATCTGTCAAAGATACTTGCAGTGTGGTTCAGCAAATTAATGATGATTTATCGAAGATTGCGTCTTGGTGCTGCTATAATAGTCTTTTGATCAACCCAGACAAGACTACGTTGATGGTGCTGGGAACCCGACAAATGCTACAGAGACTACCTACAGACTTTCATGTCACTCTACTTGGAAAGGAAGTTACTATAGTTTCTATACTATAGTTTTACACAAGTTTCTCAACGCTAAACGGTATCGTCACTCAAAAACCCAGTCGAGCCACCTTAATGATATGTTATAAAAGAAATGGTTAACGTCGCAGCTTTACGTATATCGAGTTATGGATGCACTTGGGAGGTTTACTAAGCACTCAAGAGGCTAGAGTTGCTCTGACTTTTACGCGTCTTTCGTGCTTAACAACCTCCCGTGTGCATCCATAACTCGATGTACGCATGCTGCATGTAGTTATCATTTCTTAAGCCCGTTAGACTTCACTGCGATCTGGAAGCCGGTGGTTCGAGACGTCTCTGCCGTCGTGTTGTTTCCTTAGACAAGAAAATTTGCTTCATATTGTCTCCTTCCAAATAGGTACTGGCGACATAATGCTGGGGATAACTATACTAGCTACTGTTATTGCAAACAATAACCGCCCAGTATCGCTACTTCCAGTTGCGTCGAAGGTTTGCGAACGAGCAGCTCTGAATCAATTGATTTCGTACATGACCAACAAAGAGAGGTTGACCGAGCATCAGAGTGGCAACAAGAAGCTGCACTCATGTGAAACGCTCAATGTTATGATGACGGACAAGGCACTTGAGGCGATGGATGCGAAAAAACTGACACTTTTAGTCCTTCTAGACTTGTCAAAGGCGTTTGACAGTCTAGACCATAGTAGACTTCTAGCAAAATTAAAGACACTGGCGGCTGGTTGTACAGCTCTGGAATGGTTTGGAAGCTATTTATCGGGACGTCAACAATACGCCAAGATCGGTGTTGAGGCCATAAGTCTGAGTGCTATTTCTCATGGGGTACCACAAGGTTCCATCTTAGGTCCGGCCCTGTTTACTATCTACATTAACGACCTTCCCAACATCCCGAAATTTGGTTCTCTGGAATCACACGTTGACGATTCAAAACTCTATTTGTCATTTTCTGTCAAAGATACTTGCAGTGTGGTTCAGCAAATTAATGATGATTTATCGAAGATTGCGTCTTGGTGCTGCTATAATAGTCTTTTGATCAACCCAGACAAGACAAAGTTGATGGTGCTGGGAACCCGACAAATGCTACAGAGACTACCTACAGACTTTCATGTCACTCTACTTGGAAAGGAAGTTACTATAGCCTCCTCCGCACGAGACCTGGTCCACCCTTAGTTTTGATGAACATATTATAAATATTGTTTCATCATCTTTAGGTAGTTTATGTCAGATAAATAGGGTGAGACATCTTCTCGACACCAGGACATTGGAAAATGTTATATATGCGTTGGTATTTAGTAAATTATACTTTTGTTCTCCAGTATGGTCTAGCACAACTAAGAAAAATATCTCAGTGCTGCAAAAAATTCAGAATTTCGCTGCAAGAATAATCACTAATACACGTAAATTTGATCATATAGAGTGTTTTCACTCACGTGGTCTGCAGCTATGTTAATTTAGTTGAACAAACAAAGTGTTTGCATTAGAAAAGAATCAATCCCCACAGGATTAGCTTGGGACACCAATATGGCCGCCGTTTTATTGTTTTGGGACACTAACATGGCCGCCGTGACGTCATGTGAAAACACTCCATAACACCGGTTCTTCAGGAGTTACGCTGGCTTCCTGTGAGTCATTTGATGTATACGGTGGGCGTTCTTGCGTTTAAGTGTGTGAAAGGGCTAGCACCTGGTTACTTGAGTGATCGTTTTGTGACAAGATCTACTGTTCATGATCGCAACACAAGAAATAAGTACTACCTTTGTTAATATTCCAGCTTATCAATCGGCTGCAGGTCAGCGAACTTTTTTATATAGAGCAATTAAACTCTGGAACTCACTGCCACGTGCGATTACTGCTGCAGACAGCCTGCGTACTTTCAAAAAGAAACTTAGAGAATTCCTTTTCGAATCATTTCTTGTTAGCTAGGAGAGTTACCTATTGATGTTTTTAGCTATTATTACAATTTCAACGTTTGACATTTTATTCAATGTTTCACTTACCTTATGAATTATTTATATGCTTATGTACGTTGGGTCTGAAAAACCCTGATTGGGAGATTCAATAAAGTTTTAATTTAATTTAATCTAAGGTAAAATTGATGCTTCAATTTTCTTTCTTTCCTGATTTTGATGTCTATTTTAATTTGTTTTTCCAAGGTTATCATGGGACTGACTTGCAATCCCCCCAAGCCGGGAGACGAGTCATACGAAAAGTTTTCAAAGGTGAGCACTCGGGTACCTAAATTGTTAACTTCAGAGAAATTTATTTACAGGGCATGATTTACCGCAATTCACTTAGATTAACCCTTTAACTTCCAAGAGTGCCAAAAATCAAGATTCAAGAAAAATCCCAAATTTCATCTTGTAACTGAAATTTTGAAAAAAAGGGTACCATGCAAAAGTACTGCTAAAGAGATTAAATTTGAATGGTCACACCATAGGATTTCGTCGACAGACTCAAAAGTTAGAACAACACTACATGTCTCCTAATTGACTGTGGAAGTGACAGGGTTAAAAGATCCAGTCCACTCCATTATAGATAGAGCTACCCAGCAGTTGCTTTTGATTGGATTAAACTGATTTATGTCACTAACTAATCACAAGCGTTACCCAAATCTGGGTGGTACTGCATGTCATCTGCACGAAATTTCCCAGTCCGGTTTCTCAGACATTAGGGTCCTTTAGATCCAACTACGATTACGAGATTGATTACGCGCACAAGCCTTAGATAATGAAGCAGTTATTACACCATTTTTTTTGCTACGATCTTCTTATTTTCTGGTAAGCAACGGGAAGGAGCAAGAATTCTAGGGACGTTACTGGCTTGAAATTCGAAAGTCGTACCGACTCGTACTCAAACCTAAAAAGGTCACCATTGCCTCGCTAAGGAACGCAGCTGATTTCTTCGGATAAACCTCTGGAGGGAGGGGTGATCCCTAAAAGTTCGTAAAGGTATCATAATCTCGTTGTGGGAATCAGTTGTCTCTGAATACAAAACAACGCAAGGTTAAGTCCACAGATCGCTTTTAATTTTCCAATCTGAGTTTGAAGTCAAAAGAATTGAAGAGTTAAACAGATTTAACACGACCAAAACATCTTAGCGTGACATAAATGTGCGTTGTGTGAAACAAGACTGTCTAGACAACTGAATGAAAAAACGTTTACAAACGATGGAACGAGTGAAAATTTGCATATATGTTCCTGTATACAGTCGAACCTCCCATAAACGGACACCATCGGGACCAGAAAAAGTGTCCGCTTAAAGGAGCTATGTCATGGTGATTTTGAGGTTTTGGAGTCAAACTGCCCTAAATTAAAACTAAGCACCTTTGTCGTACATGAAATGCTTATAGAACACTAAGAGAAAGATGTCAAATGAATTTTGGAAGAGAAATAAACCATAATTAAAGTTTTAAGGAGATTTTCAAGACACAAGGCTGTAAACTTGAAAAAATTGGCCCAATTTTTTCAAGTTGCAATCCATTTCCATCCTGGCCATCTGCAGCCCAAGGCACTTATTTTTACTCTTAGAGTGCAAGTTGAATAATTTTAAACAAAACTGGACTGTTATGTTTGGGTTTTCGCTGATAGAAATATGTTTTTTGGGCTTTTTAAAGTAACACTAAAAATGGTGACATAGCCCCTTTAAGAGAGGTGTCCGCAAATTGTAGTGTTTGCATGTGACTGGGACTATGACTTAGTGTCCGCTTATGGGAGGTTAAAATTGTAGTGTTTGCATGTGACTGGGACTATGACTTAGTGTCCGCTTATGGGAGGTGACCGCCTACGGGAGGTGTCCGTTAGTGGAGGTTCGACTACACTCAACGCTTCGCGTATTCACGAGATAAAAACACTTTTGAACATGTTTGCCTCATTTGTCTCACAGGAAGCAGCATCCATCAAGGATTCTTACAAGAAGAAAGCAAAGATGACAACTGAGATTCTTAACTCGCTGGAGGGTTTCAAGTGTAACGAGGTAGCAGGCGCGATGTACGCGTTTCCGAGGGTAACACTGCCGCAGAAAGCCATCGAGGCGGCCAAGGTAACAGTATCGTCTCCGTTTGAGTGGTGGAGGCTCTGTCAGAGAGACTTTCCAAGTCAAGCGGTCGTTGCTTCGCACTTAATCTATGTCATCGTGTGGTTCTCTGAGACAAATGTCCCTCCCCTCCCAGGTTAATAAATTGGTATCGTCGAACATAGTGCCGAGGGGTTTTCTTGGATATTCTTAATGCTGGGGGTATTCTTACGATGGCCTGGCATTCTTTCCAACGGGGGGGGGGGGGGGGAATCATGGGAGGTGTGGTGGCCCCCAACCCCCAAGACAGTTTGCTCGCCCGGAGGGAATATCCATATAAAAGTGACGGGGATGATCGTAATACCTTTCAGAAATATTTGATACCTCTCCCTCCCCCCCCCCCCCCCCCCCCCCCGTTACTCTCCTTCAGAACAATCCAATTGCTTACTTAGTATCACTCGATCTTTTCTTTTTTGATGTTACGCCTTTAGGCCAAGGGTATACCGCCAGATGAATTCTACTGTTGGCAGGTGTTGGAGAAAACGGGGAATTACTTGGTTCCAGGCCGCGCTTTTGATATGAATGGGAGCGGTAACAACTTTTATTTCCGGTGAGACTCTGTTTTTACTGCGAGGGACTGGTTATTATAGAGCGCTTTAGGTGAGATCTTGCTCCTGCGGTAAGCGCGTCCAACTTCAGATGGGAAGGTTAATTGTTTGCCCCGCAGTCTCAGAGATGTACCATTGGCTCACAGTAATGTATACCAGCAGTAACCGATAACCCGGAGTTAGCAACTTCGACTGGATTATTTTTAGATTCCTTTTTCCCCGAAAATCAATAATATCTGTTTCCGCTCAGCTTAAGTAATGCGATAATTAGAATAAACGATCCGTAGAATGATGTCCTAATCAAGACCCAAGATCGTTCGTTATCTGTCCAAGGTACATGACCCCGAATTCTATCTCTGCTTCTGCATTCCGTTACTCAGCTGGATACTGATAAAACCTCATCACAAACGGTTGTGATTGGCCGGTAGGAATCCAAACTCGCGGGAAATTTAAACTAAAAGTAAATAGGTCTGTGTTAAAGACGTTGTGTGGGAGTTGCCGGATACCACAGGTACACATTGGAGGCTTGATTTTTCAACCTTTTCATTCAAAATGGCGGCATAATAACTAAATTTCCTATATAAAAAAAACGTCGAGCATCAAGACACCTTGGTTGCAGTCATACATGTTTTTGTTTCATTTGATTTTGTTTTCATATTCTCATTTTCGTTCACAGGATAACCATTCTTCCATCTGAAGACAAGTTCATCCCAATGTTTGAACGCCTAAGAGCCTTTCATCAGGAATTTATGACGCAGTTCAAGGATTGACGAGAGTGGCTACAAAAGCTAACTGATAATGAATTTCAAGCTTTTTGCTATCATAAGTTAATTGGATTTTTCGTTTACGCGCTGTCTTTTTATTTCAGGTTCGGCTGGAAAACCCAAATGAATTACAGTAAAACTGTTGAAGTGACTCGTCCTTAGGTTTAACTCGTGAATGCGAAAGGCGTTAAACGAGTTTTAGCATTTCGGTAAAAAATTTCACTCAATCGCTCGATCGGTTGTAAACATTGATTATAAATATAAAACTGTATTCTTCTTCGCGCGCCACCTATCCTTTGCTCCCCATTAATCTGAACGCTCGGAACAGGCTCTGTTTTCCACGACTTTCCACGACCAGCAAAGATCAAACTCAGAGCAAAATCTCAGAACTTTCCAGGCAACACCTGTACCCTGTCATCTGTACAGTTTAACAGCTTGCATCCAGTCAATAACGATGAATTATTACTAAAAGCGTACAAGGCAGTACTAGACTCCTTGCCTCCACCGTGCCGCCATATTTCTTTCAACACCTTCAAGTTGTGATCTTATAAGAAAGCAATGAAACTGATCAAAGGAAATAATGTATACCGTATTTTCTCGATTAAACGCCGGGCCCCGAATAAACGCCGGGTATAATAGAGGAAGTTGTAAGTAAGCCCCTCAAACGTTTATTTGTGGTATAATAAACTTAAGATTTAAGGGCAAGGTACACGTCTGCCAAGAAAAACGAATAATAAAACTTTCTTAAAAAATGGCGGGTGAGAAAAAACTAGTGATTCAAAGAAACGCCGGGTCCACTGAGCCAAGTTTGAAATAAACGCCGGGGGCGTTTAATTGAGAAAATACGGTACTTTTGTTTATTGCAGTGTTATTATATACACAGTGTCCAGAGAGTGGTTTACTGATCATAGACCCTTTCTTAATCCAATATCATCATCATCGTGTAGGTTACCTCCATGTTTGCTCCTTAGGAGTAAAATCTTTTTGAAAGAAGCATTCTTCCTGAATTACTTTTGTTTTGTTTTGTTTTGTTTTTGCAATCGAGCCCCGTTGATACGGCCACCGTTGGGGCCACACAAACTGTCCTTATCACAAACGGGTCGCCCGTATTAAACGGGTGCTCATTGATGATGTCGGTCAAATGTGTGCAGTGTAACATAAGAACAAAACTCAGGCTGTAAGCATGCAATGTATAACATCGAGTATGTTCATTGTCCTACCTTCCCTATTTTCTCTACGGCATTTTCCTAGGCATTCACGGTCATGCATTTCGTTTCTGTATGGACCACATGACCCAAAACGAATTGACCGCGGCGATACCGAAGAACTAGGCAAAGTAAGAACCATGTATTGAATGTCCTTGCGCGATAAAAAGGCACAACTATTGAATGGAGCACTGTCCAAGAGTTCGACATTAGTCCGGAAGGAAAAATTGTCCGTCCTCCGCATTAACAGATGCTCGTAAAAAGCAGGTTAATTTTGTCGAAAATTATGAGCTTTCTGTCGGGACCGAGAAATGAAGGGATCCACTGTTCATCAAAACAGTATTTCCCAGTTAGCTTGCGAACAAGCTCTCGGGCTCAGGAGTTGGGGGAGGATCTTCTGCCCTGCCCTCCACCCGAGAGCTTGCTCGCGGGCTTAGTCGAGAGCTTGCTCGCAGTTGGTAATTTTGACCTTTCTTAAATTATTTATAATCGTAAGGAAACCGTTAATAAATTAAAATTACTATTTTTCTATAAAACCATTATTGAAATACGGATGCTATCGATACCCCAAATGCTAAAAGGACTTAACATTTCTCCAGTTTGAATGTCGGATTTCATATCAGGAAAACAAGCTTGTGACGTAGCTTTCATGTGCACGGATTCATTTAACCATGTCGGTTGATTCCGGCTCGTAACAGTTCATTGAAACTTCCCATGCTTCTCGAACAGGTTAAACAAGTCCATCTGGTCTATACAAGTTTAACCCGTTTAAAACCTGCAGGATCATGCATAATGCAGGTGGACAGTTGCATAGCATCTGCCTTGAGCTGGGTCCGCAGAAAGCGAGTGAGTTCACTGTAGCTTTCCTAGTGGCCTTTCTGTTTGTATTTTATAAATCTGGTCAAGTTAACCCTTGCGGCATCTATAACAGGGTAATGATCTCCAAGGGTTCTCCTCTCGGTTTTTATCTGAGAAGCAAGAAAGAAGACCTTTAGATGTGGTAAATAATAAACTTTTTTTTCTAACCGACTCCCGCTGCAATCGAGCCAATTTCCTAAAAGATAATCGCAGCAACCCAAGTCTCTTGGGGGGGGGGGGGGGGGGGGGAGGGGGGGCAATTGGGCTGCAATGATAGCGGCATTTTACTGTGAAAGCAACACTTCTTCTCGCTCCTGGTTCCAACAAGTGAAGCCCACGGCTTGTTTGGTATTTGTACCACGGTATTTGTATTTGGTGTGCCTACTTTCATTTTCTTGACATATTCAGCACCTCATATTCTTGGTTTTCACTGTCACGCCATAAAATTTTAAAATGGTCTAAAATCGAAACGAATTAGCGAAGGAAGCCAATAATTTGTAATGTTATAAAAGAGTAACAAATAAACAACTTCGCGAAGTCTCAGATCTGTGCAATATTCCGTTGTTCAATTATTCGCCGAAGCATTCGACTCAAATTTACAGAGCTCTTTCTCTTTGTATGGAAACGCCATCCCGGAGGGACACCAATATATAATGTTTTAGAATCGAAACTATTTAGTGAAAGAAGCCAATAATTTGTAATGTTATAAAAGAGTAACAAATAAAAAACTTCGCTAAGTCTCAGATCTGTGCAGTATCCCGTTGTTGAATTATTCGCCGAAGCACTCGACTCAAATTTACAGAGCTTTGTATGGAAACGCCATCTTGGTGCCCCTCCGAGGGGCACCAAGATGGCCGCCGGAAATCAATAAAAACATCTGGACTTCACTTTCGCTCTGAAAGCGATTACTTTTCTCTCGTGAACTACTATTCATTCGCATAAACTGCATTCCTAATACTTTAACTGCCCAAAGTGCCAAAAATCACGAGGAGAGGCCCTTGTTTCATAGGAAAAAGCTTTGTCACGGACGCCATGTTGGTGTCACGTAGGGTGAAAAGTAAGAAATTCAAAATGCTGTATTTTCAAAACGAAAGACGCTACCGGGTTGGATACTTGTGAAAAGATTTATTTTTAAGTCATCTTCAACCTGGTGGACATATAAATTCAGAAGGCATTGCAATTTATGATTTTCGAATTTGATGACGTCACGTGAAAACCAAGAATAGGCACCCAACAGTCAAAGCACTGGATCAGAACATTTACGACACAACGTAATTTCGATATTACTCTTCCTTCACACTTGCGACCCGAGTACTACCAGAAACGCTACGCCCCAATAAAGATAAACACAGGCAGTCGGTTAATCTCTCGCATATTGTTCGCCATAGTATTTCTCCATTGCTGCGACTTATATACCCTTAATTCGCACGACCTTCTCCCGTCTGACCTCGTAGCTCAGTCGATTAGAGCGCTGAAAGATCGAATCCAGAGGTTGTGAGTTTGATTCTCACCGGGGTCAAAGATTTATTTTCTTTGGTTACCGTTATCCTCATATCCTTTCTAGGACGCAGTCCAGAGGGATTTGTTAGGGTTTACCCTTTCTCGGCACTCATAAAACTGAATTATATTCACATTTCATCTCACATGCAGTTACTCCCTTGCATGGCATGCGGTTGTACCTTACCCTGGTTTTGAGGACTGGTGCCAACTGTTGAAGATTTGCCATGAGGCCAATAGAGTCTGCAGCAGTGTTGACCAGCGGACCGTCAGCAAAAGTATCAAAAATGGCGTCCAAGGCTTCACTTATCACCCATAAACTGTGCTGCCCAGCCACAATATCACGGAAAACGGTACCTAGAGACTGAAAAGACAAGAATTGGAACGATATTTTTGTATCCTACAAGTGAGAAAGAAAATCGTTATTTTGCCAAAACTCAGTTTTCCGAAGTACTTAGAGAGAAAAACTTCGCAAATTACTTCTGTTACCTTTAAAATCATAAAGGACGACTTAAAAGTCTGTGTCGTTTAAGGTTTTACTCCTAACATGCAACCTCGCAAACACGTGATTAATTAACACTTACGTCATTCTTCGCACTCTGTTTTCGCACACAGTACCTCTCTTATCCTACAACCTCTGTCTAAACATAACAGAGCTCGTTTATTACTTTTGCTAAATACGTGTGGTTATCAAATGGAACAAACCTTCAGGATCTCAAGCGTGTTGTCTTTTCTGGCGGCTATCTTGCCGATGTATCCCAGAATGCTTATAAGCTTAACCTTGACAGCTTCACACAAGGTTTCGGCAGTAACTCGGCATAATATGGTCACGTGTTCGCCTGTTATACACTGCAAAAAATCACAACGAAAAATTATCTTCTAACTATCTCTCGCACTTCTTTTAGTAGACTATATATTCGCCTTTCATTGAAGGGTGCGAGTCAAATGATCGCGAGGCGGGACGGGGCCTCGGGTCACTCCCCTAGTTTCGCCACTGATACACCTGAAATGGTCGTAATTGAGTGAATTCCTTACTTGCGGCTCTTGTAGCGAGGCCAGTTTGTCCATCACTGATCTGAGAACTCCAGTGGCGGCTTCTAAGAAATCTTCCTCGTGACAAACAAGTGCTCTGGCTGTGGTTCAAATAAAAAAGAATCAACATCTGGCCAATTACAGCAATACAAATAATACAGTAAACCAATCGGAACTCGGAGTGAAACGTGTAGAAGGTGCAAAGCGCGGGAAAACGCGTGGTAGCCAATCACGTTAGGTTTCAGATTTGTTCCTTATTGGTTCGAGCACTGAACATTTTGGCGTCACTTACAGAGCTCAATAAACGTGAAAAACGAAAACAAACCTGACGAAAACAAATCATGCAACTGTGGCAACCGGTGATTTACTTCTGAGATAGATTTGGTTTCAGTATCGGGACGAAAATCCGCTTTATTAAGCACTTACTTTCTGTGGCAAATGTCAGAGCGAATAGCGAACTCCACAGCTGACCAAGCGCTGCCTCTCCTCCCAGCAGATCAGAGTCCAGGGCGGATACTATGTTATTGAGGCAGATCAGTGCTCTAGCTTGGACCGTACTTAAGCTAAAGAGAAAAGGATTATCACAGGTTATTATCATTCAGGCTAACCACCAACTTACGCAACAATGCAAACACATTTCAAGGCTGTGCAAGAAATTCCGAAAGACTTTGCGCTTGTTGGGGAATCATGGGTAATCAGAGCAAACTTGCCCAGTGTTTGTATGGAGAATCCAATATTTATGCATTAAAAACTTACGATACCAGTGAGAAGAGTTTTCTTATCACATTTGAGGGTTGTTGCTGTGATAAAGCTTTTGTTTCAGTGCAAAATTTTCCGTGCACTTCGACTGACTACCCATAATTTCAATAGACCATTTCCAAAACGAGTGACAACCTGGGGCAAGTGGCCGGGCATTCAACTATGAAACGTTTTACAAAGATATCTTCCATCACAAACGCTACAAAACCCCTCCACGTTTTCAGTCACTTTTGTGCTAGGTATGGCGCCTATTCGATCCCACAAACCAACGCGCTGCCACTCTCGCCCCAGGCTACCACTCTTTTTATAGTGTCTATAAAGCGAGAAGGGGCCTATACCAGTCAGCTAATTTGGATGAAGAATAAAGGACTGCTCGCAGAGCCAATTATCAACAGATGTTACTTGGCAGTATCCTTACATTTCTAACAGCTTCTTTCCTTCCTCGTGTGCTCCCAAAGCCTCGTAAATGCTTGCTTCACCAAACGAACTCTTGCTTAGGACCTGAAAAGAGAAGAAAAAGTGTGTTTCACGCGTTTAAGTTCCACATTTACTGTGCGCAAAACAAAAATAAGCATATAACACTGAAAGTATATTACAATTAAAATAAACTGCAATTTTACCTACCCTTTTCGGAACTCCTTGCGTGACAATCGCGTTAATCATTTCGGCAGACAAATTTTCTGAATTCTAAATTACAAAAACAAAATTACATCACAATTCTTGGACAGGCTACACTCGGGGAAGACAAGTACTTTTAACCATTTTAGAAGAATCACTGTTAAAGGAGCTATATCATGGTGATTTTGACGTTTTGGTGTCAAAGCTGCCCTAAATTAAAACTCAGTACCTTTCACATACATGAAATGCTTACAGAACACTAAGAGGAAGATATCAAGTAAATTTTCGAAGAGAGAATAAACCATCGTGAGAGTTGTTGCAATCCATCTGCAGCCCCCCCCCCCCCCCCCCCCCCCTCTACCCCCCTCCCCTCCCCCACCCCACTGTAAAGTCGGAGTGCACAGTCCCTATCTCCTGGAAGGTGCCTCATCGTGGTGTAGGGGTGTACACAGGTTGAAAATTGGGTGCAAACACTCCAACAATTCCTTAGGCCAATAGACGTACGCGAAGATCCCCGGGCAAACCACCCTTTGAGTGGAGTGGATAAAGGCGGTTACAGAAACTAACACAACATCTGCAGCCCAAGACACTTGTTTTTTACTTTTAGAACACTCGTAGAATACATTTAAACAAAAATGGACCATTACGTTTCGGTTTCCACTGCAGATAAAACCTTTTTAAATTAACACTAAAAATGGGGACAAAGCCCCTTTACACGGCCTTACCATATCGATATCTTGAGTGGCTTCTTCGTCAGCTTCTTCATCTACCGAGTCCAAGCTGGCGCAGTCATCCGCGTCTTCCCACTCATCCTCATTAGAATCTGCAGCAAATCAGTTACCAGTATTAATTCGTGTCAGGAAAAAGGTAGCCTGCCTAGCAGTTGTTTCCTTAGAGAGCGCGTGAGGGTGCGAAGGCATGGAGCACGAAAATTAAAGGCACGAAAAAAATAGGGAGGGGGAGGGGAGAGGAACTTTATTTCCTTCCTCTGCCCTCCCCCATCTCCTTTTATTTTTTCGCGCCCTTTGCCCTCGCGTGCCTCCCCGGGATCTTGGAAAGAAAGGGAAACGACCCTACGCTGGCTAAGAAAAAGGCATTTCTGTAACAGATGTGACAGCTCAGTTTTAACAATGTTTATAGTATTTTTATAACAGTATTTAACGTTATGTTATCATTTAGTCTTCAAATACAGCCGCCTCTCATCGCTCCCGGGCTGTATTTATTCAAAGGACTAGTTTCCATCTCCCACAGGATTGTGTGACAAGGTGGCGTGATGTCCGGAAGACTGGGTCGATGCATTAATTATTATATAAATGTCACGAGTTTCTCACAAGAAAACAACAATTAAAACGAAAATGGCGACGCGTTTTGTCGGCCTTCAACTCTTTCTTGCGTATATCACCGCTGTAGTTTATATTTTCAACATATCTTCCCTCTGCATTGACAACTCGTATGCGTCGCCATATTATAAGCAAGCCGCAGCCGAAGATTCGCTCGAACAGAAAATACTCGAGTACGTTGAATATTTCAGAAGGCCGACAGTATCGAGTCCGTTAACAAAGTTTGTCGACCGCCCGAAGATATTGTTCACTTTAGTGAAGGCAGCCGAATTTGCCGTGGATAGACACAGCGCGAAAACACAAAGACCGTATCGACTAAGGCATATCGTCAATTTGAAAGAGCTTCGTAACAACACGGCCTTCTGGTTTCATGTAGTGGTGTTGGAAGATGAGAGATCTCTCACAGAAGCTTCCTTCAAGGTCGAAATCCCCGATCGATCGCTCGATAAGGAAGAGTTTGATTTAAGCGAGTTCAGATTTGGAGAATTCACGCGTATTGCAGCTCCCCAAGAAGACTGCGATGAACTGAGCAAACGAGCGAACTGTACTTGTGGTGAACTCGGTAGATGCGACAAAGGCACTGCTCGTATTTCACCTTGGCTGGCATTCGCTCTCAAAACGCAAAGAGAGATACAAATTGACACACCATTTGACCACATACAAATGGTGTCTGCCCACAATGCTTTCAATGACCGTGCTGATGGCTATGGTGTCCTGGATGACTGTCCCTGGCCGCCGCCCTACAACCACACTTGCCTGGATTTGGCCAATCAGGAGTTCAGTTTCACCGACCTGCTCGACATGGGTGTGCGGGGCATGGAAATTGACCCTTGGTGGTGTTTTGATAAAATGCTGATGAGCCACGATGATGACAAACAGTACCGGGGATGTGCCCCCTGGGACAGAAAGTATGATGATGGCATCAAAGAAATAGGTGCGTGGGTAAACAAGCCCGAAAATGCCCATGAGATCATCCGCTTGTACTTTGAAGATGGCTCCACCCACACACTTGGTCATGACCCATTAATTAATGGCCCCATTGCACAGTATCTGGGCGACAAAGTACTCACACCCAATGAATCCAAGAAGTATTTCCCAGGAAGATGGCCGACAACAAGAGAGTTGCGGAAAATTAACAAGACTGTCATCATAGCTGCAGCGGGTGATAACCATGGTGGTGATTTCATTTTTGACAGATACTGGCATGAGTTAACAAGGAATGAATTTGTCAAAAGTCCAAACTGTACAGCTATAAACCAAAACACACCATCAAGAGTTTACTGTGATAGCACAGAGTACCTCATGTTTTGGAACGGTCCGAAAGAAACTGGTGTGATTCTTGATTTCTCACTGTTCATGAAGTGTGGTGTGACATATCCCGCAGCAGATCAAGTCAATCCAGTTTTGCTGGCCACTGCTGTGTTTACCTGGGCTGAAGGTGAGCCATCAAAGCCCCTCACTGAACAGCCCTGTGTGCTTTTGAATGGCAAGACACAACGATGGCATGTAAATGACTGTCAAGATGCGAACGTATTTGCCTGTCAATCAACCACATCTGCCAATGACTGGGTGATGAGTAATACTGCAGGAGTGTATGCTAAACCAGTTTGTCCTGAGGGCTATGAGTTTGGTATTCCTCACAATGGTCTCCAACATCAGGAGTTAATTAGCGTCATGGGTGGTAGAGATACATGGATAAATATTACTCCTTATATTCACTTGCTGGTGTAATGCTTTGGCAACAGCAGAATATAACTTCAAGTAAACCAAACATGTAACTGTACGGGATGAAAATATTGCTGTGAAGCACCTACACAGAAACCTTTTATACAGTCACTGAAAATTGTACATGTACAGTATGATGGCAAAAATTATTTCTGGAAATGCTATGATATTTAACTGTTGTTGTCTTTCCATCCATAATGGGATAATTTAGAAGAGCTAACAGTAGTATAATGCTTTGTGCTTTTCATTATTAAGGTTGGAAACTTGACTGACAGGGAAGATTGAAGGTGACTGACTCTGATAGCAGGATAAAATGATAATGAAAGGCATGTATTTCAGCAGTTGCCCACCTTAGCAGTAGTCTTGAAATAAGAATAGATAAGGCAAGGCCCATTATTTTTTTATCTCATATGATAACTTTTGATTAAACCAAACACTATTGAACAATACCATACTGACACTTATTACAATATGATACTTCACACTAATAAAATACAATAAAGAGCTTACATACACCACGATTTTGACATTACCTACATTACAGTAAATACTTATATAACATAAAATGGGGTACATAAGTTGCTTACACAGAGATATTCAAGCTGCTCAATACTATAATCGCATTACAATACTTTGTATACACTTCAACAGTACAGCTTCTCTATTTTATTGAAGGGCTCCCTGCAAGAATGTCCTAAACGTCCTGCAAGAACATCCTGCAAGAACGTCGTTTTTGAAAAATTTTCACAGAAATCTTGGATTTTTGGCCTCCAAAGGGACTCACCAAAATTAGGACTGGATCATGTGAATATGACTGAAAGGATTTAACCAGGTCAACAAATCTTCTATCTTCGAACAGAATAATTTTTATTTTGAAAAGATACATAGGGTGTCCTGGGAGCCATAGGGTGTCATAGGGGCCCAAAACATTTTCTCAAAGACGTGGATTTTCTTCCCCATTTTGGAGCTGTTTTAAGTACCTTAACAATAATAAATCATTAATTTGACAAAACTGTGCTTTTAAAGGCCTAAAACATACAATTTTAGTGAAAGTTAACAAAAACGCACTCAGGACATTCTTGCAGGGAGCCCTTCAATTAACTTTACAGTTTTTCATGGGTTACACAAATATGCCAGTTGCTAGTTATTATTTAAGTCTTAGTTATTTAACTTGGCTGCACAATTTTTGATTTTCCATTGAATATTTAATTTTTGTATTCAGTACCTTGTGGGAATTTTTCTGTCATTGTACATTAATAAATATATTTCTTTATTAACATTATAAAAATTCCAAATTTTCACCTCAATAGACATTGTGATCCTAATACTCATTAAAGGGAGGGTTTCACGGTTCATAACCCATTTAGTTTCATTGTTTAGAGCAATCAGAAGCGAGTAGATGATTGTACATACCCATGTGTGCCGTGAAAGCCACAAGAATGTAGAATAAATCCTTCGGGTCAAAGGTTTTATTCAGTGTTGACTTTGTCAGTGTAAGCCATTTGAAATTTTCTGTGAATTTTGGCCATCCTTCGCTTTGTTTGGATTAATTATAGTATATAATTATTGAAGTAAAAATGAGTGGTATTTATCTGATAAACTTGGTAAGAAAGCAAATAAAGCATTTTAATCTGTGCACATGCACCAAACCGTGGAACTATCCCTAATAAAAAGGATCTGTTGCTCAGTTATATTACATTGAGACTTTAATTTGTTTGTTGTTGAACCATAATATTATAATATTATTGTCATTTTGTGGTAAAAATTTCTGGCACTTGAGCAATCCAGAATGTATGTTCAAGGGAATTTGGACATTTGCAGAAGAAGCATTGATCGTCGGGTTTCATTTTGTATCTTTTAAGTTCTTAATTTTTAGTTATAAATATTCCATGAAGTTATTTAAAGGAAAATTTATTTAATAATTTATTGTCTGCTGACAACTTGGAGATGTTCTAAATAAGTCCTTCCAGTTGTTGGAGAAGGAGGGGCAGTGTTTGGACCATGATTTAACTGATGAAGGTTCTATTTTGCAGAGTGAGTATAGTGGTCCTTGCAGCGCATCTTGCAATTGGAAAAGTGGATAGTTTTTCCTTCAGCAAGCTGGTATACATCAGTTTCATTAGCAAGGATTTCCAGAGGTTTTGTTATAGTGATGTCACAGCTTTTAATTTAAGATTTTTTGGGATTGCTGAGAGTATTTGGCAGTTATAGATGAAGTTCACTTCAATATTGTACCTGGTCTTAAATTCTTCATAAGAAAGATAATATTAAATTCTTCATAAGAAAGATATTTTCTTCATAAGAAAGATATTTTCCAGTATAATTTCTTAGTATCTTATCTTAGTATCTTATTTACTTAATGCATGTTGATATTGATATATTTTAAATGTTTTTATTATTTATACCTGATGAATTGTCCGTGGATAAATAAAGATTATCTATCTATCTATCTATCTATCTATCTATCTATCTATCTAGGAGCTCTTGTCAAAATAATTATATCCCAGGCTTGCTCCAGGTTTTCCAAAACAAGGATTTTCCTTCAATAGTTACATGTATATCTTTGTTGTTGCACAAGATAAAGACACCTTTGTAACAATCGTCCTTATATTGGTCGCATAATTCACTAAAATAATTCTAGAAGTTTTAAATGAAATACATTGTGGGGAAATATCATTGTCTAATTTTTTTTGTGTTATAGTTACATTTTAAAAAGAAAAGACAATCCCCCATTAATAATGCTTACAATAAGTACAGCACAGCTGTAAGCCATTAATTAAGCTCTTCATGGTATTTGGAAGCTCTGATGAAACAAGCGCATTAATATTACAATATGTATTTTTGATAATGCAAAGAATCATGTCATCATAAAGCTGTCATGAGTTACGTACCTTTGTCAAGTGGCATAGTACGTGTATAGCAGAGGATGAAAATCAATATTAATCAATCAATTAGCGTCATTGTTATCAATTGATATCAATTATCATCAATTATCGATTTCATTGGTTTGTCACCATGCACTCTGTAATTTTAGCACACAACCTATAGTTACCTTCTGGACAACACATGTTTGACAGAATTTCCAAAGCCAGCTGCTGGGCATTCAACAACATCTGAACTTCTTCAATCTAGAGTGAAGGAAAGTTATTACAACATTGGAAGTTAATATAATTATTAAAATAGTATAAACTAATAATTATTGGAATTTTTAGATTGCAATACTGCATTATATTGATGGGTAGTTGGAAGAGAATAATATATTTAACCAAAAGCTAATTATTTTTATTATCTCCTGATAAGCTGCTGATTTAACTAATGAATTATTTTTCATGAAATATGTAAATATTTAAATATAATATAATTATGATTTGACCACACTCCCATCTGGCCTTGTAACTCAGTGGTAGAGCATTTGTACCAGAATCGCAAAGGTCATGGGTATGAATCCCATTGAGGCCTGAAACGTTTTTCAGAATCTAATTCAGTTGCTTTAATTCTCTCTCTGCAGCTGTTTGACATATGAATTATCATAAACACATCACAATATTACACGAGCATGTATAAATTTATCATGTACTACATGGCTACATGTACAACACATATACCTAAAATTATTTTGTACAATTGAACTTTTAAGAATTCAAAACTGCACTGTCTTATTATACTGCACACATGTACCTTGGTGGGTTCTGGAAGAAATTTACTGATGACATCAAAACAGTTGACATCAAGAACTTGAGCCAAGACCTTCACAACAGCTTGAAGAAGCTCATTAAAACTGCACACTGGGATAGTGTAACGAATGTTGTACAACACACCTATCAGTGAAGAAAAAATCGTAAGTAAAAAGCAGTATCCTCAACTATTTCTTGAGGTTTTCACCCTTGCAATGCAATCCTAACTGAATAACTAACTATTAACTAATTCTAACTGTTGATAAACTCCTACTGTGTATGGTGTGACTATTTAAATTTTCAAACCTCTTCAGCAGTACTTTTGCATGATACTGTTAGTTTTTCAGTTTTACAAATTAAAATTTGGGATTAATTTTTCTTGAATTTTGATTTTTAGCACTCTTGGGAGTTTAAGCCAGGGTTAAGACAATTCACTCAAATACTATTGCAGTATTTGAGTGAATTAATAGGCCATTTGCACGATGACGTCATTTGACTACTACATGTACTACCAGAATTCATTTCGTTTTTCCTTTCTTATTTAAATTTTGTAATCCCAGTGCGGTTTAAATAACAATAGCCCTAATTTGCACTACAAAACAAAAAAACTGAAGGATTCTGGTAGTAGTAGTCAAATGACGTCATCGTGCAAATGGCCTATTGGCCATGAAAACAAGAATGGATGGCTATATTGCAGAGAGTTACTAGCCATGGGAAGGTGCAGGCTATTGGGAGACATTTGATTGTGAAGAAAACATTACCAAAAGTGACAGGTTTACATATCTAATTAAATACACTTTGTTACCTGCAGTCAAGACTTTCAGCAGCAACATATCGCTAGTTGTGCCGTCAGCCATAAGAGACTTTTCAAGGGTCTTCATCATATCACTTGAGCCACAAAGAAGCTGAGCAGCTACTACATTATCTTCAGTGACAGTGTGAAGACACTGTGCTACAAATAAAAGAATCACATGGATTGCATTATTCAGCATCAATCTGTCGTCAGAGGAAATCAGAGGAAGACTGCTTGTCTCATTCTCCCAAAGTTAACAAAGCTACATTTAAATTGAGTTAGCTGATTGATAATACTAACATAATACAATTCTTCTGATTAGCTTATAAAAGGGAGAAAAATACAGAAAAATCTCACCAGCAGGAATAGCAACAGTCGTCGGATAAATATCAGTTTTTAGACTTGACACAAGGCATGGAAGAAGCCCTTGACTGTTAAAAACTTCCACTGCTGTACCACTGCTTTCACTAATATAAAATATCAATGTACCAGTTATTAGTTTGTCAAACTCATTCAACTAAACCTTGGTTAGAATCTATAGCTATTTTGGAAGGGTCACATTGCTGCTCAGAATTGGGGGGAAACAGATGCGTTTCCCCCAATTCTGATCAAAACCTCCTGGGGGTGCATGCCCTCAAACCCTGGTTCAAAATGATTCTCACTCCTTAGGTTAATTTCTTCTTGAGAAACCAACAAAAGCACCACACAGATTTGGGGAGTGTGACCTTGCTTGTGAGTCTACTTCAATCTCAAAAAAAAAAATCAAGAAAAGAATATTACATACAATGCAATGATAATTAAGTGTATTATCATAAGTCTTACGATGTAGTCACTTTTTATGGTACATGTACATTGCAACCATTCAACTGCTTACTGCTAGTCTTTATCCGGCAATGAGGTGGACTCAGATTCACATCATTATTAGTATCGTGATAGTCAGCTGTGATTGGTGGAATTTGATCCTCGTTATTCCGGCAGTAAGCAGTGGAAACAATGCGGTCTACATCTCAATGCAAAGTGACTACATAGTGAAACAAACGACCATACACCTTACTACATGTGATGTGCCTTTACCATGATAAACAATATTAAACCAAGTCTTTCACAAAAATGGAATGATTCTTGGTGATTACTTTACAAAGATCGCCAGTGCATTTAGCAGGTAAGTATTGCAAAATTTACTGGTAAGAGATTTTTTAACTCATTCCTTAATTAATTTATCACTTGATATTCAACTTACTGCAAATAGTTAAAGTAAAAAAAGTGCATCTTACATGTATATCTGATGATTTTTTTCTCTGTCAGTTTACATGACTAACCATAGATTCCACAGTAAGCTCACAGCCTGAATTGCTAAACTTGTTGATTGTCTTTTAAACTCTGAATTTCCTGGACTCTCATTAATGGCACCCAAGGCATCAAGAGACTGAAACATGAAAAAAGATTGTGGAATTAATCTTGGCCAAATAAATTCAAGACAACTCAAAATTCAACAGCTTTACAAGTTTAAATGGCATGATCAGAGGCAGATCTAACGGGAGGGACCTTCGGCCCAAAAAATAGCGCCTTTTTACAGTCCCTAATTTTATCACTCTAGGGCCCCTACCTTCTTACATTGTATTTCCTCCTCCCCTCCCCCCACCTGCAATCCATGTCTGCATTATTTTTCTCATACCTGCCGTACAAATGTAGTAAGTGGAGTCATGACATCTTGTTCGACCATTTTGATGCACACTTCAGGGCCACCTCCAAGGCTTAAATTCCTGCACCATAACAACAAATATTTTGATATCATATTTCTGTTACCAGCTTAATTCATGTATTTATTTATTTGCTTGATGGAATCTACATGGCATTCTAATAAGAAAGTCTAAAAAAAATTTTCCGACATCGATTTTTCTTGTCTGTGATTTAGCCGTCTAGAAACATGAAATTTTACTTCCGGTGGGTTACAAAACTGCGCAAGAAAAAAGACTGGAAATAGTCCACTATGATGTCAATACCAGAATGCCAGTGTCGCGGTTTCTCAGTTCCTCCGTTTTTCGGTGCGTGTTGCTACAACCATAGACAACACACCTAAATAGAACCATGTTTCTTCCTCAGAGCACACCAAAAAATTTGAGGAACCAAGGAACCACGACACGGCATTCTTGTATTGACGTCACAGCGGACTATTTCCAGTCTTTCTTCTTGCATGGTTTTGTAACCCACCGGAAGTGAAATTTCATGTTTTTAGATGGCTAAAACACGGAAAAGAAAATTGATATCGAAAAAACTCTTTTTGATTTTCTGATCAGAGCGCCATGAAGATTCCATCAAGGAAATTAAAAAAATGTCTGTGATACACACTTTAAGTTAATATTTATTGTGGTTAAAATTTTTCTTTGATCTGATTTAATTTTCAAACCAGTTTGTTTTTTGCTTTTGTTTGTCTCTGATTATGATAAATCAGGGACAAAGGAAAATAAAAATTAAACTGGGTTGAAACTTTTAAAACCGAAGAAAAATTTGAACAACAACACATACCTTAAAGCTCCAGCAGCACCCTCTTGAATCCCTCTGTTGCAATCAATCAACAGTGGGCCAAGACGTCGCACAACATCCTGCTGAAGAAGTGCTGGAATAGCTCCAGAATCAAACACCAGATTGGCTAAACCAGCACAAGCACACTCTCGTTCTGTAGGATTTGCACTTGTCAGCTAGATAAGAAAAGTGTCATTACTATTTAGTTATTCAGCACTAAAACCATTTTCATGAGAAAAGTCACTAACATCTACAATGTAGGTCACAGTAAATTCTGTCATTTTTGCTCATCATCATTCTGTAGTGCTTTCGATATGTACAGGACATTGTAGTAGTAACACAGAAATCGTGCAACCTCAGGCCTCATTAGAAATCATGCAACCTCATTAGAATGCATAAGTAAACATCAAAATTTACTAGTATAAAAATAATATAGACTTGACTGAGTGGGAGAGCCAGATTAAAAAATATAATTGGCTCTAGGTGATCAGGTATATGGACCAAGCCAAGTAGATGCACATTAGACTGTTCAGGTCATATTATATTTTTATATAATACCTGGCCAAACTACAGGGTGTAAGTGGAGGCACGGTGGTCTAGTGGTAAGCGGGTCGGACTTTCAACCTGACGGTCGGTGGATCAAGCCTGGTCTCTGCCGTTGTGTTGTTTCCTTAGACAAGAAACTTTGCTCCATGGATGTTGTCCCTCTCCACCCAGGTGTATAAATGGGTACCAGCTATATAATGCTGGGGGGTAACCTTGTGATGGACCAGCATCCCATCCAGGGAGGAGTAGTAATACTCTCAGTCGCTTCATGCTACAGAAGCCGGGTTTAGCTACGGCAGTTGCGAGGCATTAGGCTTATGAAGACTTACCTTTACCTGGCCAAACTAGGAAACATTGTTGTGTTAGCAAATGTTTCTCCACTTAGTTAGAAGAGAGCAATTTTTTTTTCAAAAGCAGAGCATCTTGGAAACAAAGAAATGTTTTTGGATTAAGACAAGAATATTGTTGCTTCCAAGATGCACATTTTGCTTCTGAAACCACAATTGAGTCATAATTTTCATATGGATCTGTTCTTATGGGAAACATTGTTGCAAAAAAATTGTTTCCCATCAGAACAGGTGTTCAGTTTTCGTGACCTGTTTACTGCAAAACGTATATTACAAATTAAAAGTACTTACTATATATTAAACTTCTACTTGTACTTCCATATATACATTTATACGTATATAAACTTTATTTCTGCTCGCATTTACAGAGTACCACTGTAAGGAGCATATATTTTACCGAAGTCAAGATTCCATCTTACCTTTTCCACAAGGGGCAACGTTTTGACGCCAGCATCAGCATTTTCTTGTGCCTCTTTTTGCGCTTCTTTGACGCTTGGTAAACCTGTAGGTCTTTTCCTGAAAGAGCGTTTCTTTGCTTTTGTTTTTCCCATTATATTGAGCTTTAAATCAGATTTAGTGGCCTTAATTTTCCAACAAAAACAACAACAAACTAAACATGTTTTCAGCTGCAAGCCGCCATTTTGTTTCGCAAGAATCCACGTGCTTTTCATTGTACAATCTCTGACCGTACTGTCCGTGGGCGTGGATCGCGCGCGCGTTGCGTGGCAGACGATCAGTTCGCGTGCGCGCTGGTGGTTCGGAATTCTGCTCAGGTCTGGTTTTGCGTAACAGGCCAGTGATAAGGTGTCAACATAAGCAGATCATAGACGTGCTTTTGCTGTCAAAAATGTGAGTGGTGCAAATTCTTGTAACCAACTTTTTGTTGTTCACTGACGTCCAATCAGTCCTGGCTGACCATAGTTCCTTGTATTATGAAATTCTTAGTTTTGATAATTTATACAGTAATTTTATTTTGTAGTAGGTCCACATCAGCTGCAAAGTTGCCCATTTTGAGTACTTTTGAACCTGCTTTACCAAATAAAGTTATGTATGTATCTAGATTTTGTACCTCCCGACAACAGCCACATCTCAACATTACCCATGTTTTCTTGTATTGGCGACTCCAGATCCATTCACTCAAATTCTCTTGTTGCAAATTTTCCATAACAGCCATAATTTCTACAACGGGCGGAAAATTCTGTCAAAAGAATGGCCGTACTCAGCAGGTCATATTCCTGCTGAGTACGAGACATCACCTGTCCACCAGGAGGCCGTCCCTAGCCGTGTGCACTAGATATTGCAGGCAAGGGCATGAGCAAGCCAGCATCACAAGAAACCAAGACGACTGCTCTCGATTATTGTAGTTTTGCCAGTGAATCAGAGTAAAGGCTATCATTCTAAAGCAACAATTTCTTAGACATATCAGGAGCTGAGCCCATCGATGGGCTCCTGACATATATATATAAACTCATCTTTCCCCATCCCGGCCCACCCTTGTACCTGTACTTGCCAGCTATCGAACCCTTGTTCCTGCGTTGACATATATTTTCACTAAAAATTGCATTAATTATTTAAAGAGCCATATACCCCAGTTCCATTGATATATGCTCCTGGATAGACAAATTCGATTAACGCATTGTTGTACCCAATTCAAACCTTTTGGGATTAGAACTCTTTGTTCGTCATATTTCCAGTGAAGCATTGACATGGAAATTATATGGAAATATTGTGAACAACGGATGTTATTCCCAGAAGGTTTGAATTGGGTACAACAGTGCGTTAACCGAATTTGTCTATTATTGCCTCTGTCCGTAAAGATGCGGAAAGGGAAGGGGAGGGAAGGCACTTTCCGTGCACGTGATGCCTTCATGACCATGACGTGACAAAACAATGGCCACGTCTGGTCACGCAATACAAGCGTAAGGAGGTTTCGGATTTCACAATAGTCTATTTCAGTTGCTGAGAAACGTACATAAAAGGCCACGTTCGCAGCCAGGGGTTCGTAGCCGAATTACAAACAACCTGTAAAGTGTTTTACGCAAAATACCCAGTAGCGAAGAGAAAGAGAAATGATTCGGAACGGGGAACAAGGTGAGGTTATTAAAATAGATTAATGAGAAGACTTAGCAGTTTTATATATTAGGAAAGGGTCGAGGACCAAGGTCTCTCAAAAGCATTTTTATCGCCTGATTTCCAAGATAAAGGTTCTTGGCACCGGAAGGTGGTTAACTATAAATCTCTAGAGCTTTCCAGCGTTCTTTATTGAGTTACTTGACCACGATGAATAACTGGTGTCGATTCTCAAAGGCATGGATTTGAAAATCAGTACATGTATGTGGTAAGCTTCTTCAGTGGTTGTGGAACAATTTGGTGTACATGAAACAAAACTAGCTTACGCTATCAACTAAGCTATCTAATAAAAGCGTTTGATACAAAATTTATCCTTTTTCACAAGAATCATCTGCCCCTGTGATCTGTGTGGTATATAAAATGGTTTAAAATGCTCGTAAATTACCATAAACAGCGCGCAGTGTTTATGCTTTAAGATGCAATCGCTGTTATGTCGGGTATTAAACGACCAAATGGGGCTTTTTGTTTTGAAATTGTCATTTTCTAATGAAACGCTGTCAAAGTGTAAGGCTTTACAGTTTTAAAATCGTGTCGTAATGCGATCGTAAAATTATAAAAGTATCAAATGTTGCTTGAAAACATACAATGGACACTATCTTCATACACTTGCATATTTAATGAAGGATAGATACAAAGTCCATGAGTTGTCCATGTGGGAAAAGGAACGAATGTTTGTATTTTCTTTGCCGTAAAAAAATCATACACTACCTATACATAGTAAAAATTCACTTTGTATCAATTTTGATATGTCAACAGTGAGTAAATTAGGCAACATACATTCCTTTCACCTTCAAGACGCCTCCTGTCTTATTAAAAAGTCATATGACTTAAATTTTGTACAATATTTGTGTCCTCTCAGACAAATGCAGTTGTTATGTCTGAAGCTGTGATATTTAATCCTTCTTTCTGTCAGTTATAAGTTAGACCAAGAGAGGATATCCTCTCATGCATGTCTGCTCTCTTGAGAGACTTATGGGCTGCTTATGAAGACTGTAAAATATTAAATATACGGACGCGAGCGTGACAGTAACGCAATCTGGCGAGGATAGTTTCCAATAACAAAAAAATGTTAGAAAAGACAGCTAGTTGCAAGAGTTCTGTTCTGTGACAAAAGAAAGCTACCTGAACACGAAGGTTTTGCTCTCTTTTTTAATGGATTTCCCTCGAAGAACTTTTATGCGAGAAGATTTGGCGGGGGAATGGGGCCCTGGGAATACGGTGAAATGTTCGTTACAGCGATAATTTCCGACTGCTAATCGGAATATTGTCGAATAGAAAACTTTGCAAAAAGCGCAGCGCTTCCAACATTTTGCTTTCTGCAGGTTTCTAAGGGAGCTGTTTTGCAACTTTCTTTCACGACTTCCTCTCTTACTGAAACCTACGAAACTAATCTTGTACAAGAAGAATAACTACCGAAGATTTCCGAGTGCTGAAACAATGGCCAACGCAGGTATATGTAGACGATCATCCATTCATTATTGATCAGTGGATTAACTCGAGCCGCCATATTAAAGCTGTGTCTTAGTTTGTTGCTACAAAAACATGGCTTCCCGCCGATTATCAAGCTTGTTAGGTAGACGGTATTTGATCTCCTCTTTACAATTTCGTTCCTTCTCTTTAGCAAACGGAAAATGTTCCAACAGCAAAATTCTAACCGGAGAAACGATGAATCCATTCGTGAAGCAGATCGAATATGCAGTGAGAGGAGCGATAGTAGAACGGGCCGGAGTTTTGGAGAAAGAATTAGCAAAGGTAAACTGGTCTTACATCGTATTCTTCTGATATTTTTAAATGAGAAGTGGTTTGTTCTTTATGCCAATTTCTAGAATGTTTGATCTATATAATTTACTTGGCTGCCATTAATAATCCAGACTCTATCAAGAAGCCAATCTAGCAATGTACAAAGCATAATTATTATGCTTTGTACATTGCTAGATGAGCCCTAGTATAAGTATTAAAAAGATTCTAAGTTCTACTCGAGTTTAAAGAAATTCATGGTTTATAGCTCTTCGAACTTTGTTTGTAAAACATGACGGAGCGATTTTACAATACCCGGCCACTTATTTACATATCGCTAAATGTTTGTTAGAATTAGCCATATGAAAACAAAAGAATCCATTCTTATTCAATGAGATGCAAATAAGTGGCCGGGTATTGTAAAGTCTAGCCTTGATTTCATGTCATGTACACTGTACACATGTATCGAGCCCAGTAATCGAGGGCTGAACATCATGCAGAAGACTTCATAACTGAACCTGGGCGACATTGGTGGAATGCTTCCTTGCCTTTACCAAGATAATCTGTGGAGACCAAACTATTTTAAATTCCACTGCCATGGGGCCAAGGCATATGATTTTTTGCACAAGTGCATTGGGCCCCAATATTGTAGTTTTCTTAGAAACTGGGATGGAGCATAAAGATGAACTAGATGTTGTTTTTAAGTTAATACATTTGCACACCAAAGTAATTCATGACTTCTCTGGTCTATAGGGTGCACAGAAACCTTACAAGGAAGTGATAAAAGCAAACATTGGAGATGCTCACGCCCTTGGAATGAGACCACTCACCTTTCCCCGTCAGGTTAGCTTGTGCTGTGTTCTTCAGATTTTTGTTGTTTAAAATTGAGAAGTCATTTTAAGCTCAAATCCTCTTTGCTGTGTGAGTAATTCTAGCCAGATGTGACACTGCATGCTTTACAATAATTATTGAAGGGCTGAGAGCATAACCGACCTATTTCGAATTTTAGGCCTTTTTTTGTTCTGATTTGCCTCAATTTATTGTACAATGAATAATATTACAAACCCTTGTCAAATTTGTATGAATTTCTGGCCCTCTAGTTCTTTGACTGTACATTCAGAGCATGATTTCGATGTCATTACAAAGCAGATTGGCTGTGAGAATGTGCGACTGCAATACTCCTGACCAGTGCCAATGACCTGAATGAACATAATACTATTTACGGCAGGCTTATCAAACATGTTCACCACTTGCAACAACATGGCTGAACAGCAAACAACTCAGTGGTTGAGTGCTGGTTTAAGCCATGTTTAAGGCCCGCTCGGCGACGGAAGGACATCATGAAATCCGGTAATCCTTAAGTCCCTGGCACCTCTCAAAGAATTGAGTGTGTGTCCTTGCCACCTTGGCCCAAAGCAATTTCAGCGCTGGAGGTAAAGATGAGCCCTTGATGAGCTGCAAGAAAGTCTGGGATCATTTTGGATCAGAAAAGGGGCAGCATTGTGAGTTGTGGACCTTTTCCCATCCTGTGCCCTGATCGAAATGCCCGAAATCTGAAGTGCTTCCAGACTTATACTATTTTCGTTAAAATTTTTGGGCGAGAAATTCCATTTCGGTTTTGCGGTCGAATTTCCCAACATACTTTGCGACAGTGGCAGATACAGATGGGTCCGCTGTGCGTGGTTGGACACTTAAAATACAGCTTTGGGCAGCTTGAAGCGAGTTCTTGCTGGCCAGCCAAAAGATGTTTCGCATTTGGAGTCTTTAATGCAACATCAAAATCGCTTTAAAAAGATTTTCAAATCAAGATACATGTTTAGTCTTTATTGAGCATGTGTTCCTTAATGGTCTTGGAGCTAGCGCCGGGATTTACACTCAGCAGGTCTCGGGTTTGATTCATGCTCAGCACTCTATTTTTCCCAAACTGGACATTATGAAAGTGATTTACGTTATTTCTCGAAAACGACGGAAAAAAAAAACAAAAAAATTCTGAACAATGTTTTGCAACTAATTTGTAGTTCACATGCCAAACATGGACAAATTTGAGCGAGAAAAAATTAAAAAAGGCCTAAAATTCGACATAGGTCAATTATGCTCTCAGCCCTTCAATTGTGAAGTGGAATCCGTATATACTTGTATTGCAGGGCTGGAAATAACGGCCGGTCAACGGACAATGTCCGGCCAGATTGGGGCTTTGACCGGTCAAACGTTCGTCTTGCCGGTCATGTTGACCGGTCACATTCATAGTGATCCTTTTAAAACTTTAGAAAATCAAACACAATAAAATAGCTGTTGTTTACTATGCACTTAATAATAAATATCGCAAAGTTATCCTAGAGTTATCGTAACGTTACCCGTAAAGCTACCGTAAAATTATCGCAAAGCGGCTACAGTAACGTTACATTTACCGTAACGTCCCCGTAAAACTACCGTAAAGTTATTGCAAAGGTATCGTAACGTTATTGTAAAGTTCCCGTAAAACTACCGTATAGTTATGAAAGCTACTGTAAAGTTATCGTAAACGGTTACGGTTACTGTAACGTTATCGTAAAGTTCCCGTAAACTGAACTACCGTACAGTTACGAAAGCTACCGTAAAGTTATCGCGTAAACGGTTACCGCAACTTTATCGATAAGTCCCTGTAAAACTACCGTATAGTTGTGAAAGCTACCGTACAGTTATCGCAAAGCTACCATGCCGTTATCGTAAAGTTAACGTTATATTGTAAAGTTGCCGTAAACTACCGCAAAAGTTATCCTACAGTTATCGTAAAGTTGCTCGTAAAGCTACCGTAAAATTATCGCAAAGCAGCTACCGTAACGTTAGATTTACCGTAACGTCCCCATAAAACTACCGTAACGTTATTGTAAGCCTGGTTTCCATATAACTGTAACTACCCCATAACTGCCGTAAGCCGAACTGGCGGTAGCACTGGTGCACACCGGCGGTAGTTCTATTTTTAATGGAAGCATGCTATTCCGGCATCTGGGATGACCGGCGGCACGATGTCCCCGTGCCGGAAAGTTGAGTTGAGTTTAACTTTTCCCGGCTTTACGGCACCGCAGGCTTGATAAGATTTTAATGAAAACACATGCCGGCGGGAACCGGCGACATCCCGGGAGAGTTACATTGTTTTCATGACAGCACATGATTAGAACTGTCCAATCAAATCGCAACCAATTCCATATTGTGTACTTGTGGAAAATTTTAAAATTCGTTATATTTGACCGGCCAGAAATTACGTATGACCGAGCTAAAATTTATTTGGCCGGTCATCTTGACCGGTGGACGTCCCAAAATTATTTCCAGCCCTGTATTGTCAAATATGTTTTAGGTTTTAGCCATGTGCGTGTGTCCAGAGCTTTTGGAAACTTCTGACTTCCCAGCTGATGCAAAGGCTAAGGCTAGGAGAATACTGAATGACACAAAGGGCTTTAGTATGGGTAAGTAGAGCGACACAAACATCTAATTTCTCAAATCGAGGTCATGTTCACTCCCCACCCATGCCTCTCTATCCTCTCTTGGGTGCTGGTTAAAGGCTTCAGTTGTAATTACCCCCCCCCCCCCCCCCCCCCTCCCACACTCACACACATACCAAGGTTTTAGCCAGCAGGGTGTCTTGTGGACAACTTTTTAAAGACATTAAAAATTTAGAATGGGAAATAACTTCAGAATGCCCACTTTTCAATTTCTGGCTAAAAGCCTGACACACACACATGCACCCCATAACAGCTCACAACACTGACATTGTTATATCTCTGGGATCTTATCTATGACTTGACATTCACCTCTTTTAATTAACCCTTTAACCACTAACTGTCAATAGACAAATTCTCCTTACTTTTCTCCATACATTGGTTCTAGTTCTAGTTGTGAGAAGTTGTTTAAATGTCAAGACTTTTCATCTTTGGTGGTCATTAATTCTCATGACCAAAGATGATTGTTCTTGCATTAGTCACAAAAAAAGAATTAACTTGGGTCTTTTGTGCCTGAAGGTGCATACTCAGATTCACAAGGTCTGGAAGGCATTAGAAACAATGTTGCCAAATACATCAGTGATCGTGATGGATATCCAGCAGATCCAAGTACCATTTATCTTACTAGCGGAGCCAGTGAGGGCATAAGGGTAAGACAATTCCATTGTTTTGCTGTCTTGTAACAGTGTGCCTCTTAATTTTTGCAAGTGGTATGCAGTGAACTCTCTCTATTAAAGCAGGACACCCTCAGAACGAACTCTGTGCAGCCTCATACAAATGTAGAGTGTTGAAAACACAGTCAAATACAAATGATGTGGTTTATATTTTTCTTTGGTTCAAAAATTTTCCTTTATCTCAGATTATGATAATCAATCTGAGACAAAGGAAAATAAAAATTAAGCTCACTCTGCTTTGAAAAATTTCAAACCAAAGAAAAAATAATTTGAACAACAACACCCCTTTCACTCCGAGAGACGTACAATTATGGAGCAAGTAATGTTGTTCTAGAACAACATTACTTTTGAGTCTATGGATGAAATCCTGTGGTGTGACCATTCAAATAAAACCTCTTCAGCAGTACTTTTGCATGGTACCATTTATTCTAACTTTTGAGTCTGTGGATGAAATCCTATGGTGTGACCATTCAAATGAAACCTCTTCAGCAGTACTTTTGCATGGTACCATTTATTCTAACTTTTGAGTCTGTGGATGAAATCCTATGGTGTGACCATTCAAATGAAACCTCTTCAGCAGTACTTTTGCATGGTACCATCTGTTCTAACTTTTGAGTCTGTGGACGAAATCCTATGGTGTGACCATTCAAATGAAACCTCTTCAGCAGTACTTTTGCATGGTACCATTTATTCTAACTTTTGAGTCTGAATGAAATCCTATGGTGTGACCATTCAAATGAAACCTCTTCAGCAGTACTTTTGCATGGTACCATTTGTTCTAATTTTTGAGTCTGTGGATGAAATCCTATGGTGTGACCATTCAAATGAAACCTCTTCAGCAGTACTTTTGCATGGTACCATTTGTTCTAACTTTTGAGTCTGTGGATGAAATCCTATGATGTGACCATTCAAATGAAACCTCTTCAGCAGTACTTTTGCATGGTACCATTTGTTCTAACTTTTGAGTCTGTGGATGAAATCCTATGGTGTGACCATTCAAATGAAACCTCTTTTGCAGTACTTTTGCATGGTACCATTTGTTTTTCAATCTTCTACAAAATGAAATTTGGAATTTTTCTTTTTAAAGCATTTTAAATGACATTTGGCTGGTGCCACCCACTGGTGTTTGCCTTGAGCGGTGTCTGCTTGATGAGAGTTGATAGACTCATGGGATCTAAAGAAGTGCCTACATTTACTACGTAGCTAGATAACCTGTGCTCTAGCAGTGTCCAGTAGCTCCAGGCTACTAACTTTGATCTTTGATCAATCCCATCATTTTTCTTAGAACACAACTAACTGTTAATATTATTATAACTTGTTGAATTCAGAGCTGTCATTATTAGACAGTAACTGACCATTAACAATGACTGACAACTACAACAACAACAACAACAAACAAAACTTTATTAGACATATAAACTTAAATACAGTTGCCCTGCAAATTTAAGCAAAAACGCTATTCGAGGCAGGGAAAAGTAATGTAATTGAAAATAATAAAGGTTAGACAATATAACAATACAGAAGCAACTCAACTCAAAATTTGAAAAGGATCAGAGGCTACATGTACATCCATGGGAAGCTACATGTATCTTAAGTTTATGATCACCTATTCCCCTTGTGTAGCTGGCAACCTCAAAGTCTTAATTGGAAGCCCTGTGATTAATTCTACTATTTTATCATTTGTAATATTATTGTATCATTTATTCTTTATCAAGGCAATTCTGAAACTTCTCCAGACAAGTGTCAACAGTGGAAATGGTAGAGCAGGCATTATGATCCCAATACCACAGTACCCCCTCTACTCAGCGACACTCTCTGAAATGAACTCATACCAGGTAGTGATTCTCATCAAACAGTTGAATAAATTTAACATTAGATATTTATACATGTACAGCTGTATGTATTTCTTGAATTAAATACTGAGTTAGGTTCTTTATTGAGAACTTTTTCTTGTGGATTTGAGCTTATTTTAATCAGATTTATTTTAAACTAATAAACTGCTAGTTAAGAGACATTTGTTAAGAATACAGTAACATAGCACATTTAGAAATACAAATAAGGATGTTAACAGAACAAAAATACAAAATATCAATAGTTAGAACAAATATGTCACCTTTGCTACATATTATTCTGTATACAAATGTAGAGCTTCTTTAGGGGTAGCTGTAGCCTTCTATTTCATCCCTTGTTTTATAGAAATTGTCGGGCTTTATCAACTTTTTAACCAAGTTGTCATTTTTAGGTAGAATTATGCCATGGTTGATGCCATGGTCGATGCATGATTTAAAAATTGTCACTCCAGTACCTAAGAGTGTTGCTTTATCAATGGTAATTGTCTTGACTAAATCCAAACAGAGTCTCAGTGTACATGTATCTGCAAATCAATCAGTAGCAGGTTTCGCTAGATTTACCAAAAAAAACATCAACCATTGAAGCCAACATAAAGAACATCAGGACAGGGAACAATGATAGTACAAAAGAGTCTCCAACAGTCAAATTGATATTTTATGATTAACAAGATTGATGCAGTGGAAGATTGTAAAGAACTCTGTTACTCAGCTGTATTATCAGTAGATCACATTTGTACAGTCATGTTTAATGATCTTGTTCATCTACAGATCAACTATTACCTAGATGAAGCCAATGGTTGGAGACTTGACATTGATGAGTTGAAAAGATCTTTAAATGAAGCTAGACCACACTGTGTTCCACGTGCCCTGTGTGTTATAAATCCTGGAAATCCAACAGGTATTCAGCAACGAACAATCTTAAAGGGATGTTTAACTTCCTTTTGTCATTCAGTAAAAATGATAAATAATAATAAGCAAGTTTGGGATGATCCATAGTAATTATGACAAAGCACAGTAAACAAATCCAGGGGGGGGGGGGGTTCTCAAAATGTGTCACAGTAGCAGGTAACGTAAATAGAGTAGTAGGCAGAAAGGACCAAGCCAAAGGGGTCCTGGGGAAAATTAGTGTGAACTAAGCAGCAAATAATCACCTGTTGGTGATGTAGTCACCAGCTGTCAGCACATTTTGAGAGGGCTGTTTGAGATAACCAGGAATGAAAAAGAATTAAGGTTCTGCTATACATACAGCAAAATGTATACCCAACTGATCTAACTTCAGTTTTTTGTTGGTTTGCATGTTTAACCATTATTGCTGTTATCATGATTTCAAATAACAGATCATCTTTCTTATTTTTCTCTTAATACTCTGTTAGGTCAGGTTCTGCCTTATGAAAACATCCGAGACATCATTAAGTTTTGCAAGGAAGAGAAACTTGTCATACTTGCAGATGAGGTAGATATGCTGCATGAATGCTATTCAACACATTTGCTTATTTCAGCGATCCACTCTCATTGGTGATATCTTTTTTGGAGTTTTACACCACAATAAAATCAATATTACTAAATGAAATTCTTCTTTTATAAAAGGTATATCAAGCAAATGTTTATGGAGAAGGAATGAAGTTCCACTCATTCAAGAAGGTGTTGCGAGAGCTGGGCCCTGATTATGATGGCTTCGAACTCATCTCCTTCCATTCAACATCAAAAGGATTTCTTGGAGAGTAAGTACAGTCTAACCTTCACTTAGCACAGACAGCCCCTGTTTGCAGACACTTCTCCTGAGAGGATACTCAGTAATGGTCCTTAAGCCAAACACAAACACATTTTTAATGTCCTATGTGTGGACACCCATCCTAAGGGAGCACTTTAGTATGTTCCTAAGAGTGTCTCTCTTGCATGTCTTTACATAATCTAGACTACACTCAAACATACTGTACATCAATCATGTAGTCTTCCATTGATCCAGGCTGAGGGCGTCCCAGGGGTTTTAGGGAAGAAGGGAACATGGCCATTTATTTTTGGGGAACAAGGGATATCTTTAAATTACTTTTAGGGAACAAGGGAACTTTTGATTATTTTTCGGGAACAAGGGAACATTGATTATTTAGATTTTCAAGAAATTTTTATACTTCTTTATGGCAAAAAAGGGCCACTCATTTCTCTTTTGTCTCCCAGTGCAAGAGGAAAGAGGCCTGGGCGCAATTTTGTTCTTCACAAAAGAACTGATGACGAGCTTTTGAGCGCGCGGTAACCTGGGAAATTGTGGGGAACATTTAAGAATATTTTTGGGGAAAACGGGAACATGGAACATAATTTCATCGAACAGGGGAACTCAGTAAAAATGAATTTTGGGGAACATTAGAATTTATTTTTGGGGAACAAGGGATAAATTGCTTTTTTTATAGGGAACAAGGGAACATGTACCCCCCCTGGGAGGCCCTCAGGCTGGTGCTCGCACTGACCTGGCACACAGAGATCGCAAGTCAATTCAAGAATTCACCTGACTCCCTCTTAGCATTCAGGGTTAATTATACTGTTTCTGTTTTAGGTGTGGCATGAGAGGTGGGTACATGGAGATTGTAGGAATGGATGATGAGGTCAGGTTCCAGTTGAAAAAGATGATGTCAGCAAAGCTTTGCTCCTGCGTAACTGGTCAGGTGAGCATCATATTTCCCCTTACTACTTTTTAGACATTTTGGTTGTTTACCATTTACCCAAAAATTCCGGAAATTTCAGTCAGAATGTAAATGGTAACACAATTTTGGCTCGACCGACCGGAAAATGTCCGAAATAAATGAAACGTCTTGAAAGGTAGTCCAAAATTCCCAACCGAAATTTCCAAATGGAAATGTGTGTACCATTTGCTTTTATCTACCAGTTCCACACCCTGCGCCAGTTTTGTCTCGTAAGCGTGGTTACTCAGCTCGTTTCTGGTGTCAATGGTAAATGGTACACGCCAATCTCACAACGGAATTTCCCTTTCTGGAGTTTTGCTTTCCATTTACACAAACTGTTTACCAACTGGTTTTCCCTTGTTCCATAAATTTGCACCATAATAGGGGTGTATTATAAATTAAAGTTTTTCGTTCTCATCTATAAATTGTTCAAAGAAATGCGTGAGCTATGATTGATCAGATCTAGTTCATTCTATCTTGATAAAGTGTGCACCTTACATCGCATACTTCCTTTTTTGAGTTATAATGTATGTAACCTACAGTAGGTCAAAGTATGAGTGCGTCAACTACAGGACTTTTTATAAGGAAATAGTAATACATTGTAAACTTTCTCCTTGTACATTGTTGAGTTATAAAGGCACTTGGGGATTTTAAAAGAAGTGTATAAATTACTCGGCTGTGGCTTGTGCTTCTCTAAGGACGTCTCATCTTTTTTATAATTCAACAATGCACTTGGTCCCATTTAATTGTCTTAGAATTACACAGTATTTAAATTTTGCTGAGAGCTCTTTCTATTAAATAGGGACTTGAACTCTCCTTTGAACCTTTCAGTTGGGAAATATTAAACACTTAATGACTGCGGTCCCGAGGGAAACAGTGAATTTTGTTTCCCGAGAATCTCGGGATTCAAGGGAAATAAAATTCACTGTTTCCCGAGGGATCAGTTATTAAGTGATTTGTTATATAGCAACACAAAAAACACAACACAGCACAGTTTGAAAGATGCACCGTGCACTTGAGGTAAACATCAATTGCATCATAATCATGCCACCTTTTGTCACAGTCTGATCACATGCGCTAGTGGGCAACAGTGCAGTGTTACCCTCTGACATCAAAATTGTTGCCCGCTTAGGACAATTGGTGATAAACAGTTTGTTTCTTAGATGTCATGTGACCTTGAATCAACCAAGCAATGCACATGTTGTATTGAGAAAAACTCCAGCTATATAATAAGACTCAAATGTTTGAGTCTGTGAACAAAATACTAAGTTAAGGTTTGACGACTAAAATGAAACTTGATGATGTTAGTTTTCCAATAGCAGGCACAAAGAAATTTCACTTGGTATTTTGTTTCCAAATTTTAAAACTGTCAAGTTTGCACTTAGCAGTGAAATTATGGCTCATATAATACTTTATCTTTTGATTTGTTTGTGCAGGCCATGATGGACTGCCTTGTTAGTCCTCCTCAGCCCGGAGATGAATCCTATGACACTTTTGTCAAAGTGAGTATTAAACTACAGTTTCTTTAACCCATTGACACCTAAAACGCCCCAAACTGCTTCAGGACAACCATACCTTGGTAAAAGTGAAGAACAGCTCACCTCCACTGACTGTCGGCCAACAGATAACCAACAGTAATTTCTACCAACAGGTTACCGACATGTTACCGACAGTCGGTTAGAGAAAAAATACTTGACTAAAACCTCTGACAAAACCCCCAGGAAAGTCTTTCCAAAAACCTACTGAAAGCGTGGAAAGCTTACCGTATAACCCCAAGTTTCGAAGTTCAAATTTTTAAAAAAAAGGTAAGAAACATAAGTCAGAGAATTGGCTCTACGAAATGTTAGTTTGACTTTGCTTCTATCCATCAAATCATCCTGTAGCAGAGAGAAAAAAAAATTGATTGCAGCTATGTTCTACATTTGTTCCACAACTAGCTTCATTTGGTAACTGCAAATCTCTTGAGCACCTGTTTTTATTTAGCCTGGTTAATAAGGTTAACCAAGCTGGCCACTTGTTTACAGATTCAATCTTTTCTTTGGCTCTCCTTCATTTGTGATGCCATCTCTTTAAATAAAAAAAAAATATGTTTAGCTTTTTCTCATTCAAAAACTATGTCAAAATTTTCCTTGTGTGCATGCCCGAAACCAAAAATCAAATATGCATTCCCTAGCCTAGAAAGGAAGTTAGTTTTCATATTGCAAATAATGTTTTGGACAGTCTGCTTGCAAATTTGCCACTGCACCAGTCAGAAAACAACATGAGTGGCTTTAAATTGCAGGGGGGGGGATGGGGGGGGGGGGGAGGGGAGGGGTTTGCTGAAACTCTAGGAGTCAATGAGTTAACAACTGAGTTGTGTTTTGGTTCTGCAGTATACTGGTATTGCAAAGTGATGTACAAACTATATAATGTCTCTTATAGTAATGAGAAGATGGGAAATCTTTTGGAGCTGCTATTTTTTATTGTGCATTCTTTATAATGTTGTTGAGTGGTCAAATGGTCAGAATATCAGACTCTTGATCTAAATATTTATTGCTTGGTACAATTCTTGACCCCTGCTGGTGATCGTAAATGTTGTTTCTTAAGACAAAAAAAAGAACCAAAATGCTAGACATTGTGTCTCCTTCCAGGCTTAATTTTTATTATTATAAGTACAGTCAAACACCATTAAAATGACAGAAATTGAAGGGACCACAGAAACTGTCTTTATTAACGGGGTGTCCGTATTGAGTTGGTTCACGTGACTGCCTTTGATGATTACCTTATCTAACCCAAGACACAATTAGACAAAATGTTATGTTTTCTTTCGACCAAACTAATAATAAAAATGATGTGAACATAGCTGGCTGAATTGGTGCATTAGAGCAGTTTTCAATTTAATTTGAGTGTGAAAAGTATTACACAATTTATTGCTTTGGTTTTTCATTGCTACGCTTTGTGATTGGCTAAAAAATCTCGCGCCACTTTCTCGACCAATCAGAAGTAAAACCAAAACCAATCGTGACTTGCTCGCACGTGTTTTCCCGCACTTGGCGCCGCCGACATGTAATTGCTTCGAGCTCTGATTGGTTCATTGGATTGTTGACAACTGCTGTGATTGGTCAGAGTAATTACTTTGGGTTTGGTTTTACGACACTCAATTCAAAACTGCTCTATTTTGAGAACATTTTTATTGCTAAGAATTGCCAAACTGTCACTATTAATGAGGCTATTTACTTGGTATGAATTTGTTTCAGTCAGAACAGAAAAAATTGACCATTGTCCATCACAACAGGATGTCCTGGTTAGCAAACCATTGTACAACCTTACAAAACTGCTCACATAGGTGGTTAACTACATGTAGAATTCCATTAAGGGGAGTGTTGCAATGTTCCTTTAGAAGTGCAACAGTAATTGAAGCTAAGCAATCCCTGTTAATTCTCATTCCCAGGAGAAAACGGCAGTTCTTCAGTCATTTAAGGACCGAGCCAAACTTGTTGCAGAGACCTTCAACTCAATGGAGGGATTCCAGTGTAATGAGGTGATGGGAGCCATGTATGCCTTTCCTCAATTGTCTATCCCTAAAAAGGCACAAGAAGAGGCCAAGGTATGAGAAGATTGATATCAAATCTTATTCTTGTAAAATGAATTTGTCATAAAGATTAATTTCTGAGATCCCTCAAGGATCCTTTGGTGCTACAAATTGGCAGGGACTCAGGCAGTGGGGTTATTCCGAAGCTGAAAATAGTCAGTCACCTTCACAAAGGGACAACATTGGATGCAGGGTCCAGTGAGAACCAATAGTAGGGAAAACACAACACCATTAGACACTGTTGTCACAGTCCTCTTCCATTGTATAAAGTTTACAATGTACCTGCCCAGTGTATCAGTTTATAATACCATCCCGATTTTCGGTATCAAGAAAATTAATGTTTCATCTTTCAGAGCCTATTACAATACCACCTCCAGATGTGAGTCTTAGCCACACCCACGTTTTATTATCTTACCCTACTTTAATACATGTATTTGAATTTCCAAAAATTACTTTAATTGGCTTAATTTCTCATTTCCATTTGGTTTAACTACAAATGGGCTTTATTACAGTTTTCAATTGAGTGTTGTAAAACCAAAACCAAAGTAATTACTCTGACCAATCACAGCAGTCGTAAACAATCCAATGAACCAATCAGAGCTCGAAGCAATTACATGTCGGCGGCGCCAAGCGCGGGAAAACCCGTGCGAGCAAGTCACGATCGGTTTTGGTTTTACTTCTAATTGGTCGAGAAAGTGGCGCGAGATTTTTTAGCCAATCACAAAGTGTAGCAATGAAAAACCAAATCAATTGTGTAATTACTTTCGACTCTCAATTGAAAACTGCTCTATTACAGTTTGGCTGCTTACTATAATTGCTAATACTGTAGCTTCCATGCATAGTAATTTAATTAATTTTTGGTTTTGCATTGCTATGCTTTCTAATAGGCTAATAAATCTCACGGCACTTTCTCAACCAATCAGAACTTAGTAAATCCAGGGATGTAAATAATAGGCGGAAGGCTGAAAAATAACCACCTGAAGACTGAGTTTTCTTAATTTTTTTCTGCCTGGAAAACTGTGTCAGCTGCTAATTAACTCTTTCTCTATTGATTTTTTCTTTTACCAAATGAAAATTTCTGCCTGTGATGAACAAAATTTTACCTGTTGGATATCTCAGCTACATCACTGAAATCTAAAACCAATCATCACTTACTCACGTGTGTTTTCCCACGCTTGACACCATGCAGCTACCTGTATTTGCTTCAAGCTCTGATCGGTTCATTGGGTCGTCTGCATCTTTTGTGATTGACCAGTGAGAGTAATAAATTACTTTGATTTTGGTTTTTATGGCATTTATTTGAACACAACTCTAGATTATTAGTAGATCACTGTTCAGTATTGCTTAATGACATAATTTGTTTCCATATCTTCAGGCCAAGGGTATGCACCCTGACAGTTTTTACGCATTAGAGTTACTTGAAAAGACAGGACTATGTGTGGTACCTGGGAATGGTTTTGGACAGAGGGATGGAACATTCCACTTCAGGTAAGAGATGTCAGAACGTTTTTCTTCTCAATATACAACTGCACAACTTACTAATATAAAGCACCCACATGGGTATGTTTCTCTAAAAGTCAGCTTAACTTATAATTTTTATTGTCATCATTTATTACATTGAAAGAAAGAAAGAAATTTAGGCAAAAACTACCCAATATGCAAACATTGACTCGAGCGACCCTTCTTTGTTATATGAAAACCAGTGAACCCCAACCAACCCACTTATGTCCAGAAATGCACGCAACTCGGACCTTGGGCACTTCATATTACACACAATTATTTGTAATTTCCATATGACTTCATGTTTGACAGAATTGCTTGTGTTTAGGTGAGAATTAGGTCTAGGGGACACTTCATGTTGTCTATCATAAAGAGCATGAATCTCATTAGCGTACATTTCTGGACATACCTCAACCAACCCCACCCCAAGGTGGGTATATTAGGGGTGTTAAATGGAGCTTTTACAGCACTTAACCATTACATATATGTATGCACATTGTATTTATTTAACTATTCTCCGCTCCACTGATTTAACCAATTTCTTCTGTACTTTTGCAGGTTGACAATTTTGCCTCCTATGGAAGCCCTGAAACCTCTGTTTGAACGTTTTAAAGTCTTCCATCAAGATTTTATGAACAAATACAAGGACCCCAACTCAAGTCTTTAATTTCTTCTATGAATATTATTATGAATCAATGAATTTGACAAAATGAGGCTGCAGAAAACTGCTGCAATGAGATCAAAAGTAGCATTTCCGCATGTTTTAGTACTGTAGGCAAGAGGAGAAACTGGGGGTAGTTTGTGACTAAGGGTCTTGTGCAAAATCGTAGATAACAACTCCTGCCGAGCGGTCAAGAGAGGTAAATTGTTTCCTTTTACAAGACGTATTATTTGTGTAGCACCTAATTTCAGCTTCTCCAAGGTGTAGAGCTGATGTGTTAAGAAAAATATACGGTTGTACCTCTGCCTTGAGATACTAACTTGAATATGATTGAATATGATCTGAGTTGGCCTGCAAATGTGTTCAGTTTTTCATCTTAATTTGGTGTTTAAGGGCTTAATAGACTATTTACGGTAAAACCGTAGTAACATGTGGCTACTAAAAAAGGCTTGCGTTCTGGCCCCATTTCTGGAACATAAACACTCGTATGTTTAGCATTTTCAAGATCAAATCTGAAACACTCTCTTGACTTCACTTAGATATTGGTTTCATGTATTTTAGATGTTATAATAGTTATGCAGCTTGAAAGGATAGTGTTATTGTTTGCACAAGAGCAGTGTTTGGTTCCAAGGCTGAACCACAAAACTACATGTAGCTACAGTTGCGGATGACTCTGTCTCCGGGAGGGGAACGGGTGTCACAATGAAAATTTTACATACTGAAAAAATAACTTGCCCCTTTTGGGCCTAATTAAGGAGTGTGCAAAGGAGAATGGGAAGAAGGCAAGTTAGTATTTTTCCTAGCTCACTGTCATATTTTTGCTGCTCATTTTTGTGGCTGTGCTACTCATTTGCCCTTGTTCAACTATTTACTTCGTCTGGCTACAAAGACTGTTTATATCAAAATAGAACGATTCCATCCGAAGAAAAAGTCATCTAATATGACTTTAATATATATTTTTACATCATTCAGTATCAATAAAAGGTTGGCATTTTACTATTTTTGGCAAGTACAACTACACATGTTGATTCTTCTTGTAAATGATAATCAATCTGAGGTAATATTGATTAAATAAATGTTAGTACAAAATTAAGGTTAATGGGCACAAAAAACATATCCCCTTGTACGGTGTATGAGCTTATCAACCAATGTACATATTTCCTCAACAAAGCACCCTCCCTCGAATATTAATCTCCTATGCGAATTTGTGAAATGAATAATTGTCATTATTGAAACTGGCGGTTTATTGGGGTTAAAAAAGGGGGGCAAACAAGTCAAAGAATATTGTAGATCATCGCTTTGGTTGCTTATTTAAGGAAATATGGTTTGCAAGGTGGGTTTAACAAGAAAATTAATACCAAATGTTTTTTTTTTCTATTATTACTTCTACTCAAAAATGGAACTAAATGTCAGGCAAACTTATAATAATATTCATTCCGGAATGAATTTTGCAAGAGAGGAAAACATTAACAGGTAAAGAATAAAATAATGTGTTATCCACTGAATCCATTATTTTTTTAATATACCATTAGCCTTCAAAGGCACTAACATTGACATGTAATTTCCAAGAGTGAAGAAATAAAATACTTTTTTATATATAATTAAAATGTCTGATGATTTTATGTTTATTGAATAAAAATGCAGCTTGCAATACATCTCATAATAATCCTTTCTACCAGGCTGCCAAGCTTGTGGGAGACTCGAAAATAAGTGTCGAGGATCATTCATCGGAACATTTCGATAGGGGTTTAAGTAACAATGCGTGTAAGAACTAGGCAACCTCTATTGTTCTGCGGCATTTCGCTTTCCCCACATACGATTGTTTAGATTTTCTTACTGAGAATGCATCAACCTATGGACAACAACGTTTTTGAAATAAAATGTTCTGAAACTTTATTTTAAAGCGATATTTCTTTTGTGTTACAATATTTTATCCAATCATGAGACTCCAAAACAATGGCCAAGAATGGCTTCTAATTTTCCATGTTTACCACTTAGAAATTTTGCTGCATTAAAACTCAGAACAGTTTTCACTAAAAGGGAATCAAAAAGTAAACTGATGGTAGATTTTCATGTTTTAGCCAATGAGGTGGACGGTTTCAACAATATCACAATTAACACCTTTCTGCATTCCTTGCCGTTGGATTGCCCAGTTCTTACTAGGACCATTACTTAAAATGTAGTTTTATATACTATTCATAATAGCGGGTGTTTCTTGGTGTTGCGGAAGCCATTGTTGGTTAGCTTTTGTGTTGTGGTGTGGGTATTGTTCAGTGTCTTTTGAATCGTTTGTTTTACGTCATTTGGTGATCACACCATCCGCAACACCAAGAAACGACATGATAATAGCCGGTGTCACAGACAAACAGGGCTGAACCAGCAATTCAATTTGTTTGCAAAGCAGGCTTAATTAAAACCCAGATCAAACAGAAATGCAAGTTTTTAAAAAGCCAACTTGTGGACAATATTTGTTGGTTGGCCAAAATAATCGCGTTCGAAGAACGCAATTATAATTTTGTGTTGGTTGTCCTGTGGTTTATGTGCAGTAAAATTTGAGATTTTTTGGTGGCCGGTCTTCCAAATGGCCGCCCGTATTGTTTTTTTTTTTTTTTTCAGGGGCTCATTTACGCCAGAAATTCATCAGAACGCGTCTCCATAATCTGTGATTACTGCTAGTAATAAATTTGTAATCAATTATTATGCAGTTATCAACGGGGGCCTGCTAACTATTAAATAAAACATATACATAAAAGGGAAATCTAGTTATGGATTAGCAAATACCATGATTATAATAATAAATTTGATTTAGTGCCATTCTTCCAATAAGTCCCCCCACCTTGATGATGCTATGCCAAAAAGTTATCTCATCTGAAGAAAGTGGCATTGAAGACATGAGGTATATAATTATAGCAAATTGTATCGTGACCAATGTTACTATTGTTACCCTTGTTCTGTACTGTGCCAATTGTACATTTTCTGTTGTTGCCTTTTCTTGCTTGCATGTTTTTGTCAAAAAAGCAATGTGCCCCCTCCCTTATAAGTGCCCGCTCTCCAATAAGCGCCCTCCTTTGAGCTACGGAAAAGTTAATAAGCGCCCCAGGCGCCAGAGATCGAATCATGACAGCTGGTAGATGTAAGTTGTTCTCAAGTAGCCTGTTCCAGGTGTTCAGGAAGTGGGGAGCCAGTCAGATAGGCAGCACACAAGGGAAAATATTGAGAGTACTTGCAGCCCCAAGTTGGCGCACTGGTTTTTAGCTTCTCCCTGGCCCCATAATCTTTAAATGCCTGGAACAGGTAACATCTCAAGCCACTTTGATGCAGCTCACACTCATCACAGCACACAAAATGAGAGTGGACCCCCGTCTTCACTTACATTTAGGTGGCCAAATGAAGCTTACATTTAGGTGGGCAAGCTTCCACCGAATTGCAAACAACTTTGAGCTTGATCAAAGTGATCACCACCACCAATCACACGCGCCGCTCACTACATGAAAGCCCTTGACAAAATGGAATTGCAATACATTGTAACTTGAAACTGTTTCCCCAGGGCTTTGTAATAATTGTTATTAAGCAAAAATAAATAACTCAAGGAGAGATACCCAATCACATTAAACAAGCATGCCCCCATGCCCAATGGGGTGAATCAATAACAATAATCTTTATTTAAACACAATGAGACTTTAAGCATCACTGCTTGTGGTAGTGTAAAAAAATTTTTACTCCCCTTTCAATCTGATATTTTATACAAAATCAACAAAATGCCTAAACTATAAGGGCAGTGTGAGTAAAGCAAGCAAGGGAGAGATTAAATATAAGCGCATTTTTCCTTCCCTCCCCTCGAGTGCCTCATGCTCCGGGCTTGTGCACCCCAAAACCCGCTCTGCACCCCAAATGCACCTGTTTTGCAGGCCAATCTGCCACACGTTTTTTATCATTCTATCACTTACAAAAAAGAATAATCGCTTAATGGTACGATGCTGTCAAAGACACATTATAATAGACTTGAAAAATTCTAATAGTATTGTTTTAATTGATAGTTATTTTTTTTAATTTATCATTAGAAGTAGTCTAAAAAGAAACACGACATCAAAAATAACTTACATTCTGTATTCCTTCTTTGTCGCAATTCTTAATAATGATTAATAGAAAAATATTAACTGAAAAGACAAAAATAGTCTATTAATATATTACAACGTTTTCTTTCTAGAAAAACCTCTAGTTAGAATACAAGATAACAACAGTTTAACTAGCATGCATTAAAACTATTAAGTTCCATATTCTATTTACAAAATATGTAACTAAGGAAATGCAGTTTTCTATTAGGAAAATACTCTCACCAACACCTACACCTACTGTAGATTGCACCCCCCCCCCCCCCCCCCCCAACTGGGATAATCAAGTGACCAAAATGTGAGCACACAAGAAAGTTGCCTGTTTTATCTCCTCACCCATGTGTCGCATCTCCTCACAGTAAGCAATATAAATTTAGAAGACTAATCGTAGTCTGACACCAAAAATACCTAGTACTGATCAGTGGAGTAGCACGAGGACAATTTAAAATTACAAGCACCATAATCCCTAAATTTGTACAAAAGGAAGTACAATTACTAATTAATCACATCAATAACAAAATTCGAGATTTATACATCTAAAAGTATGTGAAATTTATTCTACTAAAAACGTCAAGGATATTTTCTGTCAGTGTGAAACCATCTGATTGATGGGCACAAGCAACATAGGTGTCCAATTACAGCTATCCAATTACAAAGTAATTAATGAATAGTTGTAATTGGACACCCACATGACCATATGCCAATTTCATATTAAGAAATAGGGAGGAGGACCAATCACAATCAAGAATGTTGTTATTGATATGATTGCTATTAAATATTAATAATGGAATCAGTCTAAGCAAACCCTTATTCAATATTTGATTGTTGCATATCACAAAGCATTAACTGTTGTTGTTGATCATCCTGAAGGCTTGACAAGGCTCAGATTAAAACAGGGACCGGTCTAGAAGAATTAATCAAACTAAAAAGATCACATTGTGTACATGACCATCACCATCTTTGAAAAAAAAATAGACTGAAATGCTATTCCAAACATAAAAACTTTGAATTTGTCTTTATAAACCTCTTTAAGCTGACATGGATAATACATTATTTTTAATTTATTTGTACTTATAAAAAGGGTAGCCAGTTCCAGGCTCTCAGGGGAAAAAGAAAAGAAAAATGAGTGCAAAGTTTGTAACAAAATGCTCCAGGAAAAACTAAGGGACAAGAAAAGGGGAAGAAGATGAAATTCTCTCTCTCCAGTCTCTCAATATTTACTTTAATTTACATTTGCTATCAATTAGGCTACTAAAAGCAAAATTGACCAAAACTGTGAATCTTCTGATAAAAATATCTATAGTATTATATCCAGTTACAATGAACTTGTTAAAAAAAAAAACAAGGCAAATATAGCCACTGCAAGACAGCAGCCGGCTTTTTCCTCTAAAGCTTGAGGGAGACTCGTGAAGTACACTGTACTATTTTTTTTTTACAAGGACTGACACAAAGTGCTGAGCTTTCTTTGCCTTTGGGGTGGACTTGTGCAATTATATGGACTGTTCTACAGTCTAAGGAAAATACTACTTGAATATCAATCTCTACTTCAAAGGAAGCCAATAACTAATAAAATATTCAGGAAAAAAATAAATGCATACATGTACCTGTTCAAAGTACATGTACAGACTGTAATAAAGTATGTGCATATGTATATTAATTTTTTACCACAATTGCCGGTATTCTCGCAATCTGATTGGTCGATGCGGGTGGTAAATGAGAGTACAGACAACGGTGTTGATGCTAACATCACGCAATTTCTAAATATTGTGGTAAAAAAAAAAACAGATTTCCACCTGTTTTCCATGGTGTGGACTCTTATTTACCACGATTTACGTCATCACATGGTCAAAATTTGTTGCTGACTCACTTGGCTGCGCCTCTGGAGTCCACAACATTTTGACCATGTGATGACATAAATCGTGGTAAATAAAAGTCCACACCATGGAAAACAGGTGGAAATTTGCTATTATATTTATGCAAATTTCATACAAGACTGTGACATCATCTTTTGATTGATATCCATTAAAATAAGTGAGTACATCTCAGCTTTTTCGTGTGAGATGTGCGGCATTACATCTACATGAACAAGCTCTCTGTTGTCTGAACCACTCGACGTTTGGTCATCTCCCTCGTCATTATTTTGCACTGACTTGCTTGGAGACAGAAGGGACTGTGGCTTGGGTTTGTTCTTAGAACCTTTTGGGCGACCTCGCTTGCGTTTCATTGGAATACCATCTTCATCCAGTTGAACTGGCTGTGAAAAGGAAATCAAAGGGCAATGAAAATGTGTAGTTCCAAAAAAAATCCATACCCACCCCATGGAAGGTCATTGGAAATTCCTAGGGGGAGGGGGGTCTTAAAAGCCAGCATTATTTTTAGAAGCAAAGTATGAAGCTAAACTGGAATTTCATGGGGGGACGGGGGGTGCTAAACAAAAAACCTTCCGTGGGGGGAGTATGGATATTTTCTGGAACTGCACAATGTGCAAAACTTCAAATCATGAGGGCAGCACCCCATATAAATTAAAGTAACACATAAAGGTCCTTTAACCTTTAAGGGGTGAAAATGATGTGGTTTTGGTACCTTAAAAGCCTTTAGGTGTTCGATGACAGAAGAGTATTATTATTGCAAGAAATAGTTTACTACAGTTAATTTTTTGCTTTCATTTGTACATGTGTACTTTTTGGGGATATTTGAAAACAAAATTCTACAAACCTGTGTACCACTTAATTTTTTAGGGTTTTCCATAATTATAATTTCCAACAAAAACTGACTTGCAATAATCACTATAATAATATTGACAAAACAATATTATTACATTTATTTATCTCAAGGACTGAGTGATGAATTACAAGTGATTGTTAAATCAGATAGAAATTTATATAAAAATTTATTTTTATGTGACAACTTTGCTGAAACAATAAAATTGGCTCAAAGTTATCCGTGATTGCATAAAATTAATGGATACATCAGTTTTCAGTGGCAGGTCAAGAGGATGGGGGGCTGGTGATCAAAATGAAAGTGAATAGTGAAAAATTGATTTTGATCAGCAAGAACACATGCAGGCACAGAATAAAAACAATGAATAAGTTTTTAACAAATAGGCCATTTGCACGATGACGTCATATGACTACAACTACCACAATCCTTCAGTTTTTTGTTTTGTAGTGCAAATTAGGGCCATTGTTATTTAAACCTCACTGGGATTACAAAATTTAAATAAGAAAGGAAAAACGAAATGAATTCTGGTAGTTGTAGTCAAATGACGCCATCGTGCAAATGGCCTATTAATGATAATTTGTCTCAAGGAAGCCATAGAGAGGCTGTAACTTTTCTATGGGATTCATGTTCAGTACATCCCATACTGAGGATTATCACTACCAGATTACTACCAGACTTACCAATCCCTGACAAAGGAAAATCTGGAGATCAATGAAAAAAAATCTAGAGATTCTACAAAAAGTAGTGAGATTTTATTTTATTTTTTTTGCCCAGATCAAGATTAACCAACCCTTTTTCCAGAAAAACTAAACATGGAATCAAGGTTCTGTTAATGACCAAGTTAACTGTTGTGTTAAAGCACTAGCAGGGGCCTAGGAACTAGGCAAAAAATGGTTTTGAAAAAGTGTCTACAATAGACCAATATCATGCTAGCATGGCATGAAAATATATTAATTTAATGGGGAAAAGTGACAGTCCAGTATCAAATTCAGCTCATCAATATTAGTAGAAGTGTAACGTTTTGTAAAGATTGGAGATATGAACTTTTGAATTTTTTACAAAGAAATGTATAGGAAAAACATGAAAACGAGGCTGGACAGGCAATCTATGCCCGTCCACCATACATTTCTTTGTAAAAATGCTCAGTTTCAAAATTTCATATTCTTTGTCAGTTTGCTAGCAATCTATACAAAACTTTGTAATTTTACTAATATCGATATGCTGAATTTGATGCTGGGCTCTTTTACCCAATAAACTAAATATATTTTTGTGCCATGCTAGCGTGATATTGGTCTATTGTGTATTATTTTATGCACTGAATGTACCTGAGGTTGTGATGGAACAACTTCCCCTGTAATAGCCTCAGTTTTTGCTTTGTTTTTTGATCCTTTGGGTCGCCCCCGCTTTTTAGGCAGAACCACACCATCTAGAGAATGAGGAAGCTACAAAAAATATACAGGCATAATGACAAAGGGATTTTAGAATGTAACTTTGATTTTGGATTTATTGTGTACTAATTTACAAATATACCAACAGAAAATTTTTGCTACATCAAATTTTGTTTTTTTCCAATTTTTTTTTAATTTGCGAAAATCTGACGTTGCAAAATTTGGTTAATATTTCTTTTTGAATTATTATATAATTAATTTCCAACAATTGACTGTCACAAAATATTGCCCATCCAAAATCACGAAACTAAGCTGTTGAAAAAATTTCCTGTGATAATTACAATGTAGGTATTTTTATTTAAGCTTTCTCTAGATGTATATATTTCATTCGTTTGACTCTTTCATCTATCCAGAACCTGACTCCTGTAGAATTAGTTATCAACTAAACTATCAACCAAGGCTTTTGTTTCTATTGTTTTATGCTTTTTTCACTGCTCCATGTTATGTAAATTTATATTAAGTTTCAGACTAAAACTGGGTCATGGCTCATGTACAACAACTGTATTGTGATGTATTGTGTTAGGTAGTGTTAGGTTGTATTGTATTGTATTGGGTTGTATTGTATTAGGTTTTGTGACGTCAGTCAGGTCATTGTACATGAGCCATGACCCCTAAAACTGGACAATATTTTTTTTTTCATCTTCATTCTTGTTATTGTTTGTACTTTTTTTCTCTCTCTCATGTAGCTTGTTCAACTCTAAATTAATTTTAAGGTCAATCAATTGATGTAAACTTCCAACCAATACATTGTACTGTATTTTTATCCTTATTTTGCCAAACTGTTGGACACTCCACATATCAAGGTCTGTCATGAGACAGCCCCAAGCTCCTCCTTTGTCTCTACTCCAGTATGTTCAATGATCATCTTCACCATTGTCTTTGCTGGTCGTCCAGAATCTCTCTTAATAATAATATTAATAATTATTATAATAAAATGTTAAAAAAATGAATATTATATTATAATGGCAACTTCATTATAAACTACCTGGGGTGCTTGTTTTTGATTTTCCTGTAATTTCTCCAAGTTGACGTCATTTTGCTGAGATAAAGGACAAGGCATCTGCTCCTTTTTTACCCATGCAACAAGGTTTTCAGGGTCAAGTGAAAATTCATAGTCAAAGTCTGGATTTTCCTTCTTTGGCCGCTCGGGACGAAGCCTTTTATCACGTTCAGAACCATTCATGCCTTCCCCTGTAAAAAAAAATTATATCTTTATTTAAAGGTGCATTTTACACTACAAAAACATTGGGCTTGGACCACTAAAAAAACCTGGCACAGACCACATGTAAACAGCCCAATAATGTTGCCCATGCATACCATGTTTTTATATTAGAAATATATAAAGTGGCTTGTGAAACCCTTTGGGAAGCTGAAGTGGGTTTAGAATACAGTTGTGCAACTTTAAGACACACCTGCAGGGTGCAGTGAGTGTGGGGTTATAGGCAAATCTTTGCAGACGTCATTGTTTACATTTTGCTTCATTAGCATACAAATCTTTATAGAGAAGGAATTATGCTAAATACAAATTGACTTCAAAAGTTGAAAGAGCTTGTTAAACTTAGTAATCTATGCAATTTTCAGCTTTTTTTCATGCAATATTTAAGGAAATATCTGCTTTCGAAAACTGTGAAATTGTTGGGTGGCAAAAGCGCTAACATGAGCCATATATAATATTCTTTGTAAAATTTTGAGTTTTTAATACAGCATTGCATGAAGTGTTAGTATGTAGTTTATCAAGCTCAACTTTTCAGAGAAAGCTAATTGTGCTATGCCCTTTCAATATTCAGAGTTGACTTTTTGTAGGGAGGTTAGAGATTGAGGGACATATGCTAATGAGGCAAAAATGGTAAACAAAGATACCCCTATAACCCTTTCAGACCTTTAAAGTCAAAACACAACTTAATCTCCCTACTGTTTCTCATACATTTCTTATAACACAAATTGGAGGAATTTCTTAAAGGATCATAAGAATCAATCTTGGGTGATCATTTTTTTAATTCTTTCCATGTCTCTTCTTGTGTATGCATTGACACCACTGGGAGAAATTTGATACTGATCACTACTGGGTCTTAAAGGGTTAAAAGGCTGAAGATCATCTGGAGTCTTTCAAAGATTTTTTAATGTTACACATTCAGTTTTTTGACATTAAAGATTATCCTATGATTAAATATATTAAATGAGTATAGTCCTGACAAATACAATGGAACAGGGTGCAAGCACAAATTGATTTCCTTTGTATAGTGATTCAGCTCTTTTTTATTCCTTTGTGTAGTGATTCAGCCCTTTGGTGTACAGTGGAACTTCCATTAAGGGAACACCATCAGAACCAGGAGAAGTGTCCGCTTCCGCTTGTGGATGGCTGATAACCAGCGGGACCGGAAAAAGGCGTACAGCCCTACTTCAAAAGCGGACGACCTTGCGTGTTGAAATTTCAAATAATTTTGTCTGTGCTCGGTCCGTACACCATGACCTCGAGCCAAATATTTTCTCATCCGGCCCTCCCACTTAGTCAATAAGTACATATTATGTAAATTACAGGATGACGTTGCTATGGTACCTTCAATTTCCCTTTCAATTTCCCTTTCATAGAGGTGATAATGACGAAAATTATATCAGAGTTTAACCGGCCAGGACCAGGAGAAGTGTCCCATCAAGTGAAGCGTCCCAAGAAAGTAAAGGTTTCACTGTAGTTAATGACTTTGTGATCAAGGACTGTTACATTTCTCCAGGATGGATATTGTGATCAGTGGATTTGGTGTGCTCTTATATTACTGAATAAAATGCACTGTTAGTTTGTACAGCCAGGATCACGTTCTGCCCTATGCAAGTTCCATATTAAGTGTTTGCTTTGCCAGATATAAAATGTAGGGATTAATTCCATTTACCTTGCTCTTTCTTAACCTGCCCTTGATGCAATTTGCGACTGATAAACACATGGCCACAAGGACAAGACTTACATGCCACAGGGAGCTAAAAATTGAGAATTGTATAAGTCAAACATGCAACCAAAAATTTCTTAAAGTAACGACCCTCAATTCAATTTACATTTGGGGCTGTTACTATCAGGGCATCGTTACTTTAGGGGGGGCCCCTACTTTCGGGAATTACCAACAACTGTCAAATTTTATCGCTACTTTCTGTCTGGGGGTCCCTACTTTGGAACTTTATAGTAAACTAGTTTACAGTTTTTTTATTTTATTATGTTTTTCAAGGGTCAATAATAATTCTAAGTCTCATACTTGTTAAGTTTGTTCTTCATTCTTACCTTGCAGGATTTTTTACTGGGGTTTCCCTGCATTACTATGGCTACCCCATTTATTATACATTCAACCACCTTGCTACTTGATTTTAAAGTGATCATTATCTAATTTGAACCTAAACTGCTAAATACAACCATCGTGTTAATAAGATATTGACCATTTTTTTAGAATTTTTAATGTTAAAAAGATTTAAGCAAAGGTTAAAGCAAAATATAAAATAACAATCTTCCATTATATAAAATTTTTAAGGCATGTACATATTATCATAATAAATGTAATTTATTTAAGAATCATCAAAAAAATAGTTTGCTTAAAGGTTTCACAAACCTGACTTAACCATAATTTAAAATTTGATATATTAATGTTTTAGGTTAAAATTATTTTAGGTTAAAATTATTGCAAACTAGGTTAATTTTTATTTAATGTTCGTTTGTCTGAGATTATGTTAAGAAATCTGGGACAAAGGAAAATAAAAATTAACCTAGTTTGAAGCAATTTTTAATCTAAAATAATTTTAACCTACAACATAATTAAGCTTATATACACTTCAACTATTGTGGTATTTTATAAGATAATATTTATAGGGAGGTTTTCAATCTCTGTTTGAAACTTAAAGAAAAAGAAATCATCCCGCGGAACGTAAAAAAGAACAAGGAATTACATATTATAAAAGCAATTATGTTATTATATTTTGCTGAAAATCTTATCATATTAAAACGCATCGTGGTTGAATCGGGTTAAATTGACGTAAAAATATACAAGACTACTGCAAGCTTAAGATTTCTTTTATATTTAATCTCTTTATAAAACTTCAATTTCACTTAAACTAGGCTTTTTTCGCCCTAAAAAGTAAAAGTCTATAGAATCAAATCCGTTTAATTGCATCAGAAACGTTTACACGCTTTTATCGAAACGAAAAAATGTTTATCGACAGAAAATATTAAAATCACAAGTTTCTTATTAAATTTATCACCGACAGCGCGCGTTCATAACGCTTCTGTCATTTAGGATACTATTAATTACTTACCGTTTGGTCACACCTCGGGCATCTCTTAACCACCATATCAAAAATGTCGTGTAAAATAAAGGGCCTTAAAAAGCAAAAGGGAAACTATTATAAAAACAAAATTTAGTGGCCGAAACAAAACAGCGTCCTGTATCAGAATGTATTTGGGACCGTGAGAACCTGGGAACTACACTGGAACCGAGACTTCCTTGACGCGGGAAGGGTATGACGTAATCTTTCTCTCGTGTTCAATTCCAGTCAGCAAAGGAGACTTTTGTCTGCGCATGCGCCAAATAGCGCCTAGCCATTTCAGGTTTTTATCTCCTGTAAGTTAATGTTTAACTTACAGGAGTTTATGTGGGCTAACATGCATTCTTTATGCATTTTTGTTAGCAAAAAATGCGTTAGTAACTATTAATAGACTTTTTAGTGATTTTGTGGGGACATTCCTAGTGCATATTTGTTAGCAAGATGTTATCGATAAGAACACAAGAGTCGAGTGGCATATTTTTGAAAGCGGTTTAGCGAGCGCATGTTTGTGGCCTGACAAAGCGATATATTTATACGTTGATGATTTAGTTAACTAAGATTTTTGTTAGACACTATTAATAGACTTTTTAGTGAATCTGTGGGGACGTTCTTGTTGCATTTTTATTGCATTTTATTTTTTAGCAAAATTTCTCGCATTTTTGTTAGATGCTATCATTCATAGATCAGAACACACGAGTCGAAGGATATGTTTTTAAAGCTGTTTAGCGAGCGCACGTTTGTGGCCTGACAAAATTTTTTTTCAGTTAGGTAACATTCCTACTGTTTAATATCTCTTTTTCACAGCGATGATTTTTAAGGCGTACGATTATGAATTCTATGTTTTTTTAGGAACATGTTGCAGCATATATTTCATTGTATCGAGCGTCAAAAAGTGTAACGTAATGTAATCTTATCTCACCTAATGTAGACTGAGGTCAGATATTTGGCACGCTAGATCAAGCGCGCTTGGCTAATATCCTTTACGATGCGTTTAATCATGTTTAATGTTTGTCCAGTCTGGTTTGTCAAACTGGTTGCTTCAGGACATTTGGTATTATTTTTTGTTATAGCACTACGTTTTAAGAAAGGGAAAAGAGACTTTGAGGTAAGCTGACATTGCTCACTGAGAATGGTTGTATGCGATCGTATGCTGTACGTTTACAATGAAGTTTTGTTGAAATAACGTGTTTGTTAATTTCCACGTTACATCGCCAAATGTCACCAAATATACAACTAAATTGGATTAAAAGATTCAAGGAGAAAAACAGATTGTGAAGCAGTAGTTTGGAGAAAAGAAATATTCAAAGTTTCGATTCGATTCTGGTGGAATTTTGTCGTTATTTTGTCTTTTTAATTCATATTTTTCTGCGTTCATCACTTTTGGCTATTTTTTCGTCCTATTTTCGGATGATAAAGCAAGCTAAAGCAAGCTCCTGGTCATAATCATGAAAACACAATATTTCTGTCGGGACAGTGTCCGTTTAGTTAAAAATGTCCTCGGTTAATTTACCCCATCTGACTAAATTAAACAACAATAGGTTTTAACGAACTAGTGCTTTCAGTTTCCTTGTAGGTTGACGGGTGTTAGTAATCGGCGTAAGGCTGTGCCTAAAAGTGGGACGGGGACAAGGGGACGGGGACACTGGGACGCGTGTACAGGGACTTGGGACTCGGGGACGCGAGACGAGGGACTTGGGGACGTGAAGTACGGGACGCGGGGACGCGAACAAGAATTCTTTCAGTTCCTGCAAAAGTCGGAGGTAAATGCGAATCGTCTCTTTCTTCGTAAAAATGTGTATTAAATGCCGGGGCGGGGAAAAAAGGAGACCTTCCTTAGGAAAATTTTGATTAGTTGTCGATCAACCAGCAAAGATGGCGGAGGACATTTTAAATTCTCCCGCGTGTCGCGAGAAGAAATTGGGATAGCACAATATAATATTATTGTACCTTACCACTGGTCAAAATAAAGAATACTTATAGAAAGGTTGTTTCATTGGTCCTTGATTAAACTAATACCTAACTAAACGCGGGGATGACGCGAAACACGCGAACAGCGAGCCTTTTGACCTTCGAGCAACCGTCTACACGCTAGTCTGGTGAATTCTACGATTATTATTTGAATAATGTCTTTCGTGGCCTCAAAATAATTTGTGTTTAAGAAGTTATATTTGTTTTTCGTTTCCAAAACCGTTCAGCCGCTGCAAATTACATATAATGTAAGATTTAATGCGATCGAAGAACCCGAAACAGCCGAAAGCGAAGTGGTGAGACGAGGGCCGTAAGGATATTGTGGATATATATTATGTAAGAGAAGAATGTCGATGCATTTTGACACAAAGTGTTCTGATCCCCGGCGTTCGCAATTAGGTGAGCTTTGTCTAAGAAATAACTGGGAATATAAATTTATAGCAACTCTTCAGTTTGCTGTACAGTGTGCTCTCGAGATTACTGTATTAAATGTAACATAATGTTCCTGAACAATAGATATCCCAGACATTCCGTTTAGTTCGAGCGAACACATGTCATTCGTGTATATACTGCTCATTTAAATTAAATCGCCCAAATGATGCTTTATTGTGGCTTACGCGGATTTTAATTCCTTTTCACCATGTAACTCTAGCAATGATGTTGGTACTTCTATGTGGCTTTCTTAGTACAAGGCTTGCCGAACGGTTTACCGCGGGCGGTTATGTTTACTGGCAAATCCCTCCAGAATTCTCAGACTTTTACCGAAACAATGCACTTATTACAAAGCTCCTTTTATCTAACTAAAGATACAATTTAATAGGATGTTTGCAAAAGAAAAGAACAAGTTTAAAACGGCTGGGAGAGAGCGGATACTACTACCACTCGTCGCTAAAAAGTACTTTTGCTGGAACCTTAGAGGCCACAGCAGAGAGGTGGGTGCGGTCAAAAAAAGATAGTTACTTAATATATATTTTGACGAAGAAAGTGACGATTCGCATTTACCTCCGACTTTTGCAGGAACTGACACAATTCTTGTTCACGTCCCCGCGTCCCATACTTCACGTCCCCGCGTCCCGTACTTCACGTCCCCAAGTCCCGTACTTCACGTCCCCGCGTCCCGTACTTCACGTCCCCAAGTCCCGTACTTCACGTCCCCGCGTCCCGTACTTCACGTCCCCGAGTCCCTCGTCTCGCGTCCCCGAGTCCCAAGTCCCTGTACACGCGTCGTAATGTCCCCGTCCCCTTGTCCCCGTCCCACTTTTAGGCACAGCCTCGACGTAATGGCGTAACGAGTAACGGCGTAACAGCGTAACGAGAATCGGCGTAACGGATTTTTTTTCTTTTTTTTTTTTTTTTCATTTTTACGACTGAGTTTATGAACGAGTACATCGGTTAGCGTGAAAGCGGCGCTCAGTTGGTTGATATGTCGTAAACTTTTTGCCGCTTGACAACTCGCTTTGAATCGTCATGGTGCTGTCGTCTCCCGAGTTCACAGAGGCCTCGATCATTTCCGCCAAGTCTAGCCTCTCAGCGGTGGCCCGCTTCTCATCGGTAGGCATATTTACCAGAAGCAACAACTCTGCTCTCTGTATTACGCTACGTTCAGAATGAGAGTGGTTTAGTCGCAATCTTCTTTTTCGTAGCCACTGGAAAAATTGGAACAGGCCTTCGGACTGGACTTCAGACACTACGGATCGAACCCAGATAAGACAACTGATACGCATATGATCCATTTGGCTCTCCAGGCCAGAGTTTATTCTTCAGTTCACAGGGTGTTTTCAAGGCGTGAAATCACCAAAAAATCAGTCGTCATTCGAATTTTCCTTTTTATTTTCCCAGCCAAACCAAGTGAGGCGTACACCTCAAGAGCACAATGAAATTATTATTTGCCTTGGGTATGACTCAAAGCCAGAGCACTTCAGGTTCCAGCTCACTGACCATTAGGCGCCGCCTGAATTTTATTAGGTTTTGTTCAGTTTTACCCAGTGCAGTTGCAAATGCAGGCAAATACTATATTCGCGCGATTAAGTCCCTAAGAATTGTACGCGTCAAATAAAACAAATAAAACGATTTCAAACTTACAAATTAAACCATTTTTATCTTGCCTCTATAAGAAATTTAAACAAAACACAGCATGCCCGGCTTCATTCTAAGCTACCGAAATCCTACGGTCTTGCTGGTCTTCAACCTTCCCATAAATCGGTCGAAATTTTGTGCAACTGATATCTTTAGAAAGAAAAGTATCGCCGATCAAACAAAAACAAAGGTAATGACGCTTTTTCGCTCAACCGCCTAAAATTGCTTATTAAGTAGAACCCAATCGTACCACATCGCTTCTTGTGATACTTCCAGAAGTAATTGGTTGTGATACTTGTACTGTAACGGCTTTAAAGATATCTAACATCAAATGAACATTGTCTTTTTCAAACTTAAATCCTGTTAAGGTTAATTTCTAATGTAAACAAAAAATACATTATTTTTCTCCAGAAACTGACACTGCAATTGTCTGTGAAAAACTTTTCAGTCCATAATGTCTTTTCATACTTAAATCCTGTTAAGGTTAATTTCTAATATAAACAAAAAAATATATTACTGTATTCAGCAGAAACTGACTCTGCAATTGTCTGTGAAAAACTGTCTTTTCATACTGAAATCCTGATAAGGTTAATTTCTAATATAAACAAAAAAATACATTATTTTTCACTAGAAACTGACACTGCAGTTATCTGCGAAAAACTGTTCAGTACATAAATCAGAAAGCAAACTGCAGACAAAAATGTCCTTTTAAAAGTGTCTAGGATCCAAAAATTTTTTTCAGATTGTCTATTTGGATTTCATCCATGTCATCAGCACCTTCCACTTGCAGCAATCCAGGATGAAAGAATGGATGCCTGCACTTGATGCATTGCATCGTGCAGTGATAATAATGATTGGCCTCACTGCTTAGGCGAAACTGGCCATACTTATCTCTGTACTGATCGCGCTCTACGTGCCTCACAACCAATCCTATGAAAGGTGGTCCTGCCGGGGAGCGAAACTCTAAATGACAAGCGCAGCATTTCTTCACTCGGTTGTTTAATTTTAAAACCACAAAAGGGTTGCTGTTATGCCACGGCTTTGCAGTAAAACCTGACGTGCTGTAGGACTGAGATGTGCTGCTGCTGACCTGCCCGGCTGAAGATCCAAGATCGGAACGTCTATTTTTAGCACTCGCGTGGGAAATTGAGCCCGCGATTTATATCTTGTCATATTCACTTTCTCCGGCTCTTTGTCAGCGGTCAGTCGCTGACAAACAGCACCGACGGAGAAAGTCTGGGCTCGATATCGGGAAAAAAGCGCCAAAACAGACAATAGACGATAAACTGCAATTATCATTCATAAAAATAAAATAAAATAAAAACTGGGGAAAAATCATTTATAACGAAGTATAAAATTATCATTCATAAAAAAAAGTAAAAAAAAAAAAAAAATTAAGAAATAAAAATCCGTTACGCCGATTCTCGTTACGCTGTTACGCCGTTACTCGTTACGCCATTACGCCGATTACTAACACCCTAGGTTGACAAACAAATATAGAACTTTTCAATAAGTGCTTGTAAAAGCGATCAGAAATAATCCAAATCTATTTTGTTTAATAATTTTGTCAAAAAAGGTATTTCGTAGCTCATCATATAACATACAGTGCATACAGTGAAATAAACTTCAACTGAATTAAGTGTACAGTGAGTGTAAATTCTAACTAAAGGTGTTCAGGAGTTTTAGGGATTGTAATTCAACCATTTTCAATTCTTAAGGTATGATTTCCTATCCTGAATTTAGAAGTAATTTTTCTATGTTCAGGATATGGTTAATTAAATCGGAGTATTTCATTTCACTTTTATAGATCGAATAAAATTTATTTTTTTTATTTACATTAATTAGATTGAGTTGGTGATTTTTTAGACGTGTAAAAATGTTCTGTTTTGCCTTTGACAAGAAAAAAGATGGGATGCTTAAGTTTATCGCAGTCTTCTCAATATTGAAGTTTGTACAGAAAGAATCAATCTTACTAAACAAACCTGTTCTTTTTTCTTGAGATATATCATTAGAAATGATTAAGCAGAGTATTGCAATACTATCATCAGGTTGATTTTCCAGGTCAAACAAACCAGTGTCAAACAGTCAGATTTCAGTGAGGTTCGGGGTTTTAGTTCATTTTTGTTTTTACTTTTTTAGGCCTCATTTTGGTTCATTTTGGTCAGGATTCATGCCTAATTTAGTCTCTGCTTAAAGAGATAATTGTGGTACGGATAGTCCTTAGATTTTTCCTATCGATGGTTTTAATATATCTGGTATTTTGTTAACAGTAACATTAAAACAAAAGTTAAGATGAGGGGATGAACACTGAGTAAGTTTACAAGAACTAGATTTCCACTTGAAACAGATTTTGACGATAAGATTGATGATGATCCCAATAATGAAAACAGAGAACAAAGTTGTAAAGAATTTTACTTGAAAGGAGGAATGAAACTTTTTCGCAGAATGAAAGCTAAATCATTCATTTAGTTACGTTTAATAAAAAGGATGCTGAAGATTAATTGCAGAGAGCTCTTGATGCTTATCCCATGTAAAAATAAGATTTCAGCAAGTTAAACATGTTATATTCGAAAGGAAAGAAAGGAGAACTCTTAAGAAAAAGCCATGGGAGATCCTGAAAATAAGGAACGTGATCAGTTAGATACTGTAGCTCCATCTGCTCAACATAACGATGAGCAGGATATAAGTGAAGAAACACAATACAGTGAACTGTTTGGTTGTTTTAACCCATGTTTAGATAACAATCACCAAGGGAACAATCTTTTTAGTAATGCTGGAATTTTTTCAGTCTACATCAAATGATAATGAAAAGCTGGCAATTAATCGTATGGAAAAAAGAACTTGTTCATTCTTTGAACAGAGAACAAATGGAGTTTTTTTACCATATGTTACTCTCTGTTAAAAACGACGAGAAGCAATTGACACTTTTTAAGTAGTGGCGCGGGTTTAGGGAAGGCAACAGTAACACAATGTTTGTGTGTAGCTCTTGATAATAAACCAGGCGAAAATCCAGACGAGTTGAAAGTACTGAAATTTGTTCCAGACACAAGACAAGAGGACTGCATAATCATTACCAATAAACACACAAACAAAATTGTCAAAAGAGAAATTGAACTAAAAAAAACGAACTATAACCTAAATGTCCAATTGCAATATCAAAAACAACATTCGGACATAATATGACAGCATTGCATGATGGGAAAAACTTACAGGAGATAGCCCAGAGGGCACTTTGATTTTTGTTTTCGCTGAGCACGCGGGCCGGTCTATTTGACAACCAAAACTTTAAAAGAAAAGTATTCATAAATATGTTATCAGGAAGCGAAGTGAAACATATTACCGTGGAAAGCAACTCAAGGTGGAGACAGAAAAGCATATTTGACATCGCTGATGGTAATTTTGCGGTCGATGAAGGTCTTTCTCGTCGACGTGTTGACAGTTAAGATGGCGGTTTATCTGCATCAAATATTTGGCGAGGCCGTGCAGTGTCAATTCTTTTCTCTGTCTCTCGAGGAACTACTTCAGTCTTAATCAACGCCAAGATGGAGAGTATGTCTGTTGTGGTAAGTACAACACGTCTTTGATTGCTTGAGTTTGTATTTACGATTTTATTGGCTTCAACTTGCACCCACCCAAATTCCGTGTTGCTACATTTTCAATTTCACGCTGTCGCTTAACAAGGCCATCTCACATTTTCTATTTTCAACATTTCTTCATAAAAATCAAAGACAGTATTGTTCTGAACTTAGTTTTCTGTTTGATCGGTACAATTATCGTTTTTCTTTAATGGATTTTATTATCAAGCAAAGTGAATGTGTTGATCGCTAAATTTAGTTGTTGTTTTACCTCAAATTAAAATTTGTAATCATACCTCCCAGACTTTTGTTTCCCTTCGTGATATGGGAATTCCCATTAATAGGGGATTACTCTATTAATATACCATCTGCTGGCAAAATTTGGTTCATTTATATGCTGTACCCCGTATACACTCGAGCCAAACAACGCTCTGATGGTCGAATTTACTTTTGAAAATATTGCTATTACAACCACACATTTTGGAGCCCTTGTAGATTCTACAAATTATAATCTACCGCGAACATTAAGCTCTCATCACGTCTTACTTAGTTCAATCTTACTTTCTGCCAAATGTCGATGTTGAGGACCGTACATTTGTCATTTTTTGGTATTTGTTGTTGTGACGGCAGTTCGCAAGAGGAATTAAATCACACGAAAAAAATTGAATGCCTCTGCATTTTTGTTTATACCGGAATAACTAATTCGTGATATGAGAATCGGTTTGGTTGAAATATGTTCAAGGACTACATCAATAATTTGGCGAAAAAAAACGAAATTTAAATGCTGTACTGGTTGTTCAAAAGAAAGGTCAAACATGGTCTTCACGTTTTCGAATTTTATTCTACTTTGATCGCGTGACACTTGAATGCATTACATCATTTTTGTCACAAAACGAATGTGTATTTATCACTCTAGCTAGGCTTATTTTGATAGCCCTGACCACAAGTAAAGATCAAACCTGGTAATCAGCCATATCTTTTATTTTAATAAATAAAGTAATTTAATTCTGATGAGCATTATAAACAACCTCATTGACATATTGACAACTTCATAATAATGATAATATGTACTTATTGACTAAGTGGAATGGGCCGGATGGGAAAATATTTGCCTCGAGGTCATGGTGTACGGACCGAGCGTGCACCATGACCAATAGCCAAATATTTTCCCATCCGGCCCTTCCACTTAGTCAATGAGTATTTTATCATATGACCAATTTGGAGACAAAATTACTTGAAATTTTAAGACGTGAGGCCATCCGCTTTTGTAGTAGGGCCGTATGGCTTTTACCAACCCCGCTCACGCAAATGTGTACGGCCCTTATACGGGACTTTCATCAATGGTTTTGCAACGAAATGGCTCGCAGGGCCGTATGGGTCATATGATAAAATGTAACATCTTTCTACAGTTATTTACAATAAATTATATTAGATTAAGATAGCATTTTACAGTGACATTTCATTTTGTTACATGTCAAAATTTAAAATAATTGGAAAAAAATAAATGTGGCATGAGTTGATTCTACCATTGTGGAAGACATTAAAACACTTTTTACATTGATTCATCTGTTCAGTGTCTCCATGCATTTTATTTATTTATAAAAAATATGGTAGTTTAATATGCATTTTCATAACAATTACAAGTATACATGTATGTACAGTAAATTATTTTATTTTGCAGCAGTTCAAGAAAGATTTCAAAATTTGTTTGTTAACTTTTTAGTTGTTTACGCTTACAGACTTACATATGGTTTTGTTGGTTTCCTATTGATAAAAACTGCATATACATTTGTGTTGTCTCTTGCAGATGCAGTGCAGCAGGAATATGAAATAATGTAAAGCACTGGCACGCTCTACAACTGACCATCTAGTTCATAAATAAAGGCTTTATATACAAAACATGTCACTTTTGAGTTGTCTTAGGGAGGGTTCATAATTTATGTTTGTTTGTGGTCCACTCAGGGTATACAAAATGTAGTATTACATTTGTATAACTGCAATATTATTGCTGTAACTGATGTTAAATATTAATATCCACTTTTTTAGAATATTCTTAGGATTTAATTTCAATTAAACATTTTATTAGATTTTAATACAGTAAACATGGAACATACAAGGCTGCATAAAAGGGAGGTCTCAATAATGCAGCATAAAGGGCAAAACAACAACAGAAATGAGACAACAGTTCAATAAAGATAGACAGCGGTAACCATTTTGGTTTTATTACTGGATGCTAAGTAAAAAAAAAATCAGGAGATACATGTCATTTGCAAATACAAACCAAGAATAAACAAAAAGGGGGTGGGGTTGGTTTGTGCTGTAATGCTAAACAGGATTAGAAAAAACAAAGATGAGACAGTAGTTCAGTAAAAGACAGTCAGCTGCAATTATTGTATTGGCTTTAATTTTACGGATGCTGAGTGATAATTATTTGAAGAAAGTGGTAATATAAATTAGAAACCTTTCGCATGACACATACGACAGGAGTCATGGACTGTCAATTAAAAATAATAACTTAGGGAGTGTTTTCTCCATAACTCATTCAAAATTATTCTTGACAATGTATCATTGCAGAAATAGTAGATAAATCAGTGGCCTCTTGAAATTAGATGTGCATCATCCCAAACATCGGAGGGAGAGATCCATGGCAGCAGAGCAGCTGAAACTTGCTCGTTCTTCATGCGTTTGCTTATCCCAAAGAATAAGACCTTAGAATTTTTGTATAGAAGTTGTCAGCACACAAATAGTATCATTTTAACGACCTTGAGCCCTGATAATAAACCTAGTGTATGTGACGCAAATTATCTACTCTCGTATAAATTTTCAATTTTTATTAAAGGGAGGGTTTCACGGTTCGGCGCATGTGCAAGCTATGACGTAACCCATTTAATTTCATTATTCAGACCAATCGGAAGCGAGTAGATAACTCTGGCGGGAAATTTTACCGTGAAAATGTCGCGGTCAGTCAGCTGATTGAATGGATGATTATGCATACGCATGTGCGTCATGAAAGCCACCAGAGCATAGAATAAATCCTTCGGGTCAAAAGTTTTATTCAGTGTTGACTTTGTCGGGTGTAATCCGTTGAAATTTTCTGTGAATTTTGAAAACCTAACAGGAAAAATCATGCCCCCCCCCCCCCCCCCCCCTCTACATAAATTATGAACCCTTCCTTAGCCTTTATGGAGAGAGGAGGTTAAGAATAATAATTTGCTTAGACTTTTTAGTGCAGTGTTTTAGCTTACACCTATAAATGTGTAGTATTGTAGAGTTTTTTTAAAACATTTAATCACAAAGCACTTTAAATATGTATCTATCAAGTCTGTGGAGAAATCTGCAACCATTGGATAAGTACATGAAACAAAGGCAATTTCATTTTTCACTGAATAGCCATGTATCCAGCGTATGGTTATATGAACCTTATGAACAACTGAGGCCTGAAAACTAAATACACCAGATGTGAATTGTTCTATTTTATTTTTACCAAGGAATATTGATGTGATTGAAAGTACAAGCACAATAGAATGAAAATAATTGCCTTTTCTTATACATGTGCATGCATATGCCCCATTTTCACAGTGATTGTAGCCTAGCACTGCTATGTTTGAGCTCATAACATGTAAAACAATGTGTTTTACAGTCATTTGCACAGTGGCATTAAATTAATTAAATTCAGTAGGCTATTTTTATCTTCAGCATCACTGAGATACTTTGAATGAACACATTTTCCTGCTTGCAAATTCACAGCAAAAAGAGAGCTAGCTTAAAATTCATATATGAATATGTATACTAAACAAATAAAGTGGGTCAAAATGTTTGTACATGTAAATTATACATCCTGAATTTACTACCTTCAAAATACATTGAAGGATAAGTGATACTATAAAGATCCTTTGAACAATGAATCTACTTAATATTCTGTTGAGAGGCAGAAACTCTATGCTTATAACAACCTTTTTTAGTGAGTAAATCTATTTTTTTTTACTTGTAGAAGGTAGCCATTTGTCAACATTAACATTTCAATTGCTACATGTGTAGATAGGGATCTATTCTTTGGAAAAATGGTTCCCTTTTTTAACAACAACCAGAAAAGTATTTTAGCTCAAATATGAGTAAAACTTATTCTTCCATTTCAGACAAAAAATAGAACACAAAAACACTTTTCCAACCAGAATGTTTTCACTGTTTAGGTCAAACACAAATAAATTTGGTATGCTTGTCACTCCTAGTATAACTACCAGCTGCTTCTGAATGAAATGTATGATCTGGTAGTTAGTGCTACATAGTTCACTGCAGAAACACCCAGAATAACAACTTTCTTCTCATTTACTTCTTTATTTTGTAACAATGCACAGCAAACAGCAACCAACATGTGTTTTTTCTTTAGTCTAATATTTCTACCAATAGGAGATGTAATAGAACACTTGTTCACTTCAGAAAATTAATTGAGTCTCCAGCAAATTGTTTAATATTAAAATGTTAAATATTCGTCAGTTTGTAAAAACCATACTCAATAATGTTATATAAATTCGGGACAAAAAGAACAAGTCCGAAAAAGACTTCAAAAGGATGGCAAGATCAGGTGGCCTTATGCTATAACCAACCATAAGACAGTGCCCATTTACCTTTGATCGTATAAATAATTAATGAGCTCGAGCGAACAACAATCAGAAATATATTTATGCTGAACAGAAACCCATCTTATGGGTTTCTGTGCTGAACCAATGATGCTCTTTTGGTGTGCAAAGGCCAAAAACCAAATCGCATTTGTGGCAAACAAAAGAAGTCTTGTTTCCACATAATGTAGAATCGTATTAAATCATCCGCGATTTCTGCTGGTTACCTTGTACTGTTCTGCTGTTGATCTCGATTGAGCCTACTCTGGCTTTAATACAGTGTGGCTTACTGAACAGCTCGAGGGCCATTCCATTTTATATCCACACCCCCCCCATAGATGAGATTTTCTGAGGGGGCTTCGAAAGTCATTTCTGAGGGGGGTGGCCGAGTCGGCACCTTTGATCTTTTGAATATTTCTGAGGGGTGTTGAAGAAAAATGGCCTTTTTTCTGAGGGGAAAAGAAAAATTGGGTTATTTCTGAAGGGGGGGGAACGTGTCGGCACTTTGATCTTTTTTTCTTAGGGGGTGAATTTTGACTGACCTCATCTATAGGGGGGTGTGGAAAAAAAATGGAATGGCCCCGAGTCTCGAAGAGTCTGGCATATCGACGACTTCTAGGACTTCATAACAAAAGTTTATCGGCCCAAATGCACTTTGGTGCTAAGGTGGATGAGTTCCAAGTTTTTAGCGTCGAAATGTTCGCCAGTTCAAGTGGTGAATGGTGATTGTTTTGCTTTATCGTGTTAGATTCCATGCTTCTGTTTATACGGAAGCCATTTTTATTAACATCAGATTTGAGCATGCGCAATATGATTTCAGAACCGACCAATCAGACAAAAGTCTCCTTTGCTATTCCAGTCAGATTTACGTCTTTTTATTCCTGTTTAGTGAAAGGACTCTACAGTAATATGAACAATCTGATTGACATGTTGTTACGCTCGAGCGAGGAGCGAGTAAACATTCGGAAAATGCTAAACTCCATCCAGTCAAGCACTTCTGCACTTGGCCGCGAGCAAGCTCTCGGGCTCGGGGACGAAGGGGGAGGGGAAGGAAAGGGAAGATAGGAAGGAGCGAGATCTATCCGCTTCCCCCCATCCCCTCTCTCCCCCAACCCCGCCCTTGAGCCCGAGAACTTGCTCGCAGGCTATGAAGCTGTTAGAGTCAACGGTTCCAGTGGCGCGACCTTAATAAAAACAGACCGGCATCTGAATAAATAAGAAGCGAAGGACCGCGAACGAATAATTATCGGCTGCTGGTGTACGTAGGATCTAGAGAAGATCTAGTCAGCCAAAAATGGAGATAAAATAAAAGTACAGTGGAACCCCGCCATACGACCACCTCGTTAATACGACCACCCCGTTATTACGACCACTTTTTTGTGGCCCGAACAAAAGCCCACTCATTTTTATCTCCTGTAAGTTAATGTTTAACTTACAGGAGTTTATGTGGGCTAACATGCATTCTTTATGCATTTTTGTTAGCAAAAAATGCGTTAGTAACTATTAATAGACTTTTTAGTGATTTTGTGGGGACATTCCTAGTGCATATTTGTTAGCAAGATGTTATCGTTAAGAACACAAGAGTCGAGTGGCATATTTTTGAAAGCGGTTTAGCGAGCGCATGTTTGTGGCCTGACAAAGCGATATATTTATACGTTGATGATTTAGTTAACTAAGATTTTTGTTAGACACTATTAATAGACTTTTTAGTGAATCTGTGGGGACGTTCTTGTTGCATTTTTATTACATTTTATTTTTTAGCAAAATTTCTCGCAGTTTTGTTAGATGCTATCATTCATAGATCAGAACACACGAGTCGAAGGATATGTTTTTAAAGCTGTTTAGCGAGCGCACGTTTGTGGCCTGACAAAATTTTTTTTCAGTTAGGTAACATTCCTACTGTTTAATATCTCTTTTTCACAGCGATGATTTTTAAGGCGTACGATTATGAATTCTATGTTTTTTTAGGAACATGTTGCAGCATATATTTCATTGTATCGAGCGTCAAAAAGTGTAACGTAATGTAATCTTATCTCACCTAATGTAGACTGTGGTCAGATATTTGGCACGCTAGATCAAGCGCGCTTGGCTAATATCCTTTACGATGCGTTTAATCATGTTTAATGTTTGTCCAGTCTGGTTTGTCAAACTGGTTGCTTCAGGACATTTGGTATTATTTTTTGTTATAGCACTACGTTTTAAGAAAGGGAAAAGAGACTTTGAGGTAAGCTGACATTGCTCACTGAGAATGGTTGTATGCGATCGTATGCTGTACGTTTACAATGAAGTTTTGTTGAAATAACGTGTTTGTTAATTTCCATGTTACATCGCCAAATGTCACCAAATATACAACTAAATTGGATTAAAAGATTCAAGGAGAAAAACAGAAGCAGTAGTTTGGAGAAAAGAAATATTCAAAGTTTCGATTCGATTCTGGTGGAATTTTGTCGTTATTTTGTCCGCTGTGGCTATATGGCCGGTAACCGGTCAAGGTTTTCAAAACACTAAATAGCCGGCAGTACTATATTCTCAGTAAATTTCTCAAAATCGAAAAATTCCAGCTAATCTAAACTATCATATATCGATTTAGAAAGGTCAAGCGATCCTGAAATGCTTTATAGATCTCAAGTCTAGTGTTTGGTTTACGCTGGGCTCAGAAGACGAAACCATGTTTTGTGACACTTAAACTTTTTTCAGCTCGACTGCCGGTCAAGGTTTTCAAAATACTAAATGGCTGGCAGTCCTATATTCTCAGTAAATTTGACAAATCGAAACAATACAGCCATTCTGAACTATCATATGTCGTGATCCTGATCAAACGAGCCGGTTTTGTGGGATTTCTATATCACGAAACCATGTTTTGTGACACTTGGAACTTTTTTCAGCTCGACTGCCGGTCAAGGTTTCCAAAACACTATATGGCCGGCAGTTCTATATTCTCAGTAAATTTCACAAAATCGAAAAATTCCAGCTAATCTAAACTATCATATGTCGATTTAGAAAAGTCAAGCGATCCTGAAATGCTTTATAGATCTCAAGTCTAGTGTTTGGTTTACGCTGGGCTCAGAAGACAAAACCATGTTTTGTGACACTTGGAACTTTTTTCAGCTCGACTGCAAAAACATGGTCAAACATGGTTTCGTCGGGGGTTTCGTGATATGGAAATCCCACAAAACCGGCTCGTTTGATCAGGATCACGACATATGATAGTTCAGAATGACTGGATTTTTTCTATTTATGGTTAATTAAATCGGAGTATTTCGTTTCACTTTTATAGATCGAATAAAATTTATTTTTTTTATTTACATTAATTAGATTGAGTTGGTGATTTTTTAGACGTGTAAAAATGTTCTGTTTTGCCTTTGACAAGAAAAAAGATGGGATGCTTAAGTTTATCGCAGTCTTCTCAATATTGAAGTTTGTACAGAAAGAATCAATCTTACTAAACAAACCTGTTTTTTTTTTCTTGAGCTATATCATTAGAAATGATTAAGCAGAGTATTGCAATACTATCATCAGGTTGATTTTCCAGGTCAAACAAACCAGTGTCAAACAGTCAGATTTCAGTGAGGTTCGGGGTTTTAGTTCATTTTTGTTTTTACTTTTTTAGGCCTCATTTTGGTTCATTTTGGTCAGAAGATTCATGCCTAATTTAGTCTCTGCTTAAAGAGATAATTGTGGTACGGATAGTCCTTAGATTTTTCCTATCGATGGTTTTAATATATCTGGTATTTTGTTAACAGTAACATTAAAACAAAAGTTAAGATGAGGGGATGAACACAGTAAGTTTACAAGAACTAGATTTCCACTTGAAACAGATTTTGACGATAAGATTGATGATGATCCCAATAAGGAAAACAGAGAACAAAGTTGTAAAGAATTTTACTTGAAAGGAGGAATGAAACTTTTTCGCAGAATGAAAGCTAAATCATTCATTTAGTTACGTTTAATAAAAAGGATGCTGAAGATTAATTGCAGAGAGCTCTTGATGCTTATCCCATGTAAAAATAAGATTTCAGCAAGTTAAACATGTTATATTCGAAAGGAAAGAAAGGAGAACTCTTAAGAAAAAGCCATGGGAGATCCTGAAAATAAGGAACGTGATCAGTTAGATACTGTAGCTCCATCTGCTCAACATAACGATGAGCAGGATATAAGTGAAGAAACACAATACAGTGAACTGTTTGGTTGTTTTAACCCATGTTTAGATAACAATCACCAAGGGAACAATCTTTTTAGTAATGCTGGAATTTTTTCAGTCTACAGCAAATGATAATGAAAAGCTAGTAATTAATCGTATGGAAAAAAGAACTTGTTCATTCTTTGAACAGAGAACAAATGGAGTTTTTTTACCATATGTTACTCTCTGTTAAAAACGACGAGAAGCAATTGACACTTTTTAAGTAGTGGCGCGGGTTTAGGGAAGGCACCAGTAACACAATGTTTGTGTGTAGCTCTTGATAATAAACCAGGCGAAAATCCAGACGAGTTGAAAGTACTGAAATTTGTTCCAGACACAAGACAAGAGGACTGCATAATCATTACCAATAAACATACAAACAAAATTGTCAAAAGAGAAATTGAACTAAAAAAACGAACTATAACCTAAATGTCCAATTGCAACATCAAAAACAACATTCGGACATAATATGACAGCATTGCATGATGGGAAAAACTTACAGGAGATAGCCCAGAGGGCACTTTGATCTTATCTGAAAACCCCGTTAATCCGACCACTCCGGCCGTTATTACGACCAACGACCACCTTTTGGAGTCCTCAGTCGTTATTTTCTTTATAAAATTACCCCGTTAATACGACCAGTCAAAATACCTGGTGAGGCTGCTGAATGAAAACAGACACAATCTCATGCAATCTGACAAACAATAACGCATTAATATTTTATTGAATGTTTTTAGGCAAAGGTGTTAGTGGTTAGCATGTTCAGTTGATATGACATCCGGCAAATTGCAGTGTTCAGTAAAAAGGATCGATGCATGAACAGATACTACACTTTGCAGCATTTCGAGGCTCTCAAAGTTTTTTTTTTTTTTTTTTTTTTTCTTGCCTTCTTGTTTCTGCTGCCTTCCAGTGTGGCTTTTCTCTTCGATCAAGTCCATTTCCTGTTCTTTTCTCACAGATCGGGTATTTTGGTTAGAGGCAAAGGGCAATATGAAAACTGCAAATGAGTTCACTGGCAAAAGTTATTGCTAATGTACAAAGTGATTGACGTAAGCAAAGGCAAAGCCAGTCGAAGCTTACACTCAGACTTCATGTTTTTAAAACCGTTTGAACATTGTAATAATTGTGAAAGTGTGGTAAGCTACAATATAGAAAACGACTCTTCGAGACATTTCACTGGAAGCTCTTTCCTTTCATAACAAGGAACTGAAAGAAGTCAGTGTTTTTTCTCATTACTCCTTCGTTTACTGTTACATTGTTCAGTTGCATTGAATTGCGGTTGTAAGGTTGTTAATTAACTGCAAAAAGGTTGATTTATAGCGCAATTAAAGGAATACATGTAGTAGAATGTAGTTTAAAAGCATCTTGCACCATATTTTGACCCTACCCCGTTAATACGACCACCCCGTTAATACGACCAAATTTCCATGGCCCGAAGGTGGTCGTATTAACCGGGGTTCCACTGTATCGGCATCTGAATGTATACATAGCACCGAACTTGTGTACAAGACAGCATATCTTTTTGAGAAGGATAGTCCACAGGCAGCCATTTTCCCGAATAGTTCAAGCTAGTAAATAAAACCAAATCTTCATGTTTCAAACCCCCATCCCCCCCCACACACACACACACACACACACACACACACACACACACACACACACACACACACACACACACACACACACACACACACACACACACACACACACACACACACACACACCACCACCCCCCTCAACCACCGACGCAGCACCAGCCGTGCGTCTAAAGCCTTAAAATTAAAATTGTCTATGGAGTAGAGGACAGATTTCATGCACTAGCGACATAAACAGTACCGTAAGCACATAAGCACAAGCGGAAGTATGAGAGTGACTTGCGTCAAGTGAAACTGAATATTCGATAAGCATGTGATTGATTCTTCTGCTTATAGAGCGATTTTCAATTTAGTGATTGCTTTGGTTTTGCAATGCTACGCTTTGTAAAACCAAAACCAATCGTGACTTGCTCGCACGCGTTTTCCCGCGCTTGGCGCCGGCTACATGTATTTACTTCGAGTTCTGATTGGTTCATTGGATTGTCTGCCTGTGTTGTGATTGGTCAGGGTAATTACTTTGGTTTTGGTTTTACGACACTCAAATGAAAACTGCTGTATCTACGCTTATGCTTGTGCTTATACACTGTACATATGCGCCGTTGTGCTTCCGTTTATTATGCTAGCGAAAACCAGGCTAAGGGAGGTTTCGCAGTACGGTTGGCAATTAACTGTTAGAGCCAAGTCTTCACATAAATGCTGAATTGTTCCGAGGACACAATGCAAGCTGATTCTGATGGTCCCGTTACAAAAATGCTCAAAGAAATACGTGCGGGGCTGTGATTGGTCAAACCGACTTCATTTTAACTCGATAAAGCAGGAAAAACGCTGAGCTTTTTTAACACCGTCCTTCACAAAAAAATACTAAAATTAGTTTCATTTGTAATAGCAATATTTAGTGTATTCCTTCTTTGGATCTGAAATGTCATTCTATATTTAACGACAAAATTCTGCTCATTTGCTCAAACTCGTAGTCTGCTGCTTATGGTGTTTCTAAATAAGGCCGAAAATGGTATTGAAAATAAGGAACTTCACAAAATCAATCACTGCTTTCTCAAAACCTTTTTAATCATCAGTTTAGTTTACGAGCAAACATCCTTATGTCTATTTATTACATTAGCACCCATCTACAGTGTAATTCACACCAAGCTGAAAACAAACTTTTTGTTTTACGCATGATTATGACTAACAGCAAAGCCAATAAATCTTAGGACTAAGTGTCCTTCTGAGTGTGTTGTCTTGAGCTCTCACTGGGATGGGGGGACTTCCTCGATCATGATACGGGCCACGGAGTTCCATCCTGTATGAGCATCAGCATCACCATATCCTGCGCAGTTCCCCACGTTAAATCCCACTCGCACGGTTCCCTTGGCGATTCCCTCACAGTATCCTCCAATCTGGGTTGTCCTGTGAATGTTGGTGTCTGTATGACCGTGATTTGATTGGATGTGAGAAACACCATCAATCGGCAGAGGCTTTTGACATTCGACTCCATTGAAAGTGAAAAACCAGCGCTTACAGCAGCCTAGACAGAACGCAATTCTGTAATCCCCATTGTACTCCACTTTTAAAGCCGTGTTATCAGCAAGCTTGTTAAAGACACACTCCTGAAAGACAAGATAAATAACGTGGTCTGTCGATTGTGATCGTCCGGGTTTAATTGTATAGTTCTGAAAAGAACTGTTGTTGTTGACAATGACTGATGTGTTGACAGCCTAAGAGGACTGTCATCTTCAGAGTCTTGTGAATTGTAAACCGTCGGGTGATGTTTTAAAATGCATCAGTCGAATCCAGCAATGCCCACGTTCACCAGAACCACTCGGGCATTAGCATTTTGTGGAAAAAAAATGGCAAATACCCCATAGTGGGAACAGAAAAGCTGTGCAAATGCCTCGGGATATAGTAAAAAAGCACAAAAATTATTCGAATCTAGACTCATCAAAAAATTATTAGAAGGCAAACTATTATCGTAACTCCAATATTAAGGTGGCTCCATCTGGTTATTGACCAGGTCCCAGTTGTTCAAAAGGTGGATAGCACTATCCACCGGATAAATCGCTATCCAGTGGATAACACAAGGATTTTGTTAATACTTATCCACTAGATAGCGATTTATCCAGTCGATAGCGCTATCCATCTTTTGAACAATCGGGGCCAGTCTTCCAAATAAAATACACGTAGATCTTATTGCCGTCTTTCGAGACTTTTGTTTCGAGATACCAGGCATAATATACACACACACACATGTAGCTTAGGCTTTCTCGTTTACGGAGAAGTCTAATTTGGTAGTCTTGTCTCGTTACCATGGAAACCAATGATTTTGTTGGGCTTGTTGTTCAAGGCTAGCAAACCTCTCAATTTCGGTTTTTACACAGAAATATTCACGATTTTTGGTGAACCAGAAGAAACATTCAGTAAGTCTATTCTAACAAATCCATAAACAAATCGGTACATCATTTTCGGCAATTTACTCACTTTTTGTTTTGTTACGTTTATTGGGTTTGTGTATGTACAAAAATCGTTGTCTTTTTTTTTGTGACCACGAACCAAGAAAACCCTACCAATTTTTCAATTCTCATAAAAATTGACCGTGTGGAATGCATGCAATAAACGTTTTAGCTACTGTTAAAAACCTCCTTATTTTCGTGACGTCAACAAAATAAACAAGCGTGCGTTCGCGCCATCTTCGTCCCCATGCCTCACGCGCCGAAAAATTATATGGAGCCACCTTAAGGTTACAGTGTACCTTCGGGGGTGTCTCCAGCATAACAGCCCTAGCGTCTTAAGATTACACTTAATATACCTAAACCCAGATATCAAATTAAAGCTTATAGAGCTGGCTATGTAAATATGGAAACCATTTGCTAATAAAACAAATTGTCGAATTTTTTACGACGTCTAAATTCGAACGTCCGAGTCAGCTTTAAAACGCTATAACTCAAAGCGATTATTATATTTTGCTAATTTGATTTGTTCTCGGATTTCCGGACACGAAACGCTAAAAAAACGTGTCGGCGATTTCCCATATTCAATTGCAGTGAAAAGTTACAGAATATTTTCGAAAAGGGGAGAAAAAAAATTGGAATGATCGCACGGAAATGGCTCTTGACAAAAAAGTTTTCGGAATTAAGAAATTCGCCGACACTTTTTTGTTGATTATATGTTAGCCTAGCTTCTGTTCAAATTTAAGGAAAATCGAACAAATTCCCTTTGAGTTGTAGCTCTTTAAAGTGTCCCCAACAGGCGAAAAATTAGGGACCTTAAGCATCGACGACGAAGACGACGACGCCGACCGGAAGTGAAATTTTCCCGCGTGAACCTTCTGGGCATGCGTTAGATAGTCAAAACGTTGTCCAGCCTTCGTCGACGACGAAATTCAGGGAGGTTTGCCGTCGTCGCTATAACGTAAGTATAAAACTATAATTTTTGCGTGTAAATCACTCTTTTTCCTACTTGTCATTCAGTACAAGTAGAAATATATTCTTTGTGGATTAGCGGAATCCAAATGTTAAGCACTTTGTCGATTTCTTCGCCTGCTAACTTGAATTTACTTTTCAGGTTCGGTTTGTCTGAAAACCTGAGTGATAGATGGCGGAACAACCAGTCGGAAAGACAAGTAAGCTTTCCTCTGCTATCTTCCGAACCTGTTAGATTAGATGCTGTTCGTTCCCTGACGGGTTATGTTACTCGTTCACTCTAGGTTGTACTATAGGATAAATGTTCATTTTTTCGTGCTAAAATTTAATAATTTCCCCTGTTGTTTTAAGCCGCTAGTAAAGACAACTTTCCAGTGGACTCAGCTGGAACATGATGTGGCTATGAGGAGCCCTGAGAAAGGACAAATATGGGAGAACATTGCAGCAGCCGAAATTTAGCGTAACTGCAAGTCAAAAGCTGCTCGAGATCGTTGTTCACTTAACTGCGCGACGAACTAGAGAACTGCCTCCAACATCGAATAATACTGGTCGTAAAGAACAATAAATTCGCCATCGTCGATTAAACCATCGTCATAGCTTATAAGATGCAAGTACGAAGGTCTTTGAATGCCATAACAAGACTGTAACAAGACAAAGTTCTTCGCAAAGGAAAAGTCGTCGTCTATCTGGGAAGCTGCACTGCTTAAACTTCGTTTTCCCCGCCGAAAACGAAACCCTTGGCCCAGTCTGCCTCGGTTGCGAAACGTCGTCGTCGTCCATTTCGTTGTCGATGCTTAAGGTCCCTATTAACTTTGAGAAAACGGCGCTTAAAAAAACACATCGCTTAATAAACAAACTCCGCTCACAAAAGTTATACCGTCATTTCTCCGTCAATTTTCACTATTTTTCGATAATTTTTTTTTGGATGAAAGTTCATTCTGTAAACTTTATTTTAACGCCAAAAAAAAAAAATTCAATAAATTTTCGATCTGAAGGTACACTGTAACCTTAAGCCCTCCGGGCGCTTATTTATTTTTAAGCCCGTTTGGGGGAGGGGGAGGGGGGGAGGGATGACGGGTGAGGGGGGAGCGGGGTAATAGAGAGGGGCTTAATAGAGAGGAGGGCTTATGATAAATTTTATCGTTTTGTTCCATATAATACGAATAGTTGTAGTCAAAGCATAACTATGGAGGGTTAATAGTTAATAATAATGGAAACTTGAGACGTAATAGGCGCGTTTACGAGGTCAACCCTCTTCGCTCTGATTCAAATCGCTTCCAAAACGACTGAAAGAGACACAGGAAAACAGGTAAATAACAATACTTTCTTAAATGATTATGTTATAGATAATAAAGCGTTTGGGTTCCCTGTGCTATGATGTCTAAAACTGTACTCCAGTCAAGTTATCTAAGTACCGATAAAATTAACCGAGAGATTACATCACAGAAAAGTGCCTTGCACGAGTTAAAGAGAGGATTACGGGTGCCCATGACCGATTTTCATTCACTCATTGAATTGAACAGAAAACAAGCTCGTCCACGGTGTTCACTCGTTCGTTTTGTCATACTATTTCCTATTCTCTCCATGAAGTAATCTTTATCAATTTGATAAGATTTAGCGACTACCATCAGGAGTTTGATACTTGACATCTCGCCTGGTTTCTATGTTTTTCTTTTAGTACCCTCGTTCCCATCACTTTTCCTTTCCTTTTAGGAAGGGAAAAGCGCTGGGAACGAGGTTGTAAGTATCCATGTTCGTACCTTTATCAATCCGTTGTCCCTTGAATCATGGAGATTCTTCCACGCACATTGTTTCCAGTTTTTCTGTATATTCTCGATGGCCGCCTGGACTGCCAGTTCATCTATACCTCCTCGGGGACCCTGCTCTCCCTTGGGCCCCTCAGGCCCCTCAGGCCCCTGAGGTCCTGCTGGGCCTTGGTCACCCTTGGCCCCTGGTGGTCCAGGTAGCCCTGGTGGACCCTGCGAAAAATAAAAGTAGGCACTCGTTCTATTTAAGTAGCGGAGCCTGGCCACCGGTGTTTGAAACAATTCTATAGAACACGTTAAAGTCAGTAGTAAACCTTCGGGGCGGGGGGGGGGGGGGGATGTTTCCAGTATAACAAGATAGAGCAGTTTTCAATTGAGTGTCGTAAAACCAAAACCAAAGTAATTACTCTGACCAATCACAGCAGTCGTAAACAATGCAATGAACCAATCAGAGCTCGAAGCAATTACATGTTGGCGGCGGCAAGCGCGGGAAAACGCGTGCGAGCAAGTCACGATTGGTTTTGGTTTTACTTCTGATTGGTCGAGAAAGTGGCGCGAGATATTTTAGCCAATCACAAAGCGTAGCAATGCAAAACCAAAGCAATTGTATAATTACTTTCGATACTCAATGGAAAACTGCTCTATAGATACCTTAACCCCTATATCAAATTAAAGCTTATATAGCTGGCTATCTTAAGATACCTTTCATCCTAAATGCGAGCGCCTGAATCAGCTTCTCAAAGCTACAACCCAAAGCGATTATTATGTATTGCTAATTTGATTTGTTCTCGGGTTCGCTAAAAAATGTGTCTGCGTTTTTCCATATTCAATTTCCGAGTGAAAAAAAACTGGAGGAATCGCGCGGTCTAAACGAAAACGTTTTTTTTTTTTTTCAGAAATTAAAAATTCCCGGCACGCTATTTTAAGTAGTAGCTCTTTAAAGTGTCCCCTACAAACCAAAATTAACTATAATGTTCGCAATGAGAAAATTAAACAGCGCTAAAAAAAATATCGCGCGTCATAAACAAACTTCCGGTGAAAACATCATAGCGTCATTTCTCCGTTAATTTTCACTCTTTTTTGATAATTCTGATTTGGATGAAAGACAATTCTGAAACCTTTATATATTTTGACCTCAGAAAACACATTTCGAGAAAATTGTCGATCTGAAGTTACTCTGTAACTTTAAATGTCATGAATGTTTGATCCAACAGAAAACAAAGTTTAATACAGGACAAAATAGTAAAGGGGGATAGACAACCAAAATTGGATAAGATAAACAGTAGGACTTGACCCAAAACGAGCAAGAGTTAAAACCGATTGGCTCTCCGCTGGCCTACTATTTTCTCGTAAGATCGTAATTAGACTAAAATCAGTAGCTCTTTTTTTCACTTAGGGATACAGTAAAAACCCGCCTGCAAGAACCTAATTTTTAAAAACCTGTTAGGCTAAGATTTCCATTTAGACCTCCTTTACATAAGAACCTGTTTTAGCCTAAAGTTTGAAACAGGTTCTTATTTTATTTATATAATTAATTTAAAACTTAGAATTCATAAATCAAATAAAAAAAGTAGGGTTTGTATTTGTTTAGATTGCAGTCATTTCGACATGATTATGTGCATATTTTATATAAACAATAGACAGTGAATATTCTTCCAGCAACAAAAACATTTTTTCTTAAGAAAATAAGAACCTTTTTAAGAACCTAAATAGCTAATTTCCCAGTAAACACCGGTTATATTAGAACCTTTTGAGGCTAACTTGGAAAAATACAGGTTCTTATATGCGGGTTTTTACTGTAGTCGAAAAAGTATTCTTTCTTTTTTGCTTCCCATCCCAAAAAACACTTACAAAGTTGTATTTATGACTCATCAATAAAAAAGCATACATTCACGTTTTGTTAACTTCGCGGTCAATTGGTAGCTCTCACAGAGGTAAAAATCAATTTGCGTCACGCCCATCAAACGAGATTCTAAAACCTTTCAGCCAGGGTATTTTTAGAAAATTTTCGCCGTAAAACGCTGAATAATTTTTGAAGCTAAAAACTTACCTGTTGGCAGTTGGCGGGGAACAGAAGCTGCGGAATTGTGCACGCAAATAGTAAGATCAAGAAACTCATCCTCCACTGTCCACTTAATTAAACTCCTCTTGTGCCTGAAAAATAACAACAAATCATAACAATGTTCTCAAAAAGGGAAGGAAAATAGAAGTCAAGAGAAAAATATTTCTCATTTTGTAAACTTGAATTGTTCATAAAACACAACTGACCGGTTGCCCTATTGTCTCAGTGTTTCTGTCCAAGATCTGATCTCTTGGAATTGCGGCTAAAAGCTCACTCGAACCGTCTTATTCGAAAGAACGCAAAATGCTCTTTGACGCTTCGACGCTTTCACGCTGGGATAAATTCACGGAACTCTGCTTTCAACTACTTAAGTTCTGTAGACACAACTGTGTAGAGTTTGAAACGCAAACACTGTCACATTGGCCAATTTCTTTAAATATTGGCTAATGTTCAACTAACAAGGCAAAATATATCTGCTGTGCCACTGAACGTTACGAGAAATTTGCTTTCAGAAACGTTTTTCAATCAACACAATTCTTTAGTTGAAGAAACTGACCCTTCGTTCGCCCCTATAATGGCCGGTAACGAGGAGAGGTAGCTCTATAAGAGGTCCTATAACCAATGTTTTTCTTATTCAACGACTTCAACATGTTTTGTTTCCTGTAATTACAACTCAAACGGTCCAATCAGACAGTGTTGTGTGCCAAACTCTACAGCTGACCCTACACAGTTCTGTCTTAAGAACATAATTGTAAGCAGTCCTTGAATTAATTAATATCCCAGCGTTAAAGCGTCAAAGAGTATTTTGATAGAGTATTTTGTACTGATTTTCGATAGTGTTGATTGCCAATTACATCTTTGAAGATAAACATTGAAAGATTCTAGTGACTTATTGGTGATTTCTCTGCATGTAAGTTATGAAGTTCATTCTCTGTAATAGTGAAAAATAATAGGAAAACGATCGGATAGGTTATTGAATAAAGTGCCATTTAAATGCCCTGTTGTACTTAAATTACCAAATTTAAAAAACGTTCTCTGTATAAAAAGTTTAAACTTATGAGCTTTCGATTGCCAGTCTGCAATTAATCTTTGACAAATAATGAATAAAATGCGCAAACGTGGAAACGATATATGGCAAAAAGTGTGAAGTATAAAAATACAATAAAAACAATAAAAATACTTTTGGCGGAATAAAATGCTAATACGAATTCATAAAAAATATGTATATTGCGTAGGTAATTGTTTCGAATTATTGTTTGCTTCGCTTGTAATTGCGGCATGCCAAGACTTACGGTTGTGCTATGGGTAGGCTCAGCCCCATCCTTGTAAACCTCTCGAAGAATCAGCCATTACTACTTTCACAACTGCACCAAAAACGTGGAAACCTGTCATTATTAAGAAACACTCCGTCAAAACCTTTCATGACACCCTCAACTCGATCGACCCGAAAATCTCTTTCACCATTGAAACTGAGAACAATGTACAAATAACTTGCTTACACACCCTGGTCACTGTTGATGTTTTCCGAAACTCTACCTACACTGATAGATACTTGGACTTTAATTCAAACCACGAGAAGAAACATAAAATTAGTACTGCCTCCACCCTTCTGAACCGCGCTTCAAACCTACCGAGCACCTCTGAAGAAAAATTGAAAGAATTGTTTTACGTCACAAATGCTTTGAAATCGAATGGCTACGGTCCCAGTCGATTGTATCGAACATCTTGAAGAAGAAACCTCCTCCTGAAATTATACCATCCCCAGAAGAGTTAGTCGGGATGATTCTTAAATGGGCTGATCCATCAGACTTATACCATGATTACGCAGTCCTGCTATATATCAATGGCTTAACTGAGCCACTTACAAGACCACTCAGAAATAATGGAATTGGAGCCACAAGTAGACCCCTCGACACCTTACAACAGGAACTTGTTTCTCCGAAGTCAAGACCACCAATTGATCTACAAACAAATGTTGTTTATAAGATTCTTTGTGCCGATTGTCCGTGGAGCTATGTAGGAGAAACTGGAAGGTGTTTACAAATCAGGAATAAGAACATATTAGAAACACAAAAACCAATAAAAAAGGCTCAAACATTGCCACTCATGCATGGTTGAACGGCCACTCTATTGACGTTATTAACAACGCCCATCATCGACAAGGGAACTTTTCATGTAAGGAAAACACTGAAATCTTGGCATACTGCAATTAGAAGCGAAGCAGACAATAACTCGAAACATCAATAACCTAGGCAATAATAAATTCTTTAATGAACCTCGTATTTGCATTTTACTCTCCAAAAGTAGTTTTATTGATTTTTTTGTTGTATTTTTCTAATTCACACTTTTTACTGTATATATTTCCACGTTCGCACTTTTTATTCAGACTGGCAATCGAACGCTCATAAGTTTAAACCTTTTAACCAAAGAACGTTTTTTAAATTTGTTATGCCTTATCCTGGTTACTCGTCCATTTTTTGAATGTACGTAAATTGTTTGTGAAAATGTCATCAATTAATATAGCCGTAGATTTTGTTATGCGAGTAGGTTTAGTAATAAGTGTAGTGTAGCCCGAGGATGATTATTGGATAAAAAATTGATTTAATTTGAGAAATTATATTTTAGTAGATCAATATTAAAGTCACACTTAATAAAGCATGGCTTATGATATATTTATCTAATTTCTTCATGTTTCGTTGTCATCATGCAATGTTGTTTTCAGCGACTAAGTCATTCCTTAATTTTACTGCAAACGAATTATCCTTAGTAGAAATACAGATTTCTACTCCTATTTTATTTTTAAAAGCGTAAAAGAGCAAGTATTTTGCGTTCTTTCAAATAAGAAAATAAGACCGTTCAAGTGAGCTTCTAGCTGCAATTCAACAACAACACTTGACTTGACCTTTTTACCGTTCCCGTTTCGAGAACATTGTTCATTTTTTTCAGACACAAGAGGAGTGAAATTAGACTTCTGTGGACCAGTGGGGAAGCACTTGAAGGGATAGATGAGAGGGCCCAAGACTCCTTATTGAGACTTATATAACGTAATGTCGACACTTAGAATTTTATTTTTTTCAATAAATTTTTAAGTGTAAAAAAGAAAATCTAAATTCCCTACTCAGGATTGAACCTGTGACTACAGCTAGACTTAAGCTTACATAGCCTACCGCACCACTGTACCACCCAGCTTCTAATTCTCAGGGTGCTTAGTCCTAAATTTAACTATATAAACTGCTACCCCCAACTGTAACTGAAAGCTAACCAGTTACTCCGTTATATAAGTCTCAATAAGGTGTCCCATTTTCCTGTTGGGCCCTCTCATCTATCCCTTCAAGTGTCCTTCAGACCAGTGAACCACTTTGACGCTTTTAGGCTTTTACGCTGCCTGAGATTGTTTCACGGGCAGCTTACAATTACTTATGTTCTGTTGACACTACTGTGTAGAATTTGACACGCAAACACTATCTGATTGGCCTTTATTTTTTTTAAATATTGGCTGATGTTCAACTGATCGACAAAGAAATAGATTAATTAGACAAAATGAAATGGGAGGGGAAATTTGTATTTTTACTAAGGATGATTCGTTGGGAGTAAAATTAAGGAATGACTTAGTCCCTGAAAACAACACTACATGGTGACAACGAAACATGACGAAATTAGATAAATATCATAAGCCATGCTTTATTATGTGCGACTTTAATATTGATCTACTAAAATATGATTGCTGAATTTCTCAAATCAATCTTTTATTAAATAATCATCCTCAGGCTACATGACACTTATGCTAAATCTACTTATGGATCTTATTTTCACTATCAACCATCATCGGTGTTTTATTTAATGATCTGTCCGATCATCTTCCTATTATTTTTCACTATTACAGAGCATGAACTACATAAGTTACAGAGAAATCACCAATATAATAAGTCACTAGAATCTTTCTTTTGTTACCTTCAAATTTGTAATTGGCAATCAACAATATCGATCAGCACAAAATACTCTATCAAAATACTCTTTGACGCTTTAACGCTAGGATTAATTCAAGGTACAATTATGTTCTTAAGACACAACTGTGTAGGGTCAGCTGTAGAGTTTGGCACGCAAACACTGTCTGATTGGACCGTTTGAGTTGTAATTACAGGAAACAAAACATGTTGAAGTCGATGAATGAGAAAAACATTGGTAATAGTACCTCTAATAAAGCTACCTCTCCTGGTTACCGGCCATTTATAGGGGCGAACGAAGGGTCAGTTTCTTCAAGTAAAGAATTGTTCAGTGGCACAGCAGATATCGTTTGCTTTGTTAGTTGAACATCAGTCAATATTTAAAGAAATTGACCAATGTGACAGTGTTTGCGTTTCAAACTCTACACAGTTGTGTCTACAGAACTTACGTAGTTGAAAGCAGAGTTCCGTGAATTTATCCCAGCGTGAAAGCGTCAAATGTCAAAGAGTATTTTGCGTTCTTTCGAATAAGACCGTTCGAGTGAGCTTTCAGCCGCAATTCCAAGAGATCAGATCTTGGACAGAAACACTGAGACAATAGCACAACAAGTTAGTTTTTTTTATGAACAATTTCAGGTTTACAAAATAAGAAATCTTATTTTTTGTCACTTGACTTCTATTTTCCTTCCCATTTTGAGAACATTGTTATTTTTCAGGCACAACAGGAGTTTAATTAGCCTTGTGTGGACAGAGGACAATGGGTTTCTTGTTCTTACTATTTGCGTTCACAATTCCGCAGCTTATGTTCGCTTCCGAGTGCGAAGAGGTATGTTTTTAGCTTCAAAATAATTCAACCTTTTATCGTCGGAAACTTTCTAAAAACACCCCGGCTGAAAGGTGGTAGAATCTCGTTTGATGAGTGTGGCGCAAATTGATTTTTATCTCTAAGAGTTACCAATTGACCATGAAGATAACAAAACGTGAATGTATGCTCTAGCTCTTTTTATTGATGAGTCATGAATGAGACAACAATAATCAAAGGGCTCTGAGAGCCATCTCGTTAATACGAAACAAGGTACAGTATGTTGCCCAGTTTCCGGCCACTTTAGTTTGTAATCGCTATAACTTCTTGTTTTTGTACGGAAAATGTCTCAATTTCCTTTCAAGGACAGTTCATTTACTTACCTTTAAAATGTTCAATGGTTGGCGGCTTTCCTCAAGTATTAAAGAAATTATACCATTTTTCGCAAAACTAGTAAGTTGCCCAGTTTCCGGCCAGCTGGCCCAGTTTCCGGCCACCGACGTAAAGTAAATTTTCCTTGAATCCTCTCGACTTAAACCGACTTGTAAGTCCCTTAATAATAGTGGTCGCCTAGTTATAAATATCAGGCAAGTTTCAATATTAAGCTTTGTCATCTACCGTTTACTCAATATTCAAAATATGTATGACCTCGGTGACCCGGAAGCGTGTCTTCCACGGTATGTTGACAGATTACTAAAACAAATACATATGACTTACGCACTTTTAGTCACGCTATACATGCATTAGCTGTTGTTAATTCGTAATCTTTGTTACATTTAAACATGTATCTTTAATTTCTCGACCAGGAAATTTTAAAATTCGGTTCTTTCACTCAATAAGAAATAGGTTTTGAGCAATGTGTCATTTAGTGGCCGGAAACTGGCACACTAGGTCGAAATCTTCGCTGAAAGTTTGACTGCTAAAATTTCAGAAACAGCTGTATTTTAGCTGACAATGATAGATTCTCTTATTACTTTCATCTTTAATCTAACGTTTGTCTAAAAATTATGAAGCTCCTTGAAATATTTCCCGTGAAACGAACTATTTGTTTATCTACGGTAGTTTTGATGTGCAGTGAAACGAACCAAAATTAATCGATAAACGTTTAATCACCTAGACAAAACCTGTCTTTCCTCGGCCGTTCCTTGCTCAGAAAGAGCGCCAAAACCACCAATGTATAGCGAAAATGTTCGTCTTTCTTTCGGAACGCTTCGGTGGACGAAAATTTAAAACTCCGACGAACATAACCGACGTAAGTTTTTTTTGGCCGGAAACTGGTACTGGCCGGAAACTGGGCAACACACTGTAAGGTTAATTTTAGTGGCCGCAAGAAAGCAAACTTAAGCGGCTACTACTTATCATGCAACAAAGACAAAAAAACGCTCTAGCCCTATTATTTTTCGAGCTAGCAAACAAATGAGTGGCATAACTAAACATTCTAAAGATGTAAGAGTTAAACGCTGAAGGTCTAGTACACAACCACCACGAAACCCACAGGAGTCATGACAGGTTTGCAGTAAAAGTAGTAGTAAACTTTATTTAAGCGTCAATCGTTCTAGCGTTTCTCACACTAATTGGTGACACTAACTAAAAAACTAAGATAAACATTAAGGTTACAGTGTACCTTCAGATCGAAAATTTATTGAAAAATTTTTTTTGGCGTTAAAATAAAGTTTACAGAATGAACTTTCATCCAAAAAAAAATTATCCAAAAATAGTGAAAATTGACGGAGAAATGACGGTGTAACTTTTGTGGGCGGAGTTTGTTTATTAAGCGATATGTTTTTTTAAGCGCCGTTTTCTCAAAGTTAAGTTTTCGCTTGTTGGGGACACTTTAAAGAGCTACAAGTCAAAGGGAATTTGTTCGATTTTCCTTGAATTTGGACAGAAGCTAGGCTAACATATAATCAACAAAAATGTGTCGGCGAATTTCTTAATTCTGAAAACTTTTTCGTCAAGAGGCATTTCCGTGCGATCATTCCAATGTTTTTTCTCCCCTTTTTGAAAATATTCTGTAACTTTTCACTGCAATTGAATATGGAAAATCGCCGACACGTTTTTTTGGCGCTTCGTGTCCGGAAACCCGAGAACAAATCAAATTAGCAAAATATAATAATCGCTTTGAGTTATAACGTTTTAAAGTTGATTCGGACGTTCGAATTTAGACGTCGTAAAAAATTCGACAATTCATTTTATTACCAAATGGTTTCCATATTTAGATAGCCAGCTCTATAAGCTTTAATTTGATATCTGGGTTTAGGTATATTAAATGTAATCTTAAGACGCTAGAGCTGTTATACTGGAGACACCCCCGAAGATACACTGTAACCTTAAAATTTTATCAAAATTGAAGTCCTTACTCTAAATAAAACTATAGTTAAAAATTAATTCTAATAAAACCCTAGCTAAAAACGTATTCAAAAACATATCCCAATCATATAATTACGATCACTTATCTTCCTAAATTAACTATAACATAAATAGCAGATCTTGCAAGTCCCGTCTTCAATTAAGTGCGTTATGTCTCTTAGTCTTCTCTTTTCCTTATCTGACGTTTAAAAGTACTCACACTATCCAAACCACGTTCCTCCTTGGTCAACTTGGACCACAAAAAATGCCCAAAATTAATATTTCAAAGAATGTTTCCCGTATTTAAAAGTGTTAAAGCGTGGCAGAGTAAAATCGGAATTCCTTAAGTTAGGGGTGGCGAATGGTACCTTCAAAATCGTGGGTCTCGGAAAATTTTGGTCCGGTCTCGAAATCTCGGCAGTTTTTGTTTTGTCTCGTTTGGCTGGTGCTTTTTCTGTCTCGGAGTCTCGGATTTTTTTCCTCGAGGTCTCGGAGTCTCGGATACTTTTGTCAAGCATTCTCATTCTTCATCCTTGTTTGTTGTTTGATAGTTGAGTCGGATATTTTTGGCACTAAGTCTCGGGCTCGGTTTTTTCCCACATTGGGTCTCGGGCTCGGATTTTGTAACGTAGCTGCGGTCTCGGTCTCGGATTTTGAAACAAGGGTCTCGGCGTCTCGGCGAGTCTCGGATTTACCATTCGCCACCCCTTAAGTTGTATCGTTTTTCTCTTTCCCCGTGTGATGTTGAAGAGATCTTGTAAATACTTCGGTAGTAGGTTATTCTTAGCTTTATACATTAGAATTGCTATATCTTGTAACCTTCTGTTATAAAGAGTCGATAGGTTGGCCTGTACAAGCAGCTTCTCGTATCAGTCCGATCTACTGTTAAATACGTGGGGCCCTCTCCTGTAGCCTCTCTAATTTACGTCTATCCGAAGCTCTACAAAAATGCCAAACGGCACTACAATAAGTTAAATGGGGTAAAAAAGCGGCCTTGAATAGTTGCAATTTGGCAGGGTTCGGTATAAGGTTCCTTGGTCGCGTGAGTACTCCAATTTGCTGACTTGACTTTTTACACACTTTTCTTATGTGATTACTAAAATTCAGATCAGAATCAATATTCACACCTAACAATTTGATGGATTGGGATTGTTCTATTTTAACTCCACCTATTTGCAAGTTCATTTCCTCTGTGCCATTCCTTTTCACCAAGTACCATCGACTGATATTTCTTAATGTTCACTTGCAATAAGTCATTCTCTTCAAAGTCCCTAATGGTGCCAATTTCTTTTAATCGAGTCGTTGAAATGGCTTGTTGAAATGTTTGGTTTGTCATTCAATTCACGGCAAACATGATTTGACTTGCAAACGAGCGCAATTATCCTTCATTTAAAAAAGAATTATCGAAAAGTGTGAAAATTAAAGGAGAAATGACGCTATGATGTCTTGACCGAAAGTTTGTTCTTGATATTTTTCAAGTGCTGTTTTCTCATAGCGAAGTTTTAGTTTGTACGGGATACTTTAAAAAGCTACTACTCTAAACAGGTTTGTTCGATGTTCCTCAAATTTGGACAGTAGCTGGGCAATAAAAAGAAAGCGCGCCGGAAATTTTTAATTTCTGAAAACATTTTCGTTTAGACTGCGCGATTCCTCCAGTTTTTTTTTCGCCGTATTTCGAAAACGTTCTGTAACCTTTCACTGAAATTGAATATCGTTTATTAGCGAACCCGAGAACAAATCAAATTAGCAAAATATAATAATCGCTTTGAGTTGTAGCTTCAAAAAACAAAAAAATGTAATAAATCATTAAAAAGGTTTCAAGAAAGTAGTGATTGATTTTGTGAAGTTCCTTATTTTCAATACTATTTGCGGCCTTATTTAGGAACACCATGAGCAGCAGATTACAAATTTGAACACATGAGCAGAATTTTGTAGAATCGATAATGACATATCATATAAGGCACTCATGACCAGCGAGTTCGCAAGTCACTTTACACAACACTAGTTCGTAGCAACCTCGCGTACTGCTCGCAACGTGGGACATTTGACATTTGACATTTGACATTTGTTTATTGGATTTCAACACAGTTACATAATTAATTGATCTAAATTTAAAGAAATAAAATTTAAATATCTACAAACCCGCTTATAGCATAGCTAATCTAGGCGGGTTGTACTAATTACAGTCATATTTACCAAAGATAAAGTGATTTAAGAAACTGCTACTAAATAAATAAACATACACATTAATAATTAATTAAGCACAAAGGTAAAAAAGTAAAGCAAATTAAGAGGTGTAAAGTAGATAAACGGCTAAATGTAGGTTTGAAAGCTATAGTGTATAATAATTACTTGTGTTTAAAATCAGTATTAGGGAATGGGCATCAACATAATAGTCCTCAATTTCAAGTACAGTTAGAAGCAACTTATGAATTTTTCTTTTAAATGCTCTTTTCGTGAGCTTACGCCAATCGGGGTGTAGACAATTCCATAATCTCGTACCAAAAGCAGGAAAAGACTTAAGTTTTATATGCAATCTGGATTTCTGTACAAAAAGATTATCCGCACACGAGAAACGCGTGTTGTAAGCATGAATGTCAGATGAATGTATGAAGAGTTCACGAATATTTTAGGTGTAGAATGAGTAGAAACATCATGCATTGTGGGCTCCTCAAGCTGTCGATCTTATTCTTGACATCGAAAGGATTCAACGGCGCGCAACTAAATTTATTCTGTCTTTGCCGTTTCGGTCTTTTTTTTTTTTTCAATCTTTATTTATACACGAAATCGTATCATATTAACATGGTCTTCCTAGGAGTCGTGTGAATTTACACTAGAGTACATTACCTGTAGAACTACTTAACTAAGAAAAATAAAGTACAGTGAAAACTACGATCAAGGTTTCTTCAATTAATCAAACTACATTAAACTAAAAATTGAACTATAAAACTAAACTAAATTACACGTAATAATAGAATGCTATAAAAACTTAAATGATCATTGTTTCATTGTAATCTTTCACACATAAAAAAGTTTTAAAATCGTTCAAGTTGGGCCGCTGTCTGATCTCTAAGGGGATCTTGTTCCACAGAACAGATCCCCTGTAGTGTATGCTACCTTTGGCGTATTCAGTTCTCGGTCTGGGAATGTAACAATTAGACTCAGAATTTCTAAGATTATGTGTGTGTATATTTGAAATATTGGACGTAAAAATCCGCCTTAAATACAATGGGGAAAGATAATTATGAATTTTATACACAATTACAGCCAACTGTTTTAGTCTTTGGTTTTCTAACCGTTCCCAGCCAAGCTCATCCAACAAATCACTCGAGCGAACCTCATAATTAGAAAGGGTGACAATTCTGGCAGCCCTATTTTGCAACTTTTGGAGTTTGTCTGATAGACCCTTACCAATATTGTCCCACACAGGACTACAATAATTGAACTAGGGCATTACAAGTGCATTGTATATATTTATTCTAGTTTCAAATGGTATGATAGTACGCTTTAGGACTGCAAGACCAGCAGTTATTTTCTTTGAAACATCATTAATATGTGGGCGCCAGGTAAGAGATTCGTCAATGTGAACTCCAAGGGTTTTATGTTTAAATACCCTTTCCAGCGGTTTATTGTTTACTTGTACAGTAAAGTCACTATTACTGTGATAATTTACATTATTGACTCCCGATAAACATGTATTTTGTTTTCTTGACATTCAGAGTCAATTTGTTAGCCGTCAGCCATGATTGAATTCACTTCATATCATGATTCATTTTATATTCAAGGTCATATGGGTCCTCTGCGGATGAGGTAAGGGTAGTACCATTTGCATACATCCTAGGTTTTGAAAACAAATTGCATGAAGGGAGATCATTAATATAAATAGTAAACAAAAGAGGCCCTAAGATAGAGCCCTGTGGGATGCCATATGTGACATTACAAAAATCAGATTGTACCCCATTAATACAAGTTTGCTGCCTTCGGTCAAATAAGTAGGACCGAAACCAGTTTAAAGATTGAGAGTTGACTCCATAGAGTGCAAGCTTTCCTAAAAGGATTGCATGGTGCATGGTGTCAAAGGCTTTTTTCAAATCTAGAAATATCACACCATTCACGAGCTTGCTATCAGTGTTCCAATACCATTCGTTTGTTGCCTCTAATAAAGCTGTTTCAGTGGAAAACATGGGTCTAAAGCCAGATTGAGATTCGGTTAACAAATAATTATTATTTAAATATTTATAAAGCTGGTTAAAAACAGCTCTTTCAATTATTTTACTTACTAAAGGTAGAACTGAAATAGGTCTATAATTTTTGGGATCAGTCTTCAGATCCTCTTTGAATATGGGGGTAACTCTTGCTAATTTCCAAGCATCTGGAAATATTCCATTGGTAATAGAGAGGTTTATTATGAAAGCTAAACTGTGAGTAACAATAGGTGCTGCTACTTTCAATAGGCATGCAGAAATGTTGTCAAGGCCACTGGCTTTGTTACTCGGAATTTTCTGGATTAAATTTAAGATCTTCTGGTATGACACTTCAGCCAAGTTAAAAATTTGATCTGTTGGGTGATGTAATCTTTAAATTTACTCAACGTATCTTGAAATTCAGAGGCTAAGGAAGGTCCTATTTTAGAAAAGTTTAGATCCTTTGCCAATTAAAGTATTTATTCCTCTCCAGGTAGTCTTAACATGCCTGGAGTTTTCTTTAAAGAAGGTATTGTAATAATTCGTTTTGGCATTCTTAATTTCATAACTAACCTTATTTCTTATATGCTTATAAGAAGTCCAGTTGAGATCTGTTGGGAGCTTAGAGGCTATTTTTTGGAGTTTGTCTCTTTGAAACATTAGCTTCTTTAGCTCTGGAGTAATCCATGGGGAAGAGGTACCTCTCACTCGCCTCTTCTTTAGTGGTGCATGATAATCAGCAACACCTGAGAACATATGTTGCCATATTTCCCAAGCAGTGTTAGGATTGTCCTCTAACTCAACCAGGTGCCAAGGGACCACTGATAAATCAGTTCGAAAATTCTCAGGAATAAAGTTTTTGAAGCATCTGCTCGTTACAGTATTTGGATTAGATTTAGGGATACAAATTTTCCTTATTGCATACACAAGACAGTGATCACTCATTCCAATATCAGAGACTCCGTAGTTCGAAAAGTTCTGTGGGTTAATAGTGAAGAACAGATCAATGATAGAAGATGTATGTTGAGTAATGCGCGTTGGTTGGTCAATTAATTGGTTATATTGGTAGGTATCACAGATATCTAGTAATTTTTGAGTGCTGCAGTCTGGTGATGTTGCACCTATGTTGCAATTTATATCGCCAATAATATCAACCTCCATATGGTACGAGTCCAATTTTTGCAACATAACTTCAAATTTATTCATCAGTTCCACGGTGGACCACGGTGGCCTGTACCAAGTGCACACAATAAAAGGTTTGATTTTTGGTTTTGATACCTGGATACATATCAATTCCATGTTATCCTCCGGGAGGCCAGTGAGACGCTTATAATTCATGGAGTCCCTAATATAAAGTGCCACATCCCCGCCAGATCTATTTCTATCTTTTCTTTCGAGAGAATATCCAGGAATACTAATTTCACCGTCATGGACAGTGCTGTCCAGACGCGTCTCTTGAATAGCCAGTATATCAACTGTCTTGGGTAACATATATATCCTAAGCTGGTCAATATGTCTGAAGTTAGTTATGAACAGAGGCTTTTGAAAACTGGGCTACTACCATTATGTTATTGGCATGAACTTTTAGATCCGGTGTATGTATTCAAATGTTTAGCTAGTCTATTGGATCCTTTCATCTCAATCTTGAATTCCACTAGACCCAGGCGCACTGTCTCCTCCCAGGGTACACTGCTGAATACGGTTAGAGCCAACACCGTCACCTTTGGACAGAAGCTAGGCAATAAAAAGAAAGCGCGCCGGAAATTTTTACTTTCTGAAAACATTTTCGTTTAGACTGCGCGATTCCTCCAGTTTTTTTCGCCGTATTTCGAAAACGTTCTGTAACCTTTCACTGAAATTGAATATCGTTTATTAGCGAACCCGAGAACAAATCAAATTAGCAAAATATAATAATCGCTTTCATATCGAAGTCTTTCCCCTTTGCGATGAACATCAGCTCAAACTGGATACCAGTGTCTCTCTTCCAATTTTAATTGTTCTACGCATACGTAGTTTCAGTGATTCAGCAAATTTGATAACAACATCACGCAACATGGCGGACTCGCGGGTGAAGAGAGAAGTGAAGCCTTCGAAGAGATTCGTGGAGGAATTTAACTTTCAGTGATCTCAAGTTCGAGCCAAAAGAAAGATGACTAAACAAGACATAACTCTGTACGAAATTGAAATAACTGATATCGACAAAGCCCAATATAAAGTCAAGATTCACTACAAAGGATATGCTTTTTGAATTCAACGAGTGGAGGTCGTGTGTTGAACTTTTATAATACTGAAACAATTTCTGAATTTGCTTGTTGAAGCGGTGTAGTATCCGGTTATTCAAAAGTACTCCTGTGATGTTGGACCTTTCCAAAATATCCTCTACTATTCTCATAAAGGCAGGTCTGTCTTCGACCTCTGAAAATCTCGTCTTCGTCTTTAACTCTTTCTTAATTGATATAGTGTAGGTCAGATAGCTAAGAAGAAAAGAAAAAAATCAATATAGAGACCTTGCAGTAATATCCCAAAATTAGGCAAAAATACTCAGATATTAACTCTTTGTGGCTTACTTGTTAATTTCCTTTATGAACATTGGTGTATCGCCACGAGGACCTCCATGAAAGCCTTCATTATTCGTGTTCTCATCGCGAGGAGTAGCTTCAGCGACGAGGATGATAAAAGCGCAGGATAAACAAACTTCATAATCTTCCCTGCCATAAGGCCGACAGTAAATTTTTGCGAACCCCAACGAATTTGGTATCAAAACGCGCCAAATTTAACGAACATTTCGAAAACGGTGGGGACTTTTGCGTTACATCCTGATGTTACGTGATATCCGGCTTAGTCTTCCACGTAGTCAGAAAATCACTCGGATTTTACTTGTAAACAAACTCGAATGCGTAATGTTCGAACTCGAAAAGCCGACCCTAATTTTTTCCCGATTGACCCGAAACATGATTTTAATGGTGCTCTATATGTTAAATTTACCTTTTCCGTTGTGGATTTTTCGACATTTTGCGTTGTTTCTACGAACGAAGCCAAAATGTTCGAAATTGAATGATTTTAAAAGGGGTCTAAATTGCGCAACGTGACGCGGATCAAATTTAGTGACCTGATGTTAAACGTGACTTTCATATGGTTGTGGCTTCGAAAAACTGATTCAGAAGCTCGCATTTGAAATTCGTAAGTAAATTCTACAATTCATTATATTAGAAAATGAAAGGTATATATCAAGATAGCCAGCTATATAAGCTTTATTTTGATATAGGGGTTGAGGTCAATATCTATATCTTAAGTCAGAGTAATCTCGAGACGTTAGAGCTATTACACTGGAGACAACTCCTCCCCCCCCCCCCCCACCCCCTTGCAGGTATACTGTAATCTTAAAATGTTCTATAGAAGCGTTTCAAACACCGGTGGCCAGGCTCCGCTAATTAAATAGAACTACTTTTATTTTTCCCAGGGCCCGGCTGGTCCCCCTGGTCTACCAGGGCCACAAGGAGTACAAGGAGTGGCCGGTCCTTCTGGGTCCAATGGACAAGATGGGGCCAAGGGTGACCAAGGCTCAACAGGACCTCAGGGACCTCAGGGACCTCAGGGGCCTCAGGGACCCAAGGGAGAACAGGGTCCCCAAGGAGCCAAGGGTGAACTGGGCGACCAGAAAAACTGGAAACAATGTACGTGGAAGAACCTCAATAATGGATTGGATAATGGATTGATAATGGTACGAAAATGGATATTTAAAGAAAAAATGCCTGATGGTAGTTGCTAAATCTTATCAAATTCAAAGAGGTTACCTTATGGAGAGAATAGGAAGTAGTATGACAAAACGAACGAGTGAGCGCAGTCAACGAGTATGTTTTCTGTTCAATTCAATAAGTGAATGAAAATCGGTCATGGGCACCCGTAATCCTCTCCTTAACTCATACAAAGCACTTTCCCTCGATGTAATCTGTTAATTTCATCGGTACTTAGATAAACTGGCGTACAGTTTTTTACATAAAAGTTGTGCTTTGACTAAAACTATGCAGATAATATCGAATGCGAACGATAAAATTTTAGTGGTGAAAAAATAAACCATCGTTCGTCGTTAATCAATAAACATAGCCATCGACCAAAACTCATACAGAAATGGACCATTAACAAGTTCAACCTCATAACTATAAGATAGGTGATAAGAGGGCAGGAAAGAAGCATGGAGCGCCTTAACTGAGTACAAGAACGTTACAGTCGAACCTCCGGTTGCGACCACCGCTCGTAAGCGACCACCTCTCCTCAGCGACCAGTTTTTCAAAATACCAAAAGTTTCTAAGTCAAATCACTATGTTTGAAACCTCTTGTAAGCGACCACCTCTCCTCAGCGACCAGTTTTTCAAAATACCAAAAGTTTCCAAGTCAAATCACTATATTTGGAACCTCTTGTAAGCGACCACCTCTCCTCAGCGACCAGTTTTTCAAAATACCAAAAGTTTCCAAGTCAAATCACTATATTTGGAACCTCTTGTAAGCGACCACCTCTCGTAAGCGACCACCTCTCGTAAGCGAACGCGACCACTTTCAGAGCTAAAAGTTTGAAATTTTCTTTTGTTTTTAACCTCCCATAAAGCGACCACTTGACAGATAATAGAGCGGAAATTGGATAATGAGGTGTTGTATAACATTATTGCATTCCTGGGTAGTACAAGAGACGAAAATTACTCAATCGGAAGTACCGGATTTTCTCGAAATTGAATTTTCACATGAATAAAACATTTAAAAATTTAAAAAATGCACATACACTGTACTCTATCAATCTTAAAATTACAGAAAATTAGACAATTATCGGATAGAGTAGGAGGAAATCCTGCTAAACATACCCAAATAAAACCGATTGGAGTTTAACGCAACAAACCTCGGAATTTTACGTTACAAAATCAAAGGAAAATTTTCCCTTCCCACCGACGGCTACTTGATGATAAAAAATTCCACATTCCGCGACGTTTAGGTGAAAATTAAGTTTACAATGCCAAGAAAGACTATTAAAAGGCCAACAAAACTGACAATTAAAGGAAAAAACAGACAAAAAGGAAACTAAAACAACGGGCTTGAGAATAATAAATAAAAAGTCAGGACAAGTCCTGTTTTTCTCGTGTCAAAATTTCGATCAGTGCGCATGCCCGGACTCAAATTCTCAAGTTCTTCTACAAATGACAGGAGGGTTTAGTTTCCGAGCTGCAAACGATGTTTTTGGCTGTTCGGCCTCAATTTGGCTAGATAATGGCCATAAAATGGCATGGTTTGAACTTAGGAGTATCAGTAGTCTGCCGAGTGTTACGATTACTAGACCAGTCATAGTACAACCCCTACTCAGTATCACAAAGCGATGACTATACGAACTTTGACAATACAATACAATACAATACAATATAATACAATACTTTATTTTCACATTACCATGACATTTTTGTTACAAGAAAATATATATCTAGCTAAACTAAAATTACTAAAACAATAGGACGAATAACTAAATATAAATAACAATTGAGGAAATGCCTAGTGTCTAAATTAACCATACAGTTTTCTAGTTAGACACTAGTCTTGTATAGTATCAATTCACATGTAGACATCTATTACAAACACATGAACACACACACACACTGCACACAAATAGCAAAAATAGCGAGAAGAAAAAAAATAGCGAAAATTAGAAGACGACTGGGGTTGGACAGTATATCTGTTTCGACAAGACGAGCGCAACACGTTTGCGACTCACCACACACCATAACCGACGCATCTGTCAATTCCAGCAGTGCTCAACTCCCCGGGCATTCGTCGGACATGTGCTCACGTCCGAATCCCGGGGATCGGGCGTTATCTTACCCTCAGTATACTCGGGGGCATTTGGCATCCTCATGTTTTCGACCTCAAGGAATCCTGCCGGCTTTATTTCCGACGAGAATTTGTTGCGAGCTTGCTATAATCCGTCACTAGAAGCAAACTGAGGGAAAATAAACTTTACTTGACTTACTTGACTTAACATGACTTCCGCTCAGGTGGGGAAATAGCGTGGTATAAATTTATTGTTATTGTTGTTATTGTTAGTAGTCGAACATGTGCTCACGTCCGAATCCCGGGGCCGGGATCGGGCATTATCTTACCCTCAGTATACCCTGGGGGAATTTGATATCCTCGTCTTTTCGACCTCAAAGAATCCTAGCTTTATTTCTAACGAGAAATTTGTTGCGAACTTCCTCTAATCGGTCACTGGAGGCAAACTGAGGTAAAATAAATTATATTAGTATATACTAAAACAGCGGATAGCATTGTTGGCGCGCTCTGATTGGCTACTGAAACTCGGAAAAGCAAGTGCTATTCACCTCCCAGCAATTTGCGCGAAAACTGTAATCGTTGACAGGAATAAATGAGTTAAAAAGCATCATTTTCTTTATATTATCTCACTGTTTCAGTATATACTAAAACAACTATTCTCCTCAGTGTAGGTGGGTAGTGGTGGATATTTACCTCGCCGCTTCGCGGCTCGGTAAATATCCACCACTACCCACCTCCACTTCTGTGAATAGTTGTTAACTATTGCCTTGAAATAACGTTAGGCTAAGTCTAGATTCAAAGAATTTTTTCTTCTTTTTTTACTATACCCCGGGCCATTTGTACAGCCTTTTTCTTCAGCATGGGGGAATTTGCCATTTGTTTTCCTTCAAAATGCTAATGCCGGGGGTTCGCCTCGGGCGCACATGGGCACTCCTGGAATTGACTGATGCATTAATACCATCAACCAACGGTTGAAGATGACTTGCACTCAGGTTGTCGAAACGTCAGTCATTGTCAACAACAACATTTCTTTTCAGAACTATACTAACCCGGACCATCACACTTGACAAACTACGTTATTTATCTTGTCTTTCAGGAGTGTGTCTTTAACAAGCTTTCTGATAACACAGCTTTAAAAGTGGAGTACAGCGGTGATTACAGAATTGCGTTCTGTCTAGGCTGCTGTAAGCGCTGGTTTTTCACTTTCAATGGAGTCGAATGTGTTACGCCTAATGCGATTGATGGTGTTTCTCACTACCAATCAAACCACGGTCATACAGACCACCAACATTCACAGGACAACCCAGATTGGAGGATACTGTGAGGCAGTCGCCAAGGGAACCGTGCGAGTGGGATTTAACGTGGGAAACTGCGCAGGATATGGCGATGCTGATGCTTATACAGGATGGAACTCCGTGTCCCGTATCATGATCGAGGAATTTCCTCCATCCCAGTGAGAGCTCAAGACAACACACTCAGAAGGATCCTTAGTCCTAAGCTTCATTGGCTTTGCTGTTAGTCATTATCATGCGTAAAACAACAAGTTTGTTTTCAGCTTGGTGTGAATTAGATGGGTGCTAATGTAATAAATGATTAAAAAGGTTTCAAGAAAGCAGTGATTGTGTTAGGAGGAAATTGGCAATATGTACGAGAATTTAAAGAGTTTTGTGCGATTAGAAATGTTGAGTGGAAAAGACGTATTTACTTCACTTTTGCCGGTATTATTAAGTTTATATTACGCATAGAATTCAAGTTTACGCTTTGCTGTTAGCAGTTTTTCCGTTTCGCTATTTGGTAGTTTTTCAAGTTTTGCTATTGGTTTTAGATCAACAGCTGGATCAATTCAGCTTGGTTTTTAATACTCCGCACTCAGCTGTGAAAGGTTTTGCTTAGTATGAAATTCGCTTTTATTATAAGCTTTTGTGCTATTCATCGAAATTTAATCTTCTAAAAGTCAACAGGGTTTTTGTTTTTGACAATCAAACTTAATTGTTTTAACTTCTTTGATAAGCATTCAATTACTGTACCAGGTCGTGCTTTTATTCATACTAAAAAGTACTACTTTCTGAACAATAGTTTACCTTGAGTTAATTTATCGTTCTTAATTAGGTTCGTTCCACAACTCCGCGGTGTGACACCTACAGGAGCTCATTACGGCAGCCCTTCTCCGCCAAGGAATGTCTTTTCAAACCACCTATCTTGTAAAGGCTTGGAAACGGTTATTTCATACGAAATACAGTCCCGCATTATAACTGGATCAGTGAAAGTTTGGGATGTAGGGGGAACTGTGGAACCTCCTTGGCTTGTTTTACCCTTACTGTGGAGCCTTCGAAACCTCGCTTGTGTATTACGCTTCGTTCCTGAATTTAGGGATGGCAGACACGCCATTTCCAATGGATAAATTAGCAGAGGTTTCACGTTTTTTTTATGCGGAATCCTCATGTCTAAATTGGATGATAATGTGGGCTATGACCACATCCTGCTCACGGAAAAATCACAAGAGCTTGTGGGCTTTGAATGGAATGGCTGGTGGTTTGTTTCCCAGTATGTGGGTTTAGCGGCAGTTAGCTATCTTCGGGGCCTCGGTGTCGCCTGTCCTTTTATATCGATGTTAGATTGGTAGGAGAACTGTTCGCTAAAGAGAGCTTCTGGTCCCGTCCTATAAGTCTGCGAGACACTCTTTTAAGTAGGAGGTCGGCGGAGGCCTCCCTTTATATTGTTTGTCGAGTTTTAATTATGTGGGGGTACTCCCTTGGTTTGGCAAAGTACATCCTTGTCCCAGTTGGGCGGATATCATACCTGGGCATGTCGGCTGATTCGCACTTGCAGGCGTTTTTGATTCCAGATGTTAAGAAACAAAGGTTTGCGGTGTTAGGAGAAAGCCTTCTTGCCCGCAGGGATTCGATGCCTGTTAAGTCTCTCCAAAAGCCTATGGGAAAGTCCATTTCGTTTACGCTTGCATTCCCCGGGGCGAAATGTTATATACGTGAGTTGGCGTCGGCTATTGGGTCGGCTTCGGGAAAGCAAAATTCCACTTTTCACCCATGCTGCGAGAGGAATTAGTGTGCTAGCGTTTCCTGGATTCTTGGTCCGAGTATATTCCGTGGAGAAAGAAGGAACATGTGGCACTCAAGCTAACAACGGACGCATCATTGTCTCGTTGGGCAGGGGTGATTCACACAAACTCAGGGGAATTGACATTTGGCGATTTGGGGAGGACCTTCTCTCGTTGAATATCAATGTCAAAGAAATGTGGACTGTGGCAAAGCTCTGGAATCTCTTCCGCCGGAAGTTCGAGATTGCCGCCTCGATATTCAAGGGGTTGACCAGGCTATTATTTATACCTGGCATGGTAGAGGTTCTCGTTGCAAGGATTTGAAACGCGTAGAAAAGCGTTTTTACTTTGTTTATTGTGAGAAAATATTGCTTTATCAATGATCTTTGTCCCTTTGAACATGAATGTGGCGGACTGGTTTCCACGAAAGCTGTCTCGTAACGACGCTATGCTGTCACCAAGATGCTGGCAGATTGTCTAGACGGAGTTTGGAGGTGGAAATGGTCATTTTCTTCCCCTCTGTTCTCACAGTCTTTACCCAGAGTCCCAAGACTGTTTGTCCCAGCAGTCGGCTGTCAGTGCTGTTTTTACCCTAACGATGAGGGATTTTGATTTCGCCAACGGTGTGGTCATGCTAGATGTGGAACGGGTCCACTCTCGTCTCAGTCCTTGAAAGCTCCTGTAGACCTTCCGATCCACGAATTGAAGCTCGAAGGGAAGACTTACTGAGACCAAAACAGTCAACTCCATATTGTAGCCAAGAGGCCTAAACAACCCGTGAAGCTAGGTGGTACTCTGTTACGACTAAGCCAAGCTAAGGTCACAGATTCAAATCCTGAGTGCTCATGTGATGACGTCACTAGTTCAAAATTCACCACCAAGCCTCGTTTGTACGAAATTCCTTGCAATCCTTTGACAAGTTCACGTTGTTTTTGAGTGGGATTCCTTTCAACTTTGCTCCTTTGAGAATACAATGAAGAGAATGACACAGGTTTACACTTCGAAAGCGAGGCTTGGGGGTGAAATTAGCAAGTCTGACGTAAACACGCATAAGGGCTATTCTCCCCGGGAGGGGGGGGGCGGGGTAATCCCTATAATGGGCTACACGGGGATGCTCCGCCCGAAAGGGGTACCTTTTTGAGGCTGGAGGTATATGTAAGGGTCGGATTTTACGAGTTGAAGTATATGAAAGGGCAGGGATTTCACGAAGAATAGGAAAGGGTAGAGAAAACACGTCGGTGAAGCATAAAAAAGGTAGGGAAAGCTGCCATTTAAGTATTATAAAAAGAGCCTTTCAAAATATATCAAACAGACGCACGTAAATTGATATGAAAAGGGGTACCATTGATATGAAAGGGGTACCATTTTCAATGAAAGGTATGTGAAAGGGGTGCCATTTTCAATGAAAGTATATGAAAGGGGTACCTTATCTGTCAAAAACGGGTATATGAAAGGGTAAGGGTTTGGACCTCGGGGCGAGCATCCCCGTACAAAACTTTGTTGAGTACCCCCCCCCCCCCGGGCTATTCTCACTAAGTGTCCAGGTGATTCAGGCGGATGGGATCTAATGCTGACCTGCTGATCCAGCTGATCCAGCTGATCCGCTTTTCACATCATATAATTCTCAATAAGATGTCCAACCTTCTTTTGAGTTTTAAATTTAGACTCTACCCACCCATACAACGTAAAACTAAATGCAAGGCTGATCGGACAGCTATAAAGGGTATTTTATTGCCCAATATTTCGGTTAGGCAAAACTAACCTTCATCGGGGGCTACAAAGAGCTTAGTAGCCTTATAGAAGCCTTTGTTAACGTTTCTGCTGTTTATTTTTGTTAACCAATCATATTTAATCCTTTCATTTAAATCATTTTATATCTTGTAACCGTTTTACTCCATTTTAACTTAGATCTTTGTAGCCCCTGATGAAGGTTAGTTCTGCCTAACCGAAATATTGGGCAATAAAATACCCTTTATAGCTGTCCGATCAGCCTTGCATTTAGTTTTACGTTTTATTCAATACTGCTGATCCTGATCTACACCAAAGATCTGGCTTCACTTCGCCGTGCTGTTTGTCCAAGTTGTCCTTGCTTTATTTAAGAGTTACCTCTACCCATACTGTCGACCTCAAAACAAGCATCTTTACAGGGTCAAACAACGGATTTACCGCAAAACGCATACCGCCAGTTTTTATCACAAAGATGGAGGAGTATTTCTTGTGATTTACGAAAGAATAGGGAAATTGGCTAGTAATTTAATTCAAGTTACCATACGGAAAACAGCTGCAAAGAAGACTGATAATTGTCATATTTGTATAGCATCGGACCTGTGTGTGAACTCTTTATTATTCACATCAGAAGTTATTTAGTAAGTTAGTAATTTTAACATGAAAGTGAATGTAGTGTTTTTAAGAGTGTTAATTACTTATAGGAAATTATTTACTTTGTTTACAGAGTAATAAAATTATTATTCAATCAGACATTGTGCTTTATTCTTTATTGTGCCTTGTTACCGTAAATCATCTATTAGGGTGCAGGGGGGGGGGGGGGGGCGCTATAAGCGCGTTTGAGAGGGGGGAAGGGGTGGGCTTATTAGAGACCAGAAGGAGGCGAGGGGATTATCTTAATTTGGCGAGACATATCAGTTCATGCACACTCATCGTCAGTTCTCACGCAGCTCTTTAGAACCTCTAATTTCATTGGACCTTTATACCACGCAGCTCTATTGTTTTTAGGTCTAAGGTTATTGTTAGCCATTGTTCTGTTGCTTGTTCTATTGTTTTCTCAGCCAATCCTGTGAGGCGTTCCGAGAGGTACGTGGCGACCCCTCATCTTTTGTAATACATTCATTCATGATAACCGTAATTTCGATTGTTTTTGGTACAAGTACCGGTAATGTTTCCCCCGAAGCTCGCGAGTAATGAATGGAATTTGTGCCCAGACTAATACGGTGAAATTGTACCAGTAATACTATTGTTTATTGTTTTGGTGGTGGGAGAAAGGCATATTCGGAACTATTATTGTGCCAAATTTCGTGAAATTCTAACGAGTGGTTTCGTGGAAATCAGCACGTTTCCAAGGAAAGTCGCTAAAGCATTCAGTCACAATTTTTTGGTCAACTGCGCATGTGTTGCATTTGACTGGGTTGTCGATTTAAAAAAAAAACGACCAAAAAAGGCAGTGTATTTCCTCCATGATTCTATAAATTATCTATTCATTCAACAATCATTTTTACGAACAACAAATTGTTTGATTTTAAGACGAAAAACAACACTTTCGCGATTCACGCTGAGCAAAATAAATGATTGCTGAATAGGCGCCACGCTTGTTTTTCTCAAAACTCTGAACGCGCTAACTCACGTAAACAGCTGAAATTGAAGAGCGCGTGCAAACTGTGTTCAGCCACCTTAAAAAGCACTTGAAACAGCAAAAATGCTTGTATGCTATGGAATCAAATTCCTTCCTAACACAGAATTAAAAGGCCCACCTTCGCCCAAAAGAAGTTGAGGTCGTTTGTTTTTGTTTTGAAATGGTCCATTGTTCGTACGCGTGATCTGATTGGTTGCACGCATTCAAGTTTGAATTTCGTGTTACACAACGTTGAGCACAGAAAGTGATCACGGCGCGCACAGCATTTTGGGTGAAGGTGGGCCTTTAACAAAAAAGTCAATCAGGCATTCCCAGACCATCGCCAAAACGAACTTGAAAACGTAAATATTTTCATTCACATCTCTTTGAATTTTAGGCCCCGTCCACACGTATACGTTTACGTCTATAAGCGCATATGTTTTTATCTAAAACGCCCCTGTCCACGCGTACGTAAAAACGCATAAGTTTTTATGCGTTTAGGCGTCCCGTCCACACGTAAACACTAAAAATCTGCATTGTGCATGCGTAGATAAGTAGGGTTCTTTCTGTGTGTACCGGAGCACAGATGACGTAAAACAAAAGGAACAAAGAACGACAACAATACAAATGCAAAACAAGACCAAAAATACAATACCTCACAAACAATAGAAGACGATGAGTACCGGTCCACGCAGAAAGACCCTTAAAGATGATGTTACACGAGACGATTCGCAACGACGATTTTCTTCGCAATTTTTTGGTTGCGAGTTTTTGATTTAGCTTCAAGAAACTTGCAACGCAAAAACACGAATTTTGCGCAAGTTGTTTCGTGTAAAATACCGGCCTGTAGTTAATTTTGTTGCTCTAAAAATCGTCCCATTATAGACCACTTCGAAAAATACCATAATACTCTTTAAAGTGCAGGTTTGGGTGGTGCTTAATGTAAGCCTCATTTTTCCGATTTTTTTGTTTTCAGTACGAACTGCACGTGCTATGCTTCAACTTTTTGGCAATTTGCATACGGTGCACATTTGTATACGAACAAACAATGCTACGTTCTAGCGTTCCTACATGTACTCTGAACTCCATTGTGCCATTCTAACAAAGGAGACTTGAATAATTACAACCCGGTGAGGCTGAGCCGGCACATAAAAGATTATTATTGCATTTTTTGAAGTGGCCTACGATATACAATACCTTTGATGGAAGCATTACAATGCATAGGTATTGTATCCATTTCATTTATTTCATCCACGAGCCAATCAGAGAAAAGTATTGAACACGTGCAACGCGGTGATCTGGCGCGCACTTTTTAGAATATTTGACCAACAACTCGCCAAGTGATCAACAAAATTTTCTACCTCTTTCGCCAGAGTAACGAAAGTAGAAAGAAAACCACAGTAAAGGACAATGAATTCAGCAGCAAATTCGAGGATTGCCGTGGTGGAAAAGATAGAAAAAATATAAGGCAAGGTACTGCATAAGTTTCTGCTATGAAAGACATTTAACACTTGTTAGGAGTCGCGTATGAGTTACGTTAACCACCATATCTGCTTTACCTGGTTTGATTGAACAGGACTTTGTAAGAATGTGTCTTTTCGTTACATTTAAGACAAATGTTTGTTTGCAGAATTGTCCAGTCAAAGAATTCTAACGTTTTCACCAAGCTAAAGTGTTGAAAACCGTTTTACGTGGTCCGTTGGAAACAACTTGAGTGCTTGTTGCTTTAAATTCAAAGCCACGGACATTTTAAGAGGTAAGCTTAATTGTTGTTCTCCAACACTTCAAATGAATAAATATATTAATTTTCTCCAAACTTATGCACACTGAAATGCAAGAACTGACACAGCAAACACAAATAGTAATACTGAACAAGTGTCTTAAAGTTCAGCTTTTGTGAACATTTGTGGTGGATCAACACGTATTGTGTTATATTTTTGACCGCGAAATTTGAATTTTGGTGACGATTGACGAATGTCCTGCGCTGGAACGACGGTTATATTTATTTTTTTCAGCAGGTTTATAGAAACATGCACGAAGGTGACATTAGCCGTAACCGGACATTTCTGATTTTCTGTATTGAAACATTTGACTTCGCGGGTGTCCTTCGCGGAAAAAAAATCGTGCACGCGCCAGTTTTACATGAAAAAGTAATATAAACAACTATAAATCAATGGAAAGGTAAATTAATAAATGTAGTTTGCGATAAAAAATATAATTTTAGCGACCTTTTCTTGGTTGTTCAATTGAATTTATCGGGTATCAAATCTCGCGACAAGGGCTTAATAGGTAAACAATGGCTGCGGCCGCACTTGGTGAGTAAACTGGGTTATTTTTTTTAGTAACCCGGTTAAAATAACTCGGTAAAAAGATGTTTGTAATGAAATAACCGAGTTTATTTTTCTGAGCGGCCGCACTTCAGAAGGTTGAATTTTGAACGCTAGAGATCCTGTTATCATTTGCTCGGGAAAGCTGCATGCACAAAACAATACGATTGATGAGCGATAACAATGCCTCTACACGTGCATTTTACATATTGTTATTCCCTGCAAAACAACATCGTGAAATAATCAGATTATAGGTTTAGTGGAGAACATCAACACATGACCGTTTTTCTTTTCTCTATTTCAAATTGAAAGTCGTCGCTTCAATTTATATCCATCATATGCCAACTCGGTACCCCATTTTCAATTTTCTTTTTACGTAATAAAACAATGATAACAGGTCACGTGATGCAAATATTCGACATTTAAAGTAAACAGTGATTTAAGGTTATCAAGTTTTATGCTGCTGCTAATATATAAGTTTAAATCTGTTTAGTTAAATCACCTCAAAGTTACGATCGTTTTCAGATTTTATGCAAATTGGGCTCTGAACCATGCCTTAACATGCTTGAGATTATATCTAAGCATCAGAGATGTTTCTAAGGCAATCGTCTGGTGTATGTTCGTGTTGGGAAGAGAACGTGTTCAGCAGATTGAACATTTTTTCGGCGGTAGCAGAGCTAGGCTCAATAAGTAGCAGCTTTTCGACAACTGCTACCCAGTTAGGAAGTTATCACGGTGTGCTGCCCACCAATCCACTTCATCACCTTCGTTTGATACAGTAAATAGATATCAACTGGAGTAGACTGTGATTCGTGAATAAATTCTTTTTTCTTGAATTTCAGCTACTTCTTCTTGCTGAGCGTCATTTGTACTTGGCTCATGCTGTTTCAACCACCATGTACAGATCAACCAATGTCATGAACAGTACCACAGCACGCCCAATGATTCTCCTCAGCACAAAAATAGTTCACCCCAGAATCACAGAATGCACAATGGTCATCGCCGGTATCACAGCAAACCCAATGGTCACCTCAGTAATTTGGTCAGTCAATTCTTTGTGGGTTGGGATTGGTGGGTAAATAGAGCTCTGGATGAACCTTGCAACACATACCTCACTGACGCACACACGTTCGGTCAGAAGTCCGCGGACTTCTTATTCGGCTTAACTTAGTTGTACTTTAATTAACTAGTAGGACCCCTGGGCTGGTATCCTTTTTTCCCCTTTTTCCTTTCATTTGGGCCTTGGGTTTTTTGCACGCTATTCCTGTATTCGTTGTTCGGCTCATTTTTTCTCCGAATCTTCACTTCGGCTTTTTTTTGGAAATTCTTCTTCGTCGTCGTTGTCCTTTCGTTCGATCTCCCGCTTAGTTGCGCGAAATTAGGTTAATCAATTACGTTTCACTTGACAGTCCAAGCGCTGTATTAAGTGAAACTTTCTCTTTCTCTTTCTCTTTCTCTTCCTTCCGTAAGGTTCACCCAGATATGTTTATTAAAACTAAACTTAGGAAACTGGAGGCTGCAGGCCATTCAGCTGTTGGAAGGAGACCTTATTTGGCCACTCCTTACAGGTTTAGTGGTCTCTCTAGTTACAGAAAGGAGTTAGGTAGGCTGCCATTTTTGGTTGGCTATTACCTCTATGAAATTGACTATACCAAAAAATTGGCTTACAATGCAAAACGATAGATGTAATGACATTTTCACAGAATTTCGTCCAAAAGCAAGCAAAAAATAGAAAAATAAAGGCTTGATAGGAGGCTATAAACAGAGGTAGTAGCATTCTGCTAAATTTGCCAGCGTATATTGGATTACAGGTGAATCATGACTTTTCAGCTCGCGGGATATCATGGGACAATGCACACACCATAGTGTAGATCGTTTACTATTTCAACACTCCAGAAACTGCGGGGAGACTGAGCACCAGCTTTCGGCACTAGGCTTTCTAGGATCGTTAGGTAACCAGCGTTAGTTACGATAGGTTGATGGTTTTCCAAGGCAACCATGAACCAATTATAACTCGTATTGGATACCTAAACTATCACAGAGATCTTAGTTCCAAACGCTGGTGCTCCGTTTCTCACAGTTTCTGGAATGACGAATTGTAAGCGTACGTAGCCTTCAATGCCATTCTACGACGCTGCAATCATTGGAGCAACTTGGAGCCGGACCACAGGTCGGTCGGTCAGTCAGCATTTACCGATTTACCAGCGATGTATGCCCACGACAGACATGGATGAGCAGTCAGTGACCACCGCTGGCTTAAGGTACGTAGAGCTAATTAACTACGTGATCAATAAAGTTGGAAATAAACGTCTGGCAGTGTGTTCATTTCTTTTTTCACGTGATACAGCCACGAAGTTGTATCACTGCAGAAGATAACACCAGTTTACAATCATTGCTCAAATCGTGTTCCGTGATTTTACATCGTGTAGGTGAATCGGACAGTAAGTTCTGATAAGTAGTATCTTAAAAGATAGCAATGGTTGTGATTGATGCTATCTTCTACATCAGTTCGGTCCGGCTTTCGATCCGAAATTTCGACATTTTCGCTTTCGATCACTCTTTTTTGGTCTCTTCTATTTTGTTTTCAAATTCGGCCCGAATTCGAAAACAAAATAGTTTGCAATTTAACTGACGACATTTGAAGGCTTGGTATCGAGAACGTCTCGATAGCAAGCTGACAGATGACCCCTGCATACCGTCTAGGGAACCCTAGGGTGTTCCGTTGGAAAATACTCTTCGGTTTTCCTGGACGCTAAATGTTTCACGTAGGAGCGCAACCCCTCATGGATAGTTAATAGGCCTGTGTCATAGTTAAAGATACACTGTAAAATAAATGTAAAATAATAAAATTAAAAAACTGAGTGTCTCCTGTGTCTTTATTCTAAAACATTATCTACTTAGTTAAGCAACAACACTAACAGACGTTTTTATTTCAGAGACAATACTAACCCAATGATTACATTTCAGGAAAGAAACGTCCCTTTTTCTTCAAGTGAATGGATTTTTTTTCGGCGAAACCGTCCGATCTTTTTTCTTCGACGCAGCTTGACGTACGCATTCGTCAAAATTCCAAGCACATCAACTTTCGATTGTTGGTGCTAAGCGGTGTAAAACATGTGACATGAGTGTGTAAACCATGCATCTTACGTGGTGCTTTTTTGTTGGAAATAAATTTTGAAATAACAGTCTGTTGCTCGTACGCAGCTTGTACTTTTTTGGTATGCGAAAATCAAGACGCATAAAGCCTTCTGATGGTGATCTTTCTTCTTCGACGCAGCTTTTTTGGTATGCGAAATCAAGACGCATAAAGCCTTCTGACGGTGATCTTTCTCCTTCGACGCAGCTTTTTTGGTATGCGAAATCAAGACGCATAAAGCGTTCTGATGGCGATCTTTCTTCTTCGACGCAGCTTTTTGGTATGCGAAAATCAAGACGCATAAAGCCTTCTGACGGTGATCTTTTTTCTTCGACGCAGCTTGTACGCATTGGTCATTCCAAGTACTTCAACTTTCGATTGGTGGTGCTAAGCGATGTAAAACATGTGACATGAGTGTGTAAACCATGCATCTTACGTGGTGCTTTTTTGTTGGAAATAAATTTTTGAAATAACAGTCTGTTAGTGTGTTTCATTTGACTTGCGTCACATCTAACTTTCTAATTTCAGGTACAATCGACGAATCCGGCTCAACTTATACCTATTAGGCATTCTTGTGTACAGACCATGTTATAACAGATGTTACAGTGAAAAAAGATAGAAAATAAAAGTATTGTTCTTTATACGTGTCCTTTGTGGTTTTCTTCATAGCAAGAGATGTTTTAATTTCAGGAACATTCAACTTCATGTATCCATTCTAAGAATATGGCATAAATGTACAAGCCAAGTTATAATGATGCTCAAAATAAAACGCAGTTGAAAATCAAAGTTCGCCAGTGTGCTTCTTTGTGTCACGTGTTTTTTTTTCTAGACAACTAGTTTTTAATTTCAGGAACATGTCGCAGAATCCAAACACAGCAACGTCTTAAATCACCTTCAGGGATTTTGTTGGTCAATCACAAACGTCGCTACTGAACTACCTATGGTTTTGTCACTTTTTTTGGTATGCGAAATCAAGACGCATAAAGCCTTCTGACGGTGATCACCAGCTCATTAAAAGAATCACCATGGAACGATAGAAGAGAGGGAGTTGCAGTAAAGAACGTATGAAGTGAAAGACTTTAGAAGAACCATAATTTTTGCAACTTTTTTGGTATGCAAAATCAAGACGCATAAAGCCTTCTGACGGTGATTACCAGGTCATTAAAAGAATCACCATTGAACGATAGAAGAGAGGGAGTTGCAGTAAAGAACGTATGACGTGAAAGACTTTAAAAGAACCATGATGTGAATGCTTTGAGTTATATGTGCGCTTCTTTTAGTTATTTAGTGAGCAGGACCAATACTTGCCAGCTGCGGCCGATCAGAGGCAAAACTTAGACCCCGGACTCAGACAAACAATGCAGATATGACATTGGGACACAGACAGGTTTGTAACTAGTATCCTTTTGATGAAAAATTCGCCACACTTGCCTTAACTGTAGGTTAACAACTCGCGGCAAGGTATTTGCTTCAATTTGGTTCAAACCCAATGAACTATGGTGCTGATTCAACATACTCAGCAACCACTGACAGAGGAGCAAAAAAGCCCTGACAAAATCATGTGGTTTACCACAATCCCTAAGGACCTCTTTGTACTGCTGCAATATGTTGTCTTTACTAAGGTGATGTGTACTGTTATATTAGGGGCCACGTACTGGACGAGAGGTAAAGGCCCGGATCAAAATCTGTGGCTTCAATGGGATTCAAACCCAAAGACCTCTTTCTTACTGCTGCAATGTTTTCCATGCTAACTCAGGTGACATGTTATATAACGGGGTTGCAATGTTTTCGATACTAACTTTTATTTCATCAGGTCCAGATTCACGTGATATTGCGATACCTACCCTGTTAGTGTCCGGCCATCATTAACTGTCAGTTCTTCTAGAAGTCGGTGTTCCAATGTGGTTTCAAACCAGGTACGATAATCTCTGCCTCGTTTTGTGCCCTACATTTGCTCACTCCCCATCAATATGCAGGTAAATAAAGGAAGCCAATTCGAGATAACTAATGTCTGAATTTGGAATGTGACCAACGATAAATTAAGTAGCCAGAAAAATCCTCCACACTTCACGTTGCAGAAAGGGGGTAGGGGCGGAGTGAATTATAGGGCGGGGAGGGGGTGAATAAGGCCGGCCGTGTGAAATGTTCGAGACTGAGGGGCCTTATATTTTTACAAGATAAGGGGGCGGATCTAGGGAAGGGCGCCGAGGGGGCGACAGCCTTATGGTATTAACTGACAGTATTTTGTTTATTTTTTCTGCGGTATTCAGGTTCCAAATCTAAAGATGTTCCGGACATTACATCATAGTGCTTATCCTGTTGACGACCAACTGTCACTTTTGAGTGCTACTTCAGTTGAGATTTTGTACGTGAAGATCAGTGATTCTTATTCTGTGTCCGTTTTATTAAAGGGTCTTAAAAGACCATTAATTAAGCAATACCTCTCTCTTCTAGGGTGTAGAAAAGGGATAGCAGTTCATTTATAGGAAATGCTGACAAAATACTGAAAGGCATCTGATGGACTCGATGCACCACTTCCAGGGGAAGGGGGCAGTAGTTATACTCTTAGTCTTGTCATGCGTCAGATATAGCAGCAGTTTACCAGTACAAGTCCGTATTGTGGATCTATAAGCACGTGAGCTGATTTACTTACTTTTCCTCTCTTGCAGGAGAAGCTATTACCACCTGACTCTGTATTTCGTCGAGCTCAACCTCCATAACAGCATCCAACCAGTCCCCAGGTACAGAACCCCTTGTTATTGGTGTTTACTTCAGAGGTAACCAATCACTTCTCTCTTTTTGATTCCACAAGTGCTCAACATCCAATTTCCCTTACTAACGATTGGACAAGTGTTGATGAGACCAGCAATGAGCATAAGAACAATCTTTAAATGGATCGCATGGCGCCAAATTTAATTCTGAAAAAAGCTACCAGAAAGGAAAGTATGCAATCATAAGTAAAATCCTCCTGGCTTGCAATAGCACTCAGTATTTTTCATCACTTATACTTTGGATCAATACTACAATTTTTTATCAGTTGATGCTACAATAATGGTAACAACTAAATGCCCCGTCATCACCTTCGTTTGATACAGTAAATAGTAATATCAACTGGAGTAGACTGTGATTCGTGAATAAATTCTTTCTTCTTGATTTTCAGCTTCTTCTTCTTCCTGAGCGTCATTTGTACTTGGCTCATACTGTTTCAACCACCATGTACAGATCAACCAATGTTATGAACAGTACCACAGCACGCCCAATGATTCTCCTCAGCACAAAAATGGTTCACCCCAGAATCACAGAATGCCCAATGGTCATCGCCGGTATCACAGCAAACCCAATGGTCATCTCAGTAATTTGGTCAGTCAATTCTTTGTGGGTTGGGATTGGTGGGTAAATAGAGCTCTGGATGAACCTTGCAACACATACCTCACTGACGCACACACGTTCGGTCAGAAGTCCGCGGACTTCTTATTCGGCTTAACTTAGTTGTACTTTAATTAACTAGTGGGACCCCTGGGCTGGTATCCTTTTTTCCCCTTTTTCCTTTCATTTGGGCCTTGGGTTTTTTTCACGCTATTCCTGTATTCGTTGTTCGGCTCATTTTTTCTCCGAATCTTCACTTCGGCTTTTTTTTGGAAATTCTTCTTCGTCGTCGTTGTCCTTTCGTTCGATCTCCCGCTTAGTTGCGCGAAATTAGGTTAATCAATTACGTTTCACTTGACAGTCCAAGCGCTGTATTAAGTGAAACTTTCTCTTTCTCTTTCTCTTTCTCTTCCTTCCGTAAGGTTCACCCAGATATGTTAATTAAAACTAAACTTAGGAAACTGGAGGCTGCAGGCCATTCAGCTGTTGGAAGGAGACCTTATTTGGCCACTCCTTACAGGTTTAGTGGTCTCTCTAGTTACAGACAGGTAATTAGGCAGGCTGCCATTTTTGGTTGGCTATTACCTCTATGAAATTGAATATACAAAAAAGTTGTCTTACAATGCAAAACGATAGATTGAATGACATTTGCACAGAATTTCGTCCAAAAACAAGCAAACAATAGAAAAAAAAGGCTCGATAGGAGGTTATAAACAGAGGTAGTAGCATGCTGCTAAATTTGCCAGCGCAGATTGGATTACAGGTGAATCATGACTTTTTAGCTAGCGGGATATCATGGGACAATGCACACACCATAGTGTAGGTCGTTTACTATTTCAACACTCCAGAAACTGCGGGGAGACTGAGCACCAGCTTTCGGCACTCGGCTTTCTAATATCGTTTGGGTAACCAGCGTTAGTTACGATGGGTTGATGGTTTTCAAAGGCAACCATGAACCAATTATAACTCGTATTGGATACCTAAACTATCACAGAGATCTTAGTTCCAAACGCTGGTGCTCAATGTTCCACAGTTTCCGGAATGACGAATTGTAAGCGTACGTAGCGTTCAATGCCATTCTACGACGCAGCAATCATTGGAGCAACTTGGAGCCGGACCACAGGTCGGTCGGTCAGTCAGCATTTTCCGATTTTCCAGCGACGTATGCCCACGACGGACATGGATGAGCAGTCAGTGACAACCGCTGGCTTAAGGTACGTGGGGCTAATTAACTACGTGATCAATAAAGTTGGAAATAAACGTCTGGCAGTGTGTTCATTTCTTTTTTCACGTGATACAGCCACGAAGTTGTATCACTGCAGAAGATAACACCAGTTTACAATCATTGCTCAAATCGTGTTCCGTGATTTTACATCGTGTAGGTGAATCGGACAGTAAGTTCTGATAAGTAGTATCTTAAAAGATAGCAATGGTTGTGATTGATGCTATCTTCTACATCAGTTCGGTCCGGCTTTCGATCCGAAATTTCGACATTTTCGCTTTCGATCACTCTTTTTTGGTCTCTTCTATTTTGTTTTCAAATTCGGCCCGAATTCGAAAACAAAATAGTTTACAATTTAACTGACGACATTTGAAGGCTTGGGATCGAGAACGTCTCGATAGCAAGCTGACAGATGACCCCTGCATACCGTCTAGGGAACCCTAGGGTGTTCCGTTGGAAAATACTCTTCGGTTTTCCTGGACGCTAAATGTTTCACGTAGGAGCGCAACCCCTCATGGATAGTTAATAGGCCTGTGTCATAGTTAAAGGTACACTGTAAAATAAATGTAAAATAATAAAATTGAAAAACTGAGTGTCTCCTGTGTCTTTATTCTAAAACATTATCTACTTAGTTAAGCAACAATACTAACAGACGTTTTTATTTCAGAGACAATGCTAACCCAATGATTACATTTCAGGAAAGAAACGTCCCTTTTTCTTCAAGTGAATGGATTTTTTTTCGGCGAAACCGTCCAATCTTTTTTCTTCGACGCAGCTTGACGTACGCATTCGTCAAAATTCCAAGCACATCAACTTTCGATTGTTGGTGCTAAGCGGTGTAAAACATGTGACATGAGTGTGTAAACCATGCATCTTACGTGGTGCTTTTTTGTTGGAAATAAATTTTGAAATAACAGTCTGTTGCTTGTACGCAGCTTGTACTTTTTTGGTATGCGAAAATCAAGACGCATAAAGCCTTCTGATGGTGATCTTTCTCCTTCGACGCAGCTTTTTTGGTATGCGAAATCAAGACGCATAAAGCGTTCTGATGGCGATCTTTCTTCTTCGACGCAGCTTTTTTGGTATGCGAAAATCAAGACGCATAAAGCCTTCTGACGGTGATCTTTTTTCTTCGACGCAGCTTGTACGCATTGGTCATTCCAAGTACTTCAACTTTCGATTGGTGGTGCTAAGCGATGTAAAACATGTGACATGAGTGTGTAAACCATGCATCTTACGTGGTGCTTTTTTGTTGGAAATAAATTTTTGAAATAACAGTCTGTTAGTGTGTTTCATTTGACTTGCGTCACATCTAACTTTCTAATTTCAGGTACAATCGACGAATCCGGCTCAACTTATACCTATTAGGCATTCTTGTGTACAGACCATGTTATAACAGATGTTACAGTGAAAAAAGATAGAAAATAAAAGTATTGTTCTTTATACGTGTCCTTTGTGGTTTTCTTCATAGCAAGAGATGTTTTAATTTCAGGAACATTCAACTTCATGTATCCATTCTAAGAATATGGCATAAATGTACAAGCCAAGTTATAATGATGCTCAAAATAAAACGCAGTTGAAAATCAAAGTTCGCCAGTGTGCTTCTTTGTGTCACGTGTTTTTTTTCTAGACAACTAGTTTTTAATTTCAGGAACATGTCGCAGAATCCAAACACAGCAACGTCTTAAATCACCTTCAGGGATTTTGTTGGTCAATCACAAACGTCGCTACTGAAACTACCTTTTTAATGGTTTTGTCACTTTTTTTGGTATGCGAAATCAAGACGCATAAAGCCTTCTGACGGTGATCACCAGCTCATTAAAAGAATCACCATGGAACGATAGAAGAGAGGGAGTTGCAGTAAAGAACGTATGAAGTGAAAGACTTTAGAAGAACCATAATTTTTGCAACTTTTTTGGTATGCAAAATCAAGACGCATAAAGCCTTCTGACGGTGATTACCAGGTCATTAAAAGAATCACCATTGAACGATAGAAGAGAGGGAGTTGCAGTAAAGAACGTATGACGTGAAAGACTTTAAAAGAACCATGATGTGAATGCTTTGAGTTATATGTGCGCTTCTTTTAGTTATTTAGTGAGCAGGACCAATACTTGCCAGCTGCGGCCGATCAGAGGCAAAACTTAGACCCCGGACTCAGACAAACAATGCAGATATGACATTGGGACACAGACAGGTTTGTAACTAGTATCCTTTTGATGAAAAATTCGCCACACTTGCCTTAACTGTAGGTTAACAACTCGCGGCAAGGTATTTGCTTCAATTTGGTTCAAACCCAATGAACTATGGTGCTGATTCAACATACTCAGCAACCACTGACAGAGGAGCAAAAAAGCCCTGACAAAATCATGTGGTTTACCACAATCCCTAAGGACCTCTTTGTACTGCTGCAATATGTTGTCTTTACTAAGGTGATGTGTACTGTTATATTAGGGGCCACGTACTGGACGAGAGGTAAAGGCCCGGATCAAAATCTGTGGCTTCAATGGGATTCAAACCCAAAGACCTCTTTCTTACTGCTGCAATGTTTTCCATGCTAACTCAGGTGACATGTTATATAACGGGGTTGCAATGTTTTCGATACTAACTTTTATTTCATCAGGTCCAGATTCACGTGATATTGCGATACCTACCCTGTTAGTGTCCGGCCATCATTAACTGTCAGTTCTTCTAGAAGTCGGTGTTCCAATGTGGTTTCAAACCAGGTACGATAATCTCTGCCTCGTTTTGTGCCCTACATTTGCTCACTCCCCATCAATATGCAGGTAAATAAAGGAAGCCAATTCGAGATAACTAATGTCTGAATTTGGAATGTGACCAACGATAAATTAAGTAGCCAGAAAAATCCTCCACACTTCACGTTGCAGAAAGGGGGTAGGGGCGGAGTGAATTATAGGGCGGGGAGGGGGTGAATAAGGCCGGCCGTGTGAAATGTTCGAGACTGAGGGGCCTTATATTTTTACAAGATAAGGGGGCGGATCTAGGGAAGGGCGCCGAGGGGGCGACAGCCTTATGGTATTAACTGACAGTATTTTGTTTATTTTTTCTGCGGTATTCAGGTTCCAAATCTAAAGATGTTCCGGACATTACATCATAGTGCTTATCCTGTTGACGACCAACTGTCACTTTTGAGTGCTACTTCAGTTGAGATTTTGTACGTGAAGATCAGTGATTCTTATTCTGTGTCCGTTTTATTAAAGGGTCTTAAAAGACCATTAATTAAGCAATACCTCTCTCTTCTAGGGTGTAGAAAAGGGATAGCAGTTCATTTATAGGAAATGCTGACAAAATACTGAAAGGCATCTGATGGACTCGATGCACCACTTCCAGGGGAAGGGGGCAGTAGTTATACTCTTAGTCTTGTCATGCGTCAGATATAGCAGCAGTTTACCAGTACAAGTCCGTATTGTGGATCTATAAGCACGTGAGCTGATTTACTTACTTTTCCTCTCTTGCAGGAGAAGCTATTACCACCGTGACTCTGTATTTCGTCGAGCTCAACCTCCATAACAGCATCCAACCAGTCCCCAGGTACAGAACCCCTTGTTATTGGTGTTTACTTCAGAGGTAACCAATCACTTCTCTCTTTTTGATTCCACAAGTGCTCAACATCCAATTTCCCTTACTAACGATTGGACAAGTGTTGATGAGACCAGCAATGAGCATAAGAACAATCTTTAAATGGATCGCATGGCGCCAAATTTAATTCTGAAAAAAGCTACCAGAAAGGAAAGTATGCAATCATAAGTAAAATCCTCCTGGCTTGCAATAGCACTCAGTATTTTTCATCACTTATACTTTGGATCAATACTACAATTTTTTATCAGTTGATGCTACAATAATGGTAACAACTAAATGCCCCGTCATCACCTTCGTTTGATACAGTAAATAGTAATATCAACTGGAGTAGACTGTGATTCGTGAATAAATTCTTTCTTCTTGATTTTCAGCTTCTTCTTCTTCCTGAGCGTCATTTGTACTTGGCTCATACTGTTTCAACCACCATGTACAGATCAACCAATGTTATGAACAGTACCACAGCACGCCCAATGATTCTCCTCAGCACAAAAATGGTTCACCCCAGAATCACAGAATGCCCAATGGTCATCGCCGGTATCACAGCAAACCCAATGGTCATCTCAGTAATTTGGTCAGTCAATTCTTTGTGGGTTGGGATTGGTGGGTAAATAGAGCTCTGGATGAACCTTGCAACACATACCTCACTGACGCACACACGTTCGGTCAGAAGTCCGCGGACTTCTTATTCGGCTTAACTTAGTTGTACTTTAATTAACTAGTGGGACCCCTGGGCTGGTATCCTTTTTTCCCCTTTTTCCTTTCATTTGGGCCTGGGTTTTTTTGCACGCTATTCCTGTATTCGTTGTTCGGCTCATTTTTTCTCCGAATCTTCACTTCGGCTTTTTTTTGGAAATTCTTCTTCGTCGTCGTTGTCCTTTCGTTCGATCTCCCGCTTAGTTGCGCGAAATTAGGTTAATCAATTACGTTTCACTTGACAGTCCAAGCGCTGTATTAAGTGAAACTTTCTCTTTCTCTTTCTCTTTCTCTTCCTTCCGTAAGGTTCACCCAGATATGTTAATTAAAACTAAACTTAGGAAACTGGAGGCTGCAGGCCATTCAGCTGTTGGAAGGAGACCTTATTTGGCCACTCCTTACAGGTTTAGTGGTCTCTCTAGTTACAGACAGGTAATTAGGCAGGCTGCCATTTTTGGTTGGCTATTACCTCTATGAAATTGAATATACAAAAAAGTTGTCTTACAATGCAAAACGATAGATTGAATGACATTTGCACAGAATTTCGTCCAAAAACAAGCAAACAATAGAAAAAAAAGGCTCGATAGGAGGTTATAAACAGAGGTAGTAGCATGCTGCTAAATTTGCCAGCGCAGATTGGATTACAGGTGAATCATGACTTTTTAGCTAGCGGGATATCATGGGACAATGCACACACCATAGTGTAGGTCGTTTACTATTTCAACACTCCAGAAACTGCGGGGAGACTGAGCACCAGCTTTCGGCACTCGGCTTTCTAATATCGTTTGGGTAACCAGCGTTAGTTACGATGGGTTGATGGTTTTCAAAGGCAACCATGAACCAATTATAACTCGTATTGGATACCTAAACTATCACAGAGATCTTAGTTCCAAACGCTGGTGCTCAATGTTCCACAGTTTCCGGAATGACGAATTGTAAGCGTACGTAGCGTTCAATGCCATTCTACGACGCAGCAATCATTGGAGCAATTGGAGCCGGACCACAGGTCGGTCGGTCAGTCAGCATTTTCCGATTTTCCAGCGACGTATGCCCACGACGGACATGGATGAGCAGTCAGTGACAACCGCTGGCTTAAGGTACGTGGGGCTAATTAACTACGTGATCAATAAAGTTGGAAATAAACGTCTGGCAGTGTGTTCATTTCTTTTTTCACGTGATACAGCCACGAAGTTGTATCACTGCAGAAGATAACACCAGTTTACAATCATTGCTCAAATCGTGTTCCGTGATTTTACATCGTGTAGGTGAATCGGACAGTAAGTTCTGATAAGTAGTATCTTAAAAGATAGCAATGGTTGTGATTGATGCTATCTTCTACATCAGTTCGGTCCGGCTTTCGATCCGAAATTTCGACATTTTCGCTTTCGATCACTCTTTTTTGGTCTCTTCTATTTTGTTTTCAAATTCGGCCCGAATTCGAAAACAAAATAGTTTACAATTTAACTGACGACATTTGAAGGCTTGGTATCGAGAACGTCTCGATAGCAAGCTGACAGATGACCCCTGCATACCGTCTAGGGAACCCTAGGGTGTTCCGTTGGAAAATACTCTTCGGTTTTCCTGGACGCTAAATGTTTCACGTAGGAGCGCAACCCCTCATGGATAGTTAATAGGCCTGTGTCATAGTTAAAGGTACACTGTAAAATAAATGTAAAATAATAAAATTGAAAAACTGAGTGTCTCCTGTGTCTTTATTCTAAAACATTATCTACTTAGTTAAGCAACAATACTAACAGACGTTTTTATTTCAGAGACAATACTAACCCAATGATTACATTTCAGGAAAGAAACGTCCCTTTTTCTTCAAGTGAATGGATTTTTTTTCGGCGAAACCGTCCGATCTTTTTTCTTCGACGCAGCTTGCGTATTCGTCAAAATTCAAGCAATCAACTTTCGATGTTGTGAACTGTCATCTTGAAACGCAGCTTTTTTGTTGGAAATAAATAAATAAAGTCTGTTGCTTGTACGCAGCTTGTACTTTTTTGGTATGCGAAAATCAAGACGCATAAAGCCTTCTGATGGTGATCTTCCTTCTTCGACGCAGCTTTTTTGGTATGCGAAATCAAGACGCATAAAGCGTTCTGATGGCGATCTTTCTTCTTCGACGCAGCTTTTTTGGTATGCGAAAATCAAGACGCATAAAGCCTTCTGACGGTGATCTTTTTTCTTCGACGCAGCTTGTACGCATTGGTCATTCCAAGTACTTCAACTTTCGATTGGTGGTGCTAAGCGATGTAAAACATGTGACATGAGTGTGTAAACCATGCATCTTACGTGGTGCTTTTTGGTAGAAATAAATTTTTGAAATAACAGTCTGTTAGTGTGTTTCATTTGACTTGCGTCACATCTAACTTTCTAATTTCAGGTACAATCGACGAATCCGGCTCAACTTATACCTATTAGGCATTCTTGTGTACAGACCATGTTATAACAGATGTTACAGTGAAAAAAGATAGAAAATAAAAGTATTGTTCTTTATACGTGTCCTTTGTGGTTTTCTTCATAGCAAGAGATGTTTTAATTTCAGGAACATTCAACTTCATGTATCCATTCTAAGAATATGGCATAAATGTACAAGCCAAGTTATAATGATGCTCAAAATAAAACGCAGTTGAAAATCAAAGTTCGCCAGTGTGCTTCTTTGTGTCACGTGTTTTTTTTCTAGACAACTAGTTTTTAATTTCAGGAACATGTCGCAGAATCCAAACACAGCAACGTCTTAAATCACCTTCAGGGATTTTGTTGGTCAATCACAAACGTCGCTACTGAACTACCTTTTTAATGGTTTTGTCACTTTTTTTGGTATGCGAAATCAAGACGCATAAAGCCTTCTGACGGTGATCACCAGCTCATTAAAAGAATCACCATGGAACGATAGAAGAGAGGGAGTTGCAGTAAAGAACGTATGAAGTGAAAGACTTTAGAAGAACCATAATTTTTGCAACTTTTTTGGTATGCAAAATCAAGACGCATAAAGCCTTCTGACGGTGATTACCAGGTCATTAAAAGAATCACCATTGAACGATAGAAGAGAGGGAGTTGCAGTAAAGAACTTATGACGTGAAAGACTTTAAAAGAACCATGATTCAATGCTTTGAGTTATATGTGCGCTTCTTTTAGTTATTTAGTGAGCAGGACCAATACTTGCCAGCTACGGCCGATCAGAGGCAAAACTTAGACCCCGGACTCAGACAAACAATGCAGATATGACATTGGGACACAGACAGGTTTGTAACTAGTATCCTTTTGATGAAAAATTCGCCACACTTGCCTTAACTGTAGGTTAACAACTCGCGGCAAGGTATTTGCTTCAATTTGGTTCAAACCCAATGAACTATGGTGCTGATTCAACATACTCAGCAACCACTGACAGAGGAGCAAAAAAGCCCTGACAAAATCATGTGGTTTACCACAATCCCTAAGGACCTCTTTGTACTGCTGCAATATGTTGTCTTTACTAAGGTGATGTGTACTGTTATATTAGGGGCCACGTACTGGACGAGAGGTAAAGGCCCGGATCAAAATCTGTGGCTTCAATGGGATTCAAACCCAAAGACCTCTTTCTTACTGCTGCAATGTTTTCCATGCTAACTCAGGTGACATGTTATATAACGGGGTTGCAATGTTTTCGATACTAACTTTTATTTCATCAGGTCCAGATTCACGTGATATTGCGATACCTACCCTGTTAGTGTCCGGCCATCATTAACTGTCAGTTCTTCTAGAAGTCGGTGTTCCAATGTGGTTTCAAACCAGGTACGATAATCTCTGCCTCGTTTTGTGCCCTACATTTGCTCA